>VZRW01011345.1:1919016-1991466 GCA_013398125.1 Aegotheles bennettii | reverse complement strand
CGGGGGTCAGAGGGCATTCTGTGGGGGCCGGGGGGCGTTCAGCCCCGGCAGCGGCTCGGCCTCCCGGAGGCGCGGGGAGCCCCGGCCCCGCTGAGCCTGTTGGGGATGTTCTTAAAGCCCGGGGAGGTCTGGTGGAGCTTCTGGGGAGCGGTGGGGGAGCCGCTGCCTCACAGCCCTGCCTGGTGCTCCCCTCCTGCAGGAGCAGCGTCCCGAGTGGCTTTTCCCGGCCGTGGGGTGCGCAGGGCCCGGCTCGGCCTGTGGGGCCATGGGATGGGAACGGGGCGGGCACAGACCCAGACCCGTGGAACTCGGCTGAATACCGGGGGTTGCTGATGGGTCGCTGGGCTCTGTGGCCCGGGGAGGTTGTGGGGTCTCCATCCCTGGAGATCCTCAAAGTCCAAGGGGACGGCCGGCTCTGGGTGGCCCTGTGTGATCCCAAGAGGTCCCATCCTGGGCACCCGTGGGTGGTGAGGGGGCCACTGCTGCAGTGACTCGAGGTGGGTGGAAAAGACAAATCTTTTCCCTTTTAATGAAGTTTAAGCAGATAGGCTTGAGGAGGTCCAGCACAGCCAGAAGTAGATGTTGGTTTAGACCACGGCCCTGATTTGAGTGGAACTGTGATGTGCAACCAAGCTCCCTGATGTCTCAGATTGCTGATGGACACCAGCTCCTGCTCCCAGCACGGAGGGGGAGACATTCCCAGTCTCCAGAAGAAGTGCTGGTGAGCAGCAGGAAGCTTGGCAGAGGTTTGCTTGGTGCTCACATCTCATCCATTTCCCATGGCAGAACTGGCATGGGCCAGTTCATTCGCTGCCCATCACACTGAAGTGGGTTGGTGCTGGTGTGTGCTTGAGTTATACAGGAAGCCCTTGAAACCATGTAATGCCTCCTGGGACATGAGCAAATTAAACTCGTTCCCTGCAGAAAGCCAATCTTCTTCTGGGCTTGTTGCTGGAGCAGAAGAAAAGCAAATACTAAAGCTGCAGTTGGCACTGGTGGTGTTACTTGTTATTTATCTCAGGGTAGTGGCAAGAGTCCTCATGGTGGGGTGGAGGCTGGCCCTGACTTGTGCAGTCTACAAATAAAAAGTTGTTGCCTGTTTGTGCCTGGTTTTGCCAGGAAGATTGCAAACTTTCAGTAGTTAGCAGTCATTTAACTGCTAGGTGGGGGGGGCAGGAAAAAGCTTGTGAGAGTGGAGCAGCGGGGAGGAGGTGTGTGCCACGTCTCCGGTGACAGGAGCAGTTGAACAAGTGGAGTTGGTGAATTCTTCCTTGTTCTGCAGCTCCTTTGTATTTACATGATGGCTGCAGCTGAATGCTCTGCTTCTCCTGCTTCTGGTTTAACTCCGTATAGAAAGGGCAATGTTCACCACGGTGGCATTATAAAGATCAAAATGATAAGAACTGATATTTTCTAAAGAAATTGACATTTAACTAAATTCTTATGTGTTGCAGGAGCTGGCAAAAACCAATGTGAATAAATTTGCTCATTAAAGTGAGGTGGTTTGGGAGAACCCAGTAAAATATTTAAGAGATTTTTTTTTTGATCAATATGACCGCTTTGTAGCTATATAAAGTTGTCATGGGCAAACACAGCAGAATTGGTAGCGGGTGTATGAGCTAGAATTAGAAAGTCTTGTAACTATGTGCAGAATGAAAAGTTTCTACTTCTAGATCTCTCTCATCTTGGAGAGGTTTTCCTCTGCCTCCGTTTATTCTGGGTATAAAGTGAGACCTTGTGTGAAGGAGACCTGGTGTAAGGCTGAACATTTCTAGCCAAAGAAAGCAAACTGATAGTCTTCAAAGACCTTTCCCTATACAACAATCAGCAAAAACAGGTCCAGGTTAAAGTCACCTTGGGAATGATGGATTAATTCTCCCATGCCAAAGTCTTATGCAACTAATCAGAGTTAATGCAGCATTAAAGATATATATATAAAACCCCTCTGAGATCTCCTCTACACCTTTAACAGCACCTGCAAGGAAAGTGGAAAATGAAGCTTTCGACTTCTGAGTATGTTTCTTTATCTAGCAGAGCACTTGTTTGTAAACAGTTATCCCAGCTGCAAACCAGACAGGAATACCAACAGGTATGTTTGTACCGTGTTGTGCTTGTAGCTGACAACATAGATTGGAGGAGATTCTGTTGCAGAAGAGATAAGAGATTTACTGTCAATAAATGTAAAGCTTTTCTCCATCACAATAAGAGCTTTGTTCATAGTTAGTCAAAAACACAAAGCAATATTTTTTTGAAGTATCATGGATTCCTATTAAAGAGATTTTGCTGAAATCCAATCTTTGATTAAACCTTCAGTGTGAAATTGCTCTGGGTTGCTGGAAGTAAATTATCCTTTTAGATACGAGTCATGGAGATGAAATGAACTAGTGAGTGGCCAGATATTCTTGTCATAAGCATTGGATTTATTTTTTTATACATCTCATTTTTATGTATTTTTATGTATATATTATCTTCCTTTCTTTGTTCAAGCAGGGATGGATATATTTCTCCAGCTTCCCAGCTCTGTTTTAAGACAATGGTCAGAGTTTCCTCTGCATTCCTTTTGGCAATGTTATGCTCCAAATCCATCTGATGGTCCTGTGATTCAGAATGGGGCATCACCTAAAGCAGTCTGAATTTTCCCTTCTCTCTGTAGCTAATCAGGACCAGGAGGGCCTGCCAAGACTTTGCTACTTGACTACATGTGTCAAGGCCTAATTTGCTATAGGATTTTTTAAAAATTATTATTATTATTACTATTATTTTGCAAGCTCAGGTCTGGGCTTTCTTGCTTTCCTATGCCCCTGGGCACTGAATGCTCCCAAACCAAAACCATTTCATGTTATTCTCAATGAAATAGTTGGTAAGTTGCATTATCAAGAAACACAGTGTCTTGCAACAGCTTATGAATAGTTTGTGTGGCTAAATTCACTCTTTGATCTGTGCTTTTGATTTTTGCCTTTCTACCCCTGTACTCCGCCCAATTCCTCTCTCCTGGTGCAGCGCAGTTCATTCCATTGCAATGCAATTCTTGGGATCAGCTCCCAGGAGAAGAGTTTTTCAGATGTGGCTATCTGTGCTGGTAGGCTGTATGCCTTCTAGGGAAACTGGATAAGTTACTTCTGCTCAGATGGGCCAGCTGAAAGCAACCCAAAGCTTTAGCTGCAGAAAGCTGTGTGCTATAGGTGTTTACTACGTGTCTTGACCTGCCCTTGGATGAACAGAACCCGGGCTAGAAATGGCTGCAATTTATCTAGGTTTTTGGAGAGAAGTTACCTGCTTATTTTCTAACTCATTGCTTTGTTACATTGCTTGCTGTTCGATTTTGATTTCTTCCTCAAATACCACTTTAAGCTTAGTTTTCCAGTAATTTCAAAACTGGTATAAATCACTAAGATTGAGGAGAGATGTTCAAGCATATGATCATAGGATACAAGACCCATTGTGCTATCAACTGGGCAATTGCTCCAGGCCATCCAAGGCTTAACCCTTGAGAGTTTGACTGATTTAAAATTAGTTGTATTACAGGCAGTTAGAGTGCTCCAGCAAAGACAAAGTCTTGGCCAGGAACAAGAAAGAAAAACTCATGCTTAAAATGACCTCAAATGGAAGAAAAAAGCCCCAACAAGATAGCCAATTCCAAACTATGTATTTGTGACCCACGTTGAAAGCTTCATTGAAGCTGCATGTAGTTTAGTTAGGGCCACAGGGAATGACAAATGGGACACTTTTCCTGGGTCTAGGAGGTCCTGTCTTTGGGAAGACTGGATTGTCTTGATGCGAGTGTGACAGCAAATTGGCAGAAGGAAGGGATCACAAAATTATACTGTGTTGGGCTCTTTACAGCTCTGATGTGAACAGTCACGAGAGGATGAATGCTGCTTCATGTAGTATTCACTGCCTTGAAAAGTCTGGGTAGATCACAGAAGTTTCTATAGCTCCCTTCTATAAAACAGGGATACTTCTTGAGCATATCTCAGATGACATTGGTCTGACTGTGCTATGATGTTTGGAAGTGCATGCTGGCGCTGGTACTGACCACCAGATGTGAGTGCCTGTATTTTAATTACTTACAGACATCACTGCTTCATTGAACCGAAACAATACCCATTTAGGTGTTCCTGAAGTTATTCCCAGCAGCAGTCTCTGATCCATCCCTCCTATTAGCAGCAGTTAAACAAAGGGATGCTTCTGCTCTTTGTGGCCACGTATATTCCATCTTAAGGACTTGATTGTTAGAAAACACAGCACCTTCAGTTTGCTACAGCAAAATGTGTGTCCAGAAAACATGTGAGGATTTAGCTTTGTGGTTTACCATCATTGCATGCAGCCCCATCCAGAGAGTGGAGATACTCAGACAGATCAACAGTAATGAAATAGCACTGATCTAATTCATCAACTAGTAATAAGCCTGGAGTTTCCCCAGGTTTATATTTCCATATTTTATTTTTTTTTAACTGCTAAGGGAGCCCATTAACAGCAAATAAACTGATCCCAATTCCATTCCTGATAGAACATTGCTGCAGTTCTAGGAGGAATGTTGTAGCTGGCTTAATTAGACTTTTCCAGTAGGCACTCTGCTAAAACCCTTAGAAGGTTTTTTGGCTTTTCTTTGTTCCCAGTGGATGGCCCTCCCCCTGTGCATCTCTTTGCAGAAAGTGTTAATGCTAGATTAAGAAATGCCAAGACCTCTCTGGGTCAAGAAAAGCATTATCTTTGACTATCAGGGTTGTTGACTAAAATAGATTAGAGGCGTAAATAATATAATGAACTAGTGAGTTGACTTGAGCATTTACTCCACCACATGATGCCTCAGAAAGGAGGATGAAGTGCTGCATATGACTGGTGCTTGATCAAAATAGCCCCCAGTCAGAATGCAGAGGCACAAAGTCAGCGTTCTGCTCCAGCCCAGCTCTGTGTGTAGGCCCTCCCCATGCGGTCTGGTGGAGGGAGTAAATCTGATTCCTGATGGACCTGACCCTCGCGTGGTGTGTGGTGCTGGAGGCATTTGAGCTCAAGGGCAGGACTCGTGTGTGACCATCACCGTGGCCGAACACCTCAACAGGCCCCCATGTCAGTCCAAATATGTTGTTCTTCATCTTCTCTCAATGAAGTGCTGTGCTCACTACGCTTGCCTTCTGTTAACGGCGGTGGCTTGGTTTTGGTGGAAGCAGCACTGGGTCTAAAGTGAAAGGTTGATATCCCTGGCTGCTCTTAACTTTTGTTTCTTTTCCTCCTCGTGATGTTTCAGTGCAAGATCTGTGTTGTCCCATTCTGATTATGGGGGGTGGCTGAAGTCAGACAACAGAAGCACTGTGATTTATTTATTTTTTTTAATTAATTTTTTTGAAGTGGAAGCCAGTTTTCTGTGCTGAAATACCAAGTACTGCTTCTACCCTGGCTAAACCACTCATGGAGGGTTTCACCTTGTCGTTATGCAAGGGGCATAACTCTGACCACAGCTTCCAGCTTGCTTCTTGTTTGCTTTAAAAAACCCACACAAAATGAACGTGGCTGGAAAGGAGATTCTCTCTCTGCCCACAAGGGCTAACGTGTCCTGGTCCTATCCAGGAGGTCTTCGAAGTTCACGGAATATTTATATTGTGTAGTTCCTGCCCTGTGCTGCTCCGCTGACTCTGCTGTCTGTCTGCAAACAAAAGATGCTGCCTGCTCCTACCTCCTGCATGAAGTGCTTCATCCTTTGACGTTGTCCTCACTGATGGTTGCAGGGATGCTGCTGAGCTCTGGGAGTTTTAATGTGCAGGGGTTTCCTGACGGGCAGGCTTGCGTGTAGGGACACTCCCAAGGCTTTCCTCTAAAGCTAGCTCGGGTAATTCTTCTAGTATTTATGAAGCCTAGGGGAGTCATTCAAGTGAGCAAGCGTGAGAAAACCGACCACTGAAAAGTACAGATTAATGACAAATTAGCTAGGTAATCTGGTGTAGAATTGATTGGGAAAGAAGAGGCAGGGGAAGACCCTTTTGCTCTGCCAATGGCAAAGAACTGATGGTAGCAGCTTAGCCAAAAACCAGCAGCAAAACGAGCTTCTTTCCTTTTCTAAATGAGCACTGCGGTTAAGTGAGGATTGTGGAGGATTAATAGATGACTGTGCAGTGAGTTCTGCTCCAGGTCCTCTTTAAATTGTAGCCCAAATAGACTAATTAATGGCTGGAGGCTAAAGGGTTCTAGTTTTCCATTTCTAAAAATACCGATTCTGCATTAATTGCTTCAAACACTCCTGTATTAACTGTTGTAAGATGAGCTCCGTAGAATAAGTTATGTTTTCTAATGGAGGGAATGAGGGAGGATGACTCTCAATCAGGTTGGCCTGATAACACATGTAGGGTCCCAGATAGGTGAGCCTATGGCTGTACCTCCGAGGCAGAGTGGTTCGGCTGTGCTTGGTTTGTGCTGACAATAGACATGGGTTGGTTTGGGTCTGTGTTTAGGCTTCACAGCGTGTGTAAATGTTTGTTGTAAAAGCAATGCATTACTTGTGAGATGAGACCTCCCTGCATCACTTTGCTGTTAGGCCTTGGCTGAGAAGCAGAATAATGTAGAGAAGTGTTTTCAAAAGGATTTTCAAGTGTATGGGTTAAGAGTCCTACTCTATTGGATATAAAATTGCTTGTTTCAACAATAGCTGTAATAGAACAAGCCACCTTGTGCTCGACGTGACACAGCAGCACAGATTGCTTTAAAGATTAGATGACGGGAGACGACTTTCTCCTTACTTCTGATGCAACCTCAGCCTTCAGAACAGGGTAGAAATGCAAACTGCTCCATCCCAAGGGCTGGGACCTGTTTGTTTAGCCTTGGACTACTGCCCAAAAGCGGTGCTAGGCAGAGGCACTGAGATTCCCGTGTCAGAGCTGTTCACTGTTTTAAGTTTCCTTTACCTGGAAGGTAGCCTGGAAGGGAGGGTTGTGGTGGAGATACAGATGCAGGGCTTGAGTCCCAGTCTCCCTGTAATGCTTGTACCTTGGTTCTTGCCACTGTGGAACCCCTTCAGAGGCACCCGTTCTTGATGCCAAAATGGCAGTGCTGACTCTGGCAAACCTTGCGTGGCGTGCCAGGGCAAGGCTGCTTGCCAGTGAAAGTTCATGCTGTCTGTTCAGAGCAGTTGTGATAACCAACATTAGGGGCTGCTTGCTTGTGCCTGCACCAGCTCCCTTCTCATTCTTGGCAGCTGCCAGTTTTGTTTTATAAGAGGTGAAGGGGAATATCCTGCAATTCCCTAGTCAAAAAACATCCACATTTCTCCCTGAAGCCTATCTGTACACATCAGCACCTTCTTTCATGTATAATCACAAGCCTGGATTCATGCACGAGCAATGTGACCCTCCTAATATGCATGAAAGGAGTAGGTGAAGTGAAAAGGACCCATGCAATTCAAGCTAGAGGCAGAGAATTATTTGAAAAGCCACACACCACGTGCTTGTTAATTGAAAGTAAGTATTAGAAAATAGGTCTCTCAAAACTGTGGGACATGCAGACACTTCAGCATCTCCATCTCAAAAGGAAGGTCAGGCTGGTGTCCATAGGAGGAGTGGTGGTAGGTACAGTTAGCTTTGAATGGTTGTTGATTATTTTTCATAGCACTGAAACGGTGCAGAGTGTGAAGCTTCTCAGGCAAGGCTCAAGGGTGTTGCTCTGGGAGCCCTGAGCTTGGCCTGATAGCAAGGAAAAGAGCAGGCTGTTCATACCCAAACATCACCACCTCTTTGCTCCTTATAATCCTGCCCATAACACTGCCCTGTCTCAGCAGGGCTTAACCTGGGCTTTCTCGTCCAAACGTGTTCACTAAACCGTTGGCTGCTTCAGCTGATTAAGCCCGTGTCTCATTTATTGAGCATGGCAGCAGGAGGACGCAGTGGGCTGCTGTGCTCATGTGCCTGCCCTGGATGCCAGAGGATCTCTGGTTTGTTAGCAGCTGAAAGACTGACATTGATCTGGATTGCAGTTGACGAGAAACCGTGCTCTACACTGGTGGACACAAACGGTGGCTGTGGAAAGGCAGTGGGACGGGACACGGGCTGACTGCAGCCTTGTGTCTGGGGAGGTCTGGATCAATCAGGGCAGTGATTCGGTGGGAACAGCTTCAGCCTCTCCGAGGAATACTGTATAAAGATGATGCTTCCCTCCCCACCTCTGTGTTTCAGGTCTGGCAAGAGGATTAAGAAGACGAGGAAGTACGACATAATCACCACTCCAGCCGAGCGGGTAGAAATGGCTCCTCTGAATGAAGAAGATGATGAGGATGAAGACTCGACAGTGTTTGACGTGAAATACAGGTACTGTTGTGAGCCTGTCTGGTTAGGCTTGCTCAGTGAGCTCTTACTGTTGGGGACAGCTCTTTTTTCCTCTGCTGGGCCAGCTTGGCAGAGATGAGGCAGTTGCAGTCTCTCTTTTGCTTTGCTCAAACATTATCACTGTCCTTTACAGTCCCTCTGCCTGGTTTCTCAGCGCACATTGCTCTGTTCTCTCCTGCTTTTGTAATAAAACACCCCCAGCCTGTCTGCCCTCCTCTTTCCTCTGCAGGGGCAGCACAACTGGGTACATGTGCCCTAAACAGCTAACAAGGTTTAACAGTCTGAGCTTCCCCTCTCGGGCAGCTGAGAGCAGTTGTTCCTGTGCACTCGGTGCCTACACTCCCACTGGATGGAGCTCTGTGGATCAAGGGCTGCTTTCCCAGGCACTGCCGTTGCCCTGAGCCTGGGAGGGAAATGCTGGTGAATCTCCATCGACCTCTGGGTTTGTACCAAGTGCTCTCCTCTTGTTCTGTGACAAAGAGAGGACTGTTGTCCCTTGCTGTTGGCAGTTATCCCTTAGCAACAAACTTTCCTTAAATGTGTTTGTCTTTTGGAGATAGAAGCGGTGTGACAACCCAAAACTTTCAGTGCCTATTCTGGGCTTGAGATTTATAGCAACCACTCAGCACGTGAAGATGTTGCACATTGATTTATGGCCTCAGAGTATCTGCATCCCTTATTTTTATTTGCATCAAGCCATCCACAGCATTTGAGTTGCATTCTCATCCAAATAAGGCCTATTCTAAAATCTGTCTCACTTTGGCTGAAATCTCCTAATTATAAAAACACGGATCTTGACAACTCATAACTGGAGATTTATAGACTTTATTCACATTGCCCATTTCCTAACTTTGGAAGAGGGGAACATGTTTGCTCTAAGCACGTGTGTGCCAGCATCTAAAACACACAGTACCATGTGCTCTGTGGGTCATTTTCAAAATAACTGCATTATTTCTCTATAAAAGTCAGGCAATTGTTGGAAGCTGTGAAACAATGAGGTGTGTGAGTCATGCCTTTATGTGTAAATAGTTCTTGAATTAGAAGGCTCCTATCAGCCCTTGCCTGACTGTTGCCATTCTCTGTAGCTGCCCTGTGTCTGCACTAATCATTTCAGCTTGTGCAGTTTTTACTTTGAGGCCAAGCTTTGTTAAACCCAGAGTGCAGAGGTTGGTCTCACCATGGTCTACTTTAACACCCTGTTTCTCCTGCCCCTCTTCCTCTTAACTGAGCACTTTCAATCGTTGCAGTGCTTCAGGATAAGACATCTAGTAGTAAAATAGTAGATGAACAAAGAAGAGAGCTTGCTGGAAACCATCTGACTCATGAGGGCAGTAGTTGTGTTACCTGATGTTGCTTCCCTGGAG
This sequence comes from Aegotheles bennettii, assembly GCA_013398125.1. NCBI lineage: Eukaryota > Metazoa > Chordata > Aves > Caprimulgiformes > Aegothelidae > Aegotheles > Aegotheles bennettii. Next base: position 1,981,793 of record VZRW01011345.1, on the reverse strand, counting down.
CACATGCTGAGCTGATGCTTTCACAAAAGTTACTCAGTCTTCCTGGATTCCTCCACAGTACAAATGGCTCTTCACCTTGTGTGATGCTCTCTTCAGAAACTGTAGGAGTTTTTGGTTCTTAGTCAGCCAGTCCTTTTCTCAGCCATGGGAATTCCTCCTTTCTGCCACAGTTCAACAGTTATTAAATTCCACATTTTCTGAAGTTCTTGCTGTTTCAGACATATATTTTTTAGCTCAAGTGGAACTTCCCCAGTTTAGAGGGAGAGGTCATCTTACAGACAACCCCTTAGTAGAACTGATTTTGGGAAAGCTTCTTTGAAGATACCTTTGCTGTAAAAGGTATCGTGCTCTCCTGATTCCTTTGTGTGGCTTGAAGACTACATCCCCAAACAGTTCCTCTCTCCTGTCACCAGTAAAGACATTTTTTTCCAAGTTTAATTGCTGAGTTTGACCATTGACATCCCGTTGCTTGTGTTCAGATGGGAGGAGAGGGCTAGAGCTGCAGGAAGAGCACCTCAGACATGTCTGCAGTAAGTCAGTGAACTAACTTCTACCAGGTCTTCTGCTGGTGTTGCTTCCCCAGCCCCCTCTCCCCCTTCTAAAACTGGTGTTTTGAAATTAGTTGCCTTGTGCCATCTAAGGTCTCCTTTGTTTTCTGCAGCTGGGTGCAGATTCCAGGAAGACAGAGTAAGGAGAAGTAACTTTATCCCTCTCTGTGATTAATAGGAGTTATAAATACATGCAGGTAGCTACACAACTGGAGGTTTGTTTTGGGTATTCAGCAAGTGCCTACAGTTTCAGTTGTGACAGCTGTTCAGGTTTATTCAAGCAGCCTCCTAACAGCAGGGCTTACTTGGTTTATGGCACAACAGACTTCACCCCTGTCTGTGCTACCAAGCCTTGGTGAGGGGATTTTGACCAGGTGCTGCTTTGGTGACTCTGCTGTTACTGGATTGCTTTTGGAGAGGCTAAACCTCACGCAGCCCCACGCTGCAGCACAATCCACTGGTGGTGTGCCGTGGCTGACAAGAGTTATTCTGATTTCCTTAACTCTGTGGTTTTTTGTAACACACTGGTATTGAAAGATGTGCCTATGGGCTGCACTGCCAATTGTTCAGTGTTGTAACATCGTGCTGCCTCTTGTCTAGGTCAGAAACCAACCTTCCATAGCTGTTTAAACCTAGAATTTTCAAAGTCTCCCTAACTCCTGAATATCAGATGAAATTAGGTAGAATCTTCTGTCCTGTTAGTTTTTGATTTAAAGGGAGAAAATAGCCTGTTCTCCATAAAGTGAGGATTTGCAATGGTGTTTGCTCAGTTCTTTCCACTAGAAAGGCATCAAAAGTATTTTTAAAATACAGACTTCTGAGAAAACCGGGGCAGGGAGTGGAAATGAAACCAGTTTTCCAAAGAGCAACAGAGCAGGGACACGTTGGCTGTGATGGACTGTAAGCATTATTCAATTCAAGTGTTACTTAGTACTATAAGAGAGTCATATGCTTTCAGATCTCCAGGGTTACCACCAGCACAGCAGTAGGGAAAAATCTGAAGAGCTGGCCTGGAGTGTCATGATGTCAGATACCTTCTGTGCATCGTGCTAAGTGCATTACCCCAGGATTAACCTACTGACTGACATACAGGGCATAAACAGTCTTGGTTTGGCTTTGTAGCATCAGTCTTTGCTGAGGATGATGTGGGTAGGCTCTGGGCTGGTTTGTTTGAGATCCCCTCCTATCTGTACTGGCACTTGCGTCTGTGTTTGGGGGAGTAATTGAGATTCTGTGCTGTGTCCCCCATGTAATGCAAACAGCACTCTAATTAAAAGGCAGTTGGTGTCTAGCAGCAACAGGGGAGAAGCGACATATACCTCTCCAATTGTTCTTGTGCAGTTAATTTTCTTTCCTTTAGTGCTTTGTCCTTGTGTGTATTTGCTTCCAGCCTTACATGAGGCACCAGCGAACAGCAGACAGTGTAAATTGGGCTGTTGGATGAAGGTTGTTACTTTATTTTCTTTTTAATTTTTTTTTCAGGAGGCTTTAATGTTTTGGGGTCCTGGTAGATCCCACTCCCTACTTCCCCTGGGCTGTGGAGCGAGGAGAAATAACCATCCTTCCTCCCATAAAGCAGACTAATGAGACGACTTCAAGATCTTAACCAAACATAGTCCTTTCTGTGGATGCAGAAGCCACCCACTGCTCGCCTCTGACAAATGCAGCAGCCCGTGTGTGCCAGATTAGATACCCCCTTTGCAACCTCATTTCAGTAGCAGGGAAGTTGTTCTGTCAATGGCCTCTAATCCTGCAAGCACCATTTCTGTGTGATGAGAGGCTGAAAGTATAAATCAGAGATTGTCACAGAGCAAAGATGCCAAATCACTTAGATATTAACACTTCTTTGAAAAGCTTCATGGCAACCATTTTTTTAATATCGGGGATGGTTTCCTGTATGTATTTGCTCTGGTATTGAAAGAGGCATTTGGATAAGAAGTTCAGGAATTGCTCTGAAACTATTACAGAGCTGCACAAAGAAAGCAAACTGAACATGAAAAGGGTGTTTGTTTCTTGATCGCCAGTTAAACCTGTGCTGCTGAAGGCCCAGAAGTATCCATGTCCAATTGATTTTTGGACCATATGAACTGTGTTGGTGGTCATTTTCCAGATGTCAGATACTTTTTCATGTTTTATGATGGGATTACACTTGCTGTACCTCTTGGAAAATGAGTTAGTGGAAAGCTAAATCTTGTCTTCCCAAGTGTGCTCTTTCTCATCCTACCAATAGATTTTAAGATTTCCCTCTCCTCTTTGTTCCTTTAGCACTTGCTTTCAAGAAGTCAAGGGAAAATTGTGCAGGTTTTGTGATCTTCTGCCTGATGAAGCTAAGCCATTGATTCATCAGGCAGTTGGCACTGTGTGATACTAAAGAAGAGAGGAGCAAAGTAAAGCAGGTTACAGGCAAATGTCCCTGATAAACTGGTGTTGGCGTCCATCCCCTGTGACAGAGCACTCTGCTTGTTTTGTGTAATAAGAGAAGGGATTGAAACAGCTGCAAAAAGAACCAGTTTCTGAAAAGGTAATAAAATTATTAGCTTATTAAGCTTATTAACTCTAGCATAGCTCATTGGGGGATTTCTTGTCAGCCTCAATAGAAAACTGAAAACAAGTACTGAATAAATTCTGTGGCGCCTTGCACATGAAAGGCTTTGAAAGCACTTCAGTAATCTGGGGTATCAGCAGTGTCTCCTCTCCCTGCTGACTTGCAGCTGTTGGAGGCAGTGCGTTCTGCTCTTGCTGTGCTTGCTGAGCCCAGCTGGGTGAATTTCACAACCGTCCCTGCAGAGCATTTCTAGTCCAGGGTGATCCATGCTACGTGAGAGCCCGGAGTTGGGGAAGAACTTGGAATTTAAATGCCAGAGCTGGAATTGTCCCAGCCCCGATGTCAGGCTCCTAAATAAGTCCTGAAAGAAAATTTTTCTTGGAGCAGATTGAAGCTTCCATCCTTCCTGTCAGATAAGTGAAGTTCCTCAGTTTGTTTTCCACATGGATTGTCTTTTTTTTTCTTTGAACAACAGCAGCAACAGCAAAACATGGAAGAATTTTAGGAATGTGTCTTCCAAAGTGCTCTTGAAAGCAGAAAGATTAATGTGTAAGGAGTGGTGTCAGGCAGAGGGAAGAGGACAGGAATGCTTATTGAACAGTCATGGGCCTAAAGGGCTTTTGAGAGCTTGCAGGGTGTTTGGATGAAGATGCACCACGTGTAAAGGCTGGATTCATCCCTTTTTCAGGCGCTGATAGCATTGAACTGTGTGAAAACATCTTCATCACAGTTGCAGGGCTCAGCCTTTGATGTGCTTGAGACTTTTGGGAGCCTCTGCAAATATGAGTTACGCTATTGGTGTCTTCTCTTTGAATACATCTCTTCCAGATCCTGACTGTGTGTGCAGCTCTGAATGGAGCATGGTATTGTCTGCTTGTTACAGCAAGGTGTTGACTCTCAAGGGAGCAGCTCTAATGGATTTTTTTGCCAGCAAAAGCCGCAGGCCATTCTAGGTGATGCTAGGTGAATTGCACTGGGGTTTGTAGCAGCTTAATTTATTTTCCTTTTTCCAGCAGGCAGCAGTGACAAGTTGTGTATAAATGGAGGGGTATCATTTATCCTCATCTGAAGGCGGGAGCAAATCACTAACACAGTCAGTTGCTTACTATAAATACAACAAATAGCCCAAGCTTTGGTGTTGCTGTTAAGGATTTCCTGTGGGTCTGCAGCAGGGAAGGCAAGAGATGGTCAAAAAGCAAATTTGGTTTGGTTTTTGAAGGCCAAGTTCTCTCTTAATGCAGCTGTAACAGTTGTTACAGAGCTCACCATGTCCTGCTGGCTCCTTCAGTCAATTGTACGCTCCCTCCTAAGGGAGGGCTCTCTCCTCCTTCATGGAATATAACAATTTCCTACTAAAACTTTTGGGTTTGGTTGTTTTGGGCTTTTTTTTTTTGAACTCTGAAGCAGTTAAAGCAGTAGGGTGTCAGGAGGAGAATCCATAGCAGGGAGGATAGCTCACGTGTTTGTTAGTAAGGGGCTGCTGGTGTGAAAAAAAGCTGTGAAGTCCAAGGTGCTGTTCTGTGTGCAGTGAAACAGCAGCCCCCCCTGCACGCTCCCCTCTCTGGTCAGAGGATCTCTCAGCATCTGGGTTTTGTCTGCTATAACGCTGCTTTTTTTTTTTTTTTATTCACTTGGTCTAGCTTCTGCTGGCATGGTGTTAACATCACATCAGTGTCCAGTGTCACCATGGAAATCAGCTGCTGGAGGGAACTGATGGCAATCGCAGTGAATAATGCTGCCTTTTCCTTTGTGGCTTTTGGGGGTTTTTAACACTTTGCATATGGGTTCTCATCTCTGCCTGTGAGCTCTTTAATGGCAAATCTACAGCTGTACTAATTCTTCTTGCTTTCCAGGTAAAGCAGCTCCATGGAGTGTCGGTGCCCTGCAAGATGTCATTCTGCTGTCGAGGGACCTGCTGAAGCTGTAACTGTGAAAGGGGAGGCTTTCATCTCTGCAGCGTTACGACCAAATCAAGCCTCACCTCCTTGAGGTGCTGTTTGTACAGCAGGCTATGGATCTTCTGACCAAAACGTAACCATTCGGTTCCCTGGTTTCCAAACTGCTGTGTTGGAATGACCAGAGTTCCTCTTTGCAAACTCAGCTCTCTCTTGCTTTAGGAGGGCTGCAGTGTCACTAAAGCACGACAAGATGCAGCCCTGTGTACCGACTTGCAGCTCATTGTGGTCTAAAGTTTGTGTAAAGGAAGAAGAAAAGGAAGATTGAACCAAGCTGCCCCAAGGACTTATTTTCTAAAATCCTAATTCAATATTTCAGTCACTGTTAAACTTTGGTCATTGTTAAACAGATCCTGTGTTTAAAAAATCAAGTGTATTTTTCTGGGCCTTATAGAAGTGATTCATGACTTTAGGTGGTAAAAATGCAAGCCATGCTGAAATGCCACACTGTATGTTTAGTGTAGGATTTTCTTGGGGGTGGGGTGTGAGAGGTTGACTCATGTAGAAAATTTTCTTGTCTTGACTTGCTACTGAATTTTTTTTTAAACCAATTGCACTAAGCTTTCGTGATGACATTCTCATTGTCCCAAGGAGCTCTGATCAGACCAACTTGAATAAACAAGACCACAGGGAAACAGGAAGAATCAGGCATGCCCTAAACAATCTTGGATTAAAGAAGATATATTTTTGTAATTTTCTGCCCTTCCACAGGGAGTAAAAACAGTGTTTTGTACTGTCCTGTGCTGACTGTAACTTGTCTACAGTTCATCTGTATTACGTTTTTTCTAAGCAAAATAAGTCCTCATGTGGAATGATTAGATTGCAGAAAGAACACCTTGTATTTTTCATGGAAGCTTCATGTAAGTGATCTTAATCTATATCAAACTGGAAGTTTTCCCTACCACTTGCTTAACAAATCCCATTTAACTCAAGGATGCATTTTTAACCATCACTCCCTGCTACGCTTTGTGCTGCAGAGGTCAGAGCTGTGGGCTGACACTATGAGAATTAAATTGCCCTATCTGGATGGATTTGGTTTAGGAGACCACAAGCATGTACGCTTTCAAGGCCAATGTTAGAAAGGGCAAACCTAACTGGTTTAGTCTCTTTGTGGTTTTCCTTTCAAGCAACCACAGATGCAATTCAGACTTTTCTGTTTACTGCACCCCTTGCCACCTTTTATTTTGGGTTTTTAAGCTGGCTCGAACCTTGCTTTTCTTGGGGAGCGCATGTTTTCCAGTTGTTTTAGGATTGTCCCACTGCTTGACCCTCTACTAAACTCCTGCAGTTACAACCCCTCTAGGATCAAAGCACCAGCCTTGCAGCAAGCCGTGAGTTTGGGGGTTTTTTGGGGGTTGTTTTGTTTTTTTTGTTTTGAAGGCCTATTGGGGTTTGAGGCTTGCTGAGAACACTGAACTGCTTTGTCACGATACTCTGACCTATACCAGTTCCACGCTGTTCCCTTGGGCCCTGCAGTCAGTAAAAGGAGGTGAAGGGGGAATTTTTTTTCTTCCTTGCCAGCAGCCTTGTGCTTTCATCAAAGAAGCTCCCATAGCAGCTTGCCTTCCCTAGCCGTGACTCAGCAAAGGCTTTGCAAACAGCCCACTCTGCCTGGATGGAAAAATCCCACAGCAGACTGTTGTGTTAATATTAGTCATCGAGGCAATATAAATACGTGTTATTTTCATTCATGGAATGAGTTTGAATCATTCCATATTACCGTTACTAAGCAATATTTAACATGTCAGCTGTGAGGTGAGGATGAGACTGGGCTGGTTGTGTTCCAGCTGCTAAGAATCACAGGGACCAGTAGGTTGAACGATGCTGCAGGTTGAGATAAGCTCTGGGACTCTTTCCCCACCTAGGTAAAACAAGTTTCAGACTTAGGCTGGATGATTCTGGAGGAAATATTGTGTCTCTTCAGGACTAAAGTACTTTGAGGACCAGGACTTGAACTTCTTGGGCAGACCAAGTCCTTTTGAAGTCAGAGAAGTAGCAATGCTGGGAGGGGAGAGTGAGGTTAAAAGCTCTGTTTGCATTTGCAGGAGGAGGCGATGGAGAGAGGTGGCTGCTCTGTCTGAGCAGACACCATGGCAACGTGTTCATGTCCACTCTTCTGCCAAACTCTTCCAGACAGTCTGGATGAGTGGTGGAAAGGGAATGAAACCTGTTTGCACAAAAGAAAGACAAGACCAAGTTATGTAGGAGAGGGATGAGAGGAAGAGGTGCATAAGGAGGACACTTCTCCATTCTAAGGGTGGGTCAGTTCTTGAAATCAAGAGTTTTTCCGAAAACTTCAGGTCACTTGCTGAGTTAGGCTGGCAAAGGCCATCTGCTCCCCTTTCTCGTGGCTAAAAAATATCCCACTGTTTCCATAACATGGCCAAATCTTAATGATGGACAGGGACCAGGTAATTAAGATATTGAAGATGGAGGTGCTCAACTGCCGCTGGGATGCTCTGACTCCTCAGGGAGGTCCCAAACCACGTGCCAGAAGCTAAAAAGTGCTTGTAGGGAAGCAGCAGCTGCTTGGTGGAAATAAAAGGCCAACCTCACCTGTTGCTCATGGTCATGAAAATAATCCGAATGCTTTGTTTGATACCCAATTGCTGTTGCAAATGTGAGGCAATGTTTACCTCTACAAAAGTTGCTGTATGTGATTTAAAGTGTCTGGTTAAATATTCTATAGCTATATTTAGTTAAGATTTTAAGAGCACTTGATGTGACTCATCTAATAGTATATATGAATATTTTTTTAATGGTAGGAATTAGTTTAAAACATAGTTTTAATAATTTGAGCTGTTTGGTTCAGGTAGTTCTAGGAGTTCATTGGAGAAGAAATAGCCATTAACCACTACATGAATGTTTTACCTTAATGTTCTCTGTATTTTACACTGCAGATTTAATCTCATTGTGACTGTAATGTCTTAGTATCTGCTGCTATTTTGTGTTGCATAGTCAGACTTGCTTTGTTCAAGAGCATTTTTCAAGGCATATTTTTTTTGTTACAGAAAATGAAAAGAGAAACGTTATTACAGATGTCTGCCTGTAGCTCGCTTACTGCTTACAGAATCCACCAGCTAGTAGCAGAGTCAAACAGAGCAAGCAAATTAGAGGCTTTCCTATTTGTGCATGCTGTGCTGTGGAGGAAAAAGCCTATACAGAATTGCAGCTCCTTTACTCCAACCACAGCCCTGTCACTAGAGATTACATTTGAGAAGCCAGAACTTGGTGTGCCATGCTTGCCTGCAGAATTAAGTTGGAAGTACACAGATAGCTTTGTATTTGGGGATTTTTTTCCCCTTTATATTTTTTTGCTTTTCCCCCCCCTGAAAGATCTGGAGATGACTGCAAACGCTTGTTTAGCATGCTAACTTATGCTATCCTAATGCTTATCTTAACCCAAACTGACTTGCAGAAATCTACAAGCACTAATGAAGCTTGAACACACAAGCACTAATGCATTCAAACGTTTTGTTTGTAACTGTTCCCTCCAGTTCACTGTACACAGTATAATCTCTGCAGGGTGACGGGCTATGGTTTTCATTAAGGGTTTTTTCTTCTGTCAGATGAGTTTCTGCTGCAGTTCTTGTGTAAGGAGTTATCAGGACCATGCATTTTGTTTTGTGCAATTGCTTGAACTTCTAAAAAAAATGTTTAAGAACCATTGTCATTGTGACCAAAACGTCTTTAAGAAAAAAATTGGTAAGATGAGTTTGAATGGACTTCTCATGTTTCAGTAGAAACTGCCATCATTAAACATGTTCTTGAAATCCCCCTTGTGCTGTGTGTTACATTTATGGAGGGAATTGGAAAGGGGTTGTTGCTTGGTGAAGTTTGGTGAATTTGAAAGCCCTGCATGATCCCTCATTAGAGGGCTGCAAGTCCCTTTGTCCCAGTATCCTGAACCAGAGCGTGACAAGGGGGGAAACTGGTTTTTGCAGCATGATAGAAGAATGTGTTTAATCACACAAAGTCACCATCAGCTAACAAGAAGCTGGGCTTACATCTGGATTCAAAAGGCAAAAATCTCTGCAGTAGGGAAGATATCTCAGTACCTTCAACTCCAACCATGTTCGATACCTTGGAGCCCACAACTGTAGACCTGTTGTCCCAGACTCCAAGCCCAGTTGAGGAAACCAAGCCATGTCCCTCCCTAGGGTGGCCAGGCCACATCACAGCTGTTAAGCAGACTTCCTTCCATTTCTGCCTTGCTTGACCAAGTTCCCTGTCTCAAGCAATTTTGCCTTGTGGTTTTCAGGGCATGGTGAGATGCTGAAGTGCTAGAGATAAAGCTGAGGGCAACTTGAGGATTGAGTCTTTGTTGTGCTCATTTTAGCAGTACTCTGAATACTCTTTTCCTCTTGTGCTATTTTTACCTACAGTGCAGACACTCCTAGACCCTGGAGCAGCTCCAGCACAAACTGATCCAGTACCCTATGCCTGAATCAACTCTGTCTCTCTCCTTTCCCATGTGATTACTCCTGCCTTGATGTCTTCATCTCTTCAGTAATAGTCTAAGAGTAATTCAGTGCTGCAGACAAAAGGCAGCTGCTCTCCAGCCAGTGCCTTTTAAATTATGTCCTGCCAGTAGAGTAAAGCTCAATCTAATTCAAAACACTTAACAAAATGCTATCAGGCCTCAGCCATGAGCCAGCTGTTGTGCAGCAAAGCTGGCTTGTGTAAGAAGTTCAAGACCCATTCAAGGTGAGCCCCAACCTAACACTGAGCTGTGGCTAAATAGGACAGGGTCCCCTTAGCATTGGCTGCAGAAGTGAAGATGCCACTTGATGGAAAGGCAGCAGCTGCAATCTCTGGTGCACTTACCTTTCTGAGGAGGTGTCAAGTGGTTGATGAGCAAATGACTGAATTATTTAAGAGCAGAAAAGCTGAAGCTTGATGGAGATTGCAGCTGGGACTCTGGGCAGGAAGGACGAGGCTCAGTTTAGCCCTTCCTGAATTTTGGCTTGGAGGAAGCCTGAAGCTACAACTAAGTTCTCACACAACAAAGATTCTCAGGCAAGTCTTCACATATATATATATTTATTTTAAAATGGATCCTATGAAAGGGTTATTTCTCCAATATCTAGAAGAGTTCTGCATGGGGCAGAGTATAACACAACTTCCTCTCTCTCCTGTTCTTGGCAGTTGCCACCTTCATACAAGCTGCTCCTTTTATTAGCAAGTCTGTGCACAGGTGTGAGGTTAACTGAACAGAACAAATACATTTCTATAACCCTGGAAGTGGGAGGGGAGCCTTTCTTGTGTCTTAGTGTCAGTGGTCTTTGGATACCTTGATACTGATAACTGCAAACTTGGCTGTGATATTTGGCAAGTGCTATCAGAGCCATTAGCTTAACACTGGGATGATTTGAATTTGCCTGACAACAAGCTCTAATAAGAGTGTGAAACATGAATAGCTCTAATTGCTTAAGACCAAGTAGTCTGTAACTAGGCTGCACAAAAACATCATTGAAGATAGCTCATCTCCTATCAGCTGGCAATTACCAATTTCTAAGAGACAAGAAACTCTTCTAGATCTGGTTGCTAACACATCTACTCTTCCGAGCTCAGCCAACTAAGGTCCCAGTTGGATTGCTACTCCAGTGACCATTTGCTCCTGGCATGTCAACTGTAATTCAAAACAGCACTGCTATCTTATGTAAAGTAACTCTCCAGTTCAAGAAAGCAGCAAGGAAGGGGTGGCCATTGCTTTTAAAGCTAAGAAGCAAAGGGTCTTAAAAATCCAGATGCAGTTCTTGATGGCTTATGAGGTGTAAAGCTGGTTTCTAGGATTTTCTCTCCCTTCCTGCTGGTTTCTCCCAAGTGTTCACTTGCTTCCCTCCATGGTGAGGGAATGGCAGCACAGGGAAGCTCAGCTTCAGGGGGAGAACCCACTTAGACTCTGGGTGGACAAGGCAGGGGAAAGCAGGTCCTGAGGTGCTGCAACAGCTTCTTCACAACACCAACCATCATGTTTCATCTCTATTTTGGAAGAGATTACAATTTTAATTGCCAACCTTCAAAAGCTGCCAGCCCTGGCTTGGGAATACACTGCTAGTTGTCTGTCACTGCCCACTCCATCCCTCCCAATGATGGGGGGAGCCCACTGATCTGCACATGAAGCAAGGACCAGGATTCCCTGGCCAGGGCTTCAGCTCTGTAGTGTTCTGATGGGGGACTGTTAGTTTGAAAGATGAGGAGGGATACAGATTAGATGACCTACTGCACTATTTCAGCCAGGTCGATTTATTCTGAGGCTTTTATATGAAGGGTAACACATCATCTGCTTAAAGCTATTCCTGACTCCTCTGGGCTTCTTACACTGACTCTTTCTAGATAATTTAATTCCATGTATGTGTTGTTATGCTGGCCTAGCAACAGTTTAGCAACAGATACCTGCTCAGGACCTTTACCAATTCCAAAACCCAAATGAGCCAGTTTGGCCATCATCTCTGACCTGTGTTAGGCAGCACAGAGCATCCTTGGGGACTACTCTGCCAAGTCTAAAAGCCAGTGAGATAACTGTGACAGTGCTCCCACTCACACACAGGCAGAGAGCAGCTCACTCTGGGCTACAGGAGCACAGAAGCCAAACTCTTCCCTCCAGACTCGCTGGCCCTGCTCACAGTAAATTCTCAGCTGTGAGTTTCAGTGGTGCATTTCTTGCCAGGTAACAAAGTCTGCTAAGGGGACACAAAGGGGCTGGGTTGATGTGGCTGGTCCTCATCAGCTCTGCTGCCAGCCCAGAATAATCACTGTGCTGCTGCTGAGCAAAAATACATAAAATGAGTCAAATCAGCAGCAGTTCCTTGAAGCATCACTTCTAAATCCTTTGCCTCAACCTCCCCCACCTCCATGAGTTTGCAGACTGCCTCTGCCCTGACACAAACATATTTAGCTGAAGAGAAGCTCTTCTTTACAGACACTTTTCTCTTCCCCTGCCCTCAATTCATAAAGGTTTAAACTTGGGTCAAGAATATTTGACATTTCCCCACTTCATTTCTGCCTGGCTGCCAGCAGAGTTGTCTCAGCAGTGCCTTCTGGACTGTCTGGAATTACCCAGCTCTCTCCATCTCCTTGCATAAGGACTCACACTGTACAGATGTCAGTGGCATCAAGATGTTTCTCAGGTAAACAGAAAAAATAGTGTATTTAGGCAATTTCTGTTGTTTCCTTTCCTTGAGCTGATAACATTTTTGGGGGGTCAGACCAGTTTCCTCTTGCTGATGGTGCAGCAATGCTCTTGAATCTCAGAAGTGAATGTGGTGGTCCCTGCCCCATTTGACATTCAGCTTCCTCTGCTATTTCTGCCACCAACTTCCCAGATACCTCACACCAATCCCCAGCTGTTGTGGGTTATAGATTAGCAACATACTTGTGGAGAAGACTACATAAAAGGAGAAATAAGACTGTTTCTTTTGGAGGTATCGATGCAAAATATCATTGCAACAGCCTACGACAAGGATGGGGTCTTACTAGAAAAGCTGAAGTTGGCCAGAGTGCTCCTGAGATCCTCAGGACCTGCTGATTCCCAGGGCTGACTCAACAACACAAACCCACCAGCTACTAAAAGCCACAAGCCCAGCCTGTACAGCAGGAATGAATATCCAGTGAACATCGCCCAGCACAGGTCAACCGTTTGTTGCTCCAGCTCCAACCCCATCCCTACAACCACCATAGGCTTGGGGATGGAGTTTGCAGGTGTGGGCTGTGGAGGCCATGCTACACCATAAATCAGAATGCTCAGAGGTGACATTCACCATGGTCTGTGCACAGCAAAGTGTGTGGCCCTGGGTCACCCAGGCACACTTGTTTCTCCCCTTGCATGGCCATGGACCACCCTTTGGCTTGGTAATGAGCATCGTGGACCATCCTTTGGCCAGCACTGCTTGGTAACGAGCAAGCTTCAATGGAACTTAATTCAAAGGTGTAGTCTGAGCTCCCATAGTTAAGAGTCAGGTCTATTTAAGCATTATTAGCATTCCCGAAGCTTGCTAAGCTTAAATAAAGCAAAAGTACCTACTCAGGATACTTAAAGAGAGGGTGAGGTTTTTGCTGAAGAGCTGCTATTTAACGAGCTGTTCAAATGAACAACTCACTCTGTCCCTCTGCATGTATGCAATATTTTTGAAGTCACATATTTGCAGCACATTGTTTGCTACTGTTCAAGGAAACAAATTATTTGCTTTTAACATAATCGCCATCAGGAGTAAATTATTCAGCATTTGCTGCTTGGAAGTTAAAAAGGGAATCTGAATTTCTTTTTAGTTCCTTCCTCTTCTTTATAATAGATATACAAGCTGCAGGGCACACTTTTATGCTCCTGTAGCCAAGATTTTGTAGAATTGACTAATAATCTATTTTGCATATTTATAAACACTCTATTATTTATTAATGGAGTATTTCGGGAGTAAATTTATAATCCTGCCATGTGATCCCAGCCTTTCAGAGAAAAATGGTTGCTCATGTCAAAGAGTTGAAAATTAGACCTGGCGTAACAAAGAAATGAGTGAGAATATCTCATTAGTGTGAAAGCAAAGAGGCAAGAGCCTTTACGAGAATGAATACATGCACTCAAGATGGCTCAAAAAAACCCACGTTAGATGTCAAATGCACTCAAGATGTATCAATTCCCTCGCTATAAACCTACAGGAACACTGTGCAGCCATATAAGAGCACCAGCCCAATGCACCCTGTGCTCACTCTCCAAGCTGCCATGACTGCACTCAGCCACTTCATCTCCAAGTATTTTAAGCTTCAGGAGTTTTGAAGGGAATGCTGACACCCCCCTTGGTGGATTCAAGACTAGATCCAGGTGTCCCATCACCTCCTCACATCCCACTCTGCTAGGGCTGGAAGTCACAGACTGCTCACCCATTGCTGGTATCAAAGGTGGATTTTTTTAGGCAGAAGATGCTCGGAGACAGACACAAGCAGCAAACAGGCACATGTACACATGTTTTCTGATACCATCACTGCCACACTTAAAGATAAAAACAAAACACCTTCTAGATACTCAGGAAAAAGCCTCTGAGCTCCTTTTCTTTAACCTTACCTGTCTCTAGGAAGCCCCTGAAGTCCATCCTTATGAAAAGCATCAAGCTACTCTGATGTCCACAAGCTCTTTGCTACCAAGGCATCTCCTAACCATCTTGGACCATTTGCAGTGTTTACTCCACTTGTGCCCTTTATAATTTTCTGGTCTTGACTCCTCCCTGCCCTCCCTGCAGCTCATCAAGTGACCTAATGCCTGCCAGGTGCCTTCTTTGCTGAAGATACTCCTCCCACCCCAGTCCTCACCTGACAGACCCAGGTGAAGGAGGGAGCCCAATGAAGAAGGCACAAAGCTACAGATCCAAAACAGAGTTGGCAGCTGGTATAAAAACATAGCTGTGGGCTGAAGGTTTCTGAGTAATGGAGGTTCCCCAAATCACAGCCGTGTAAGTGCAAGGATGCTGAGGCTATCCCCGTGCTCACACCGCGGCCGTGCTGCCCCCAGGGCACTGGTGGAACATGCTGGGGTGGGAAGCTGTGTGTCCAGAACTTCACAATACAAGGCAAAACCCTCCAACAGCTTCAGTGGTGGTGTGTGCATTTCCTAGCCCTGGAAGATGCTTTCTCCTGCCTGCTTCCAGCCATAAAACGAGTGGCACTTCCCACCCCCATGCCAGGAGAGTGTTGTTCAGCTGTTTAACTGTGTGGCTGGGCTTGGCATCACTGCATGGCCTGTTGGCTTCTGCAGCGCTGAGCTTGCAGCTCGTGCCAACCTGTACAGCCTAAGCCATGGGAAAGACCTCACAGAGCTCCATCTCTTAACCTGGGCTTCACAGGCTGAGCAGGACATAGCACAGAGGGCTCCAAAGCCTAAAGCTCCAAGAAACCTCAGGTCAGAAGGCTGGGAACCACATCTGTGTCTTTTCCATCTGGAGCTGGCAAGCAGGGAGTGTGCAGCCAGGTCTCTCTTAGTAAGGGAGAGGTGATTAACGAGTGTGGCTCATCAAAGCTTGGAGAGGGAACTGAGGAGACCTGCCGAGCTCTTCAGCAGCAGGGTGCGAGGTGTGTCTGCTCCCGTCACGGGGAGCTGCTGTGCAACTTGCCCTGCACCGGAGGCATCAAGGGGCTGCTGCTGTCACAGCCAAAAGCCTCTGGAAGGTGACATTTTCTGCACTCGTTTTATTTTATTCTGCTGAAAGGAACTCGGAACGTTTGGAGTTTCCTTTGATTTGGATTTCAGAGGAAGCGGAGCAGACCGGCTGTGCCTTTCCTTCTGACAGGAGCAGGTGGGGAAGAACAGAAGTAGAGGAGAGAAGGTGAATGGAGCCACGGTTTGGCAGCACCCCCGAGTGTAGCAGCACGTCATTTATGCCATTTAATTGTTCCCTGCAACTTGAATAATGTGCAAGGCATTAGTAATAATAGCAGCTTCATTATGTTCCTTTTTTGATGTGCTGTCTAAAAAAGCTGAAATCTGAGGCAGGACATTAGGAAGCCAGCATTTTAGGCTTCCTTGGGCATTTTGTTTTTCTGCAGAATCTGAAAATACTTCAATGAAGCCTATTAAGGCCTGATAAATGTGTGCAAGCAGAGGAGACCTGCATGCAGAATACAAATACAAATAGCTGATGGGGCGTTACTCAAGGGTTGTGGTACCACAGCACTGAGCTTTGGCTCCCCAAAATGAGCTACTAGGTCAGACACCCAAGAGCCCTTGTTAGGAACTACCTTTATTTAGCACAGAGCAAAACATGTCCTGTGGGATTAGAAACCTTGTTGGGATGGAGGTAGGAAGGTGCAGGAGATGCAGCGTGGCTTGAAGAGCTTGGGAAGAATCTGTTCCTGCTGCCTGGGCGGTGGTGGAGGTCAGCTCAGACCCTGTCCCTACACGTTTAACATGGCCAATACATTAAATCATCTCACTCCATGGCTCCGTCTATCTCTTTATCACATCCTGCTGGCCAGCTCTCATCAATAAGGGGTTTGGAAATGCAACGTGGCACCTCTGAGCGCCCTGGGGGTTTCACAGCTTGGTGTCATTCAGCCTGCATTAGGCTCCGGTGAAGCGTGGACTGACCACAAGTGAAAGAAGGAGGAAGGGTTCCTGCCAAAAATACAGCCAGTTCAGCTGTGATGCCACGGAGACAGTGGTGGAGGTGGATTTCGTGTGCTGCCAGTTCCCAGCCATCAATCCCTTATTTCATGCTCAGTACATGGATGCATTGTTTTGCTTTTGTTGACTTTGCCTCCCCAGCAATAAAGAGCCAGAAGGACGGATCCTGCTCCCGCTACCTCCGACACAAATGTGGAGCTCTCCCACTGCTTGCAAGAATTTCAGTGCCTGCTGTATACAAGACAGATTGATTTTCTTTTCACTCCAGTGCACAGGAGACACACTAAAGAGACGTTTTAATGGCATTGGGGATGGTGGATAGGTGCCTGCATGAAAGATGCTCATGGAGATGCTGGAGTTTGTCACAACTCAACCTCCTTTCCTCCCCGAGGAGGCCTGCAGATTTACCTTGTCAGAGGGTATTTACCATCATTGCTGTGAGGAGTTTTCCTGACACGTGCTGGGGAGCACGGACTCCCTGAGAAGGAAGAACTCAGTGTGGCAGCAGCCCGGAGCTATGGGAGGTGAGAGAATCCTCTTGCACGTGAGACAAGAGGCTAAGCTGGGATTTCACAGTTTGCTGGGACACGGTCTCTGCAATGACCTACATTCCTACATGAAATATGGGACCCAAACATAAACAAGATGTGATGAAAGAGCTGGGGAAGGGCAGAATTGGTGTGTGGTTCCTGGGAAGAGTCTGGCGGGCTGTGCTGGTCAGAGCCCGAGCCTCAGTGCTGGGATGGGTGCTGCACCAAGTTCTCAATCAAACCAAGGTGCCCAAACCTGTTTCCCATCAGCTGATAACAAGATGAAATCAGTAACAAATACGGCTCTCCCTGGACAGCCCCAAAAAGCTGTTGATGGGAAGAAGAGGAGCATTGATGATGATTTGTCTGATGCACCTGAGCCTTTGGATTAATAGTTCAGGAGAAAGTTTGGACTATTTGTGTTGCCCCAGCTCTTCAAGCCATGCTGTGTCCCTGATGCTGGGCTATCCTGGGTTTGGAGACATGCCCTGGGTGAACATTGTTGTCCTTTCAGATGTCATTGTGTCACCCAAAGGCCACTAAGCACAGCTAAGTGACCTGGGTGGCTGCTTTTAGCTTTTACATGCCTTCCCAAGGGTATGTGGGCACCAGGAATGTTGTGTTTTCCCATGCCTTGTCCCCAGAGCATTCAAGGATGCTCCTTTTTCTTTTCCCCCTTTTCTCACCCCATTCCTTTTCCTTCAGATTACTTTGTCTTTTCTTCTGTGTTTAGCTTCTGGAAGGAACTACTAATAATAGTCTAGCACCATTTTAAATGTCCTCCCAAACCTGAGGAATGTAGCAAGCATATGAGGGCTTTTTCTTTTTCCCTGTGCACAAAATCCTGTCAGTACTACTCATATTTTCCTAAGACTAAAGGTATCTAGGTGTTGAGGTGACATGATGGATGGAGTGAAGACGAGATCTGAAAGGATCAGTGAAATTGGCACTTCTATAAAAGATGGATGAAGCATACAAATAATTCCCTTATTCACAAAAAGCACCTGCCAGGTTTTTTTTTCCTCCTCCATGTGAAGGAGGAAGAAACTTGTAGTGAAAAACCTGCCTCCAGTGAAGACAAGGGCAAGAGTGCCACGAATGGCAGCCAAGCCAGGACATCACTGCTGGAGCTACTGCAGCTGCCATCTGCCCATGCCTCTGCCAGGGGCTGCCATGCAGTGAGTGCACCTTTGTTTGCTCCTGCCAGTCTCATTTGACGTATTATAAAGACAACAGGAATGATAAAATTCCTTTTGTTGTCCATCCTTCTCCTGTAAGGCAAAAATACAGCCAGTCCTGAGTGAGTAGGCAGGTTTACACAGAGACCTGAGTTTGTTGTGCTTGTACTGGAAGGGCAGTGGGCACCTCCGAGTGGCTGTCAGGGGAGGAATCAAGGATGCCTGGGGTGCTGGTGGGAGATGTACAGCTCATCCCTTCAGCAACAGACAACCAAGGCTCACTACTATGGAAAGAGTTAAATGGTTTGCCTTAGGTCAATTGGCCACTTTTTGGCAGAGCAAAGAAGTGAACCAGCATCTGTCTCTAGGGCACATGACACGAGTCCTGCTCCCCACTCTGAACCACAGCTCTAAGTTTCCCTTCCACCTCTTGCCTCCAGCCCATGTTCTGCACTACTGCTGCTCCTCCAGTACTGCTGCTCCTGTCCCTCCTCAGCCTATAAGGCACCCCAGAGCCAAAAAAATGGCTTGAAAGGATTAGAAAAGATTCAAAATTAACTTTGTTTGTTTATTCATTGGTACTTTATTGTGTTTTATATAGGGTTGCCTCCTAATTAATTGGAGTGCCTCGGGAGACACCTGTTTGCACACTTCTCTGCATATCCAGCCATCTGCAAGCTCTTCTGGTTAGTGTTTTGCAAACGAAAACTGAGCATGGACTCAGATCCAGGAGCTGGAGCTGCAGAAAAAAACACCCTTTGAAGCAGTGTGAGGCTTAGAGGAGGATCATGGTCTTCTGCAGAGGCACGCTCAGGTCGGCAGTGTGGCGCACTCACATGTCACAAGAGAGCTGGAGCTGCCATGCTTGGTCCAAACGCATCCTCCTGGGTGTGTGTTTGATGTCGGAGAGATGGAGCACGCTGGATTTCAGGCTGTGTGGAGGTCAAGAGCTAGGGCACAAACAGTTTCTTGGCAGGTTTGGGTGATTAGCAGTACTTTTTGAATCCCCAGCAGCCTGCATGCTGCTACCTCTGTGCAACCTCTGTAGTCTCATCAGGTTTTTTTTCAGCATTTGCAATTGCCAAAACATCAGGAGGGAATCAAATGTTAGATACCCTGTTCAACTGTCTTGTCGTTAGCTGAAGAATTATTAGTATAATAAACATTTTACCTTGTTTTTTTAAAGCCTCAGCACAGGATGTTTTGTAAAATTTGACTACAAATCTGGACCCTGTGGCTTTTGTCAAAATACTAAACACTGAACTTGTCTCCCTTCTGACATTCGTTAATGATAATGATCATCCCCCCACAGCAATCCTCTCTGCAAAACGCTGCCGAGTGCTGCTCTGAGTCTCCTCTGCCTTGCACAGTCTGCAGTCACAGAATCACAGAGTCACAGAATCATAGAAGAGATTGGTTGGAAGAGGTTGGAAGAGACCTTCAAGATAGAAGAGTTTGGAAGAGACCTTCAAGATCACCCAGTCCAACCCCCACCTACATCACCACTAACCCACATCACCCAGCACCACATCCAGACACCTCTTAAACACCTTCAGGGATGGTGACTCCACCAACTCCCTGGGCAACCTATCCAATATCTAATCGCCCCTACATTTACATCAATTCAATATGACCATGGAAATGACCTGGTGGGACCTTAAACTTCTGTAAACGACCACAGAAGCTGGAGGCCAGCAGAGATGGGCCCACACTGTTCAAGGATGGCTTTGACCACTTACTCAAGTTTGGTTGGCTCAGAGTTGGGGCGCAGCTGCTGTCCTGCAGTGTCTCAATAAAAAGGGATATCCCATAGGAAGAAAATCATGGCAGAAGGTGCTTGCCAGAGCAGGGATCTCTCCTGAATCCTGTCTCAAAGACTCAGACATACTAACTTGCTTTTACTTTTAACACGGGCAAACTCTGGTCTGGTTGCTGTGTTAAAAACCCACCCCACAAGCAGCCCCTGCAGGTGATTAGCCTGACCCCCTGCCTGAGATACCCATTCAGTTTTTACACCTATCATCTTCCCCTGATGAGCAGGTGTTAAGTCTCAGCTCATTTCATGCTTCCCTTTAACATCTTCTCTGAAGTGACAGGTCCTCTCAGACTAGCACTAAAGCAATGATTGCAGCATCTCTGGGACAACCTTTGTGATGGGCACAGATTAATCAAGCACCAGTTATGGTGCAAATTCAACCTCACAAGAGAATGGCAAGACCTCAAATGCTCCCTCGTATAACAGTAACAGTGAGCTTTTATTTAATATTCTCTAGTAATCTATCTCCAAGAGATAGGCTTTAACAAGGTGGGCCACTGTTTCTCTCATTTAGGAAATGAAGGGCTGCAGCAGAGATGCTAAATTATCTGCTCAAGTTCACACATTTTAAGGCCTGCCTAGCAGAACCAGGTAAAAAATTCCCATTAAATATACTCGTGATGAAATTCTCAATTCTGTGTGCTTGGAGTTTTCCATGGGAACAACATGATTTTTACAGATGTTCTTGACTGAGAAACAACAAGTCACGTCAAGATGATCCAACCTGCAAATGCCAGGCATGTTCACCTAACCCGCAGCCAAGTGTTGTAGATAGCAGAGGAGCACCAGGGCTTGCTTTGTCCAAACCACTGGGGCATTTCAGCTACACTGGTGAATGCTGGGCAGGCTGGAAGCTTTTTAGTCCTTCTAAATCCCCATATGCGTGCATTTGTGTAGCTTCCTCTTCTCTGAAAATTGTGGCTTTTGTCTCCATTCTCCAAGGGAGCGAATGCTGAGACACCACGGTGGGAATGCTCTCCTCCTGCCTGATGGGTAGAACGGGATTAAAGCTGTAGAGGGATGGAGGACACTGATTTTCCTGATGACAGGTCCCCTCCCTCCTGCAACGAGTCTGTGCTCTTAAAAAAGAGCAAATCTGTGTCCTCCCTCAAAGTGTTGAACTGTCTATGTGTTTCAGCTTATAATTGGACATTAGGAAAACTTTTTTCACTGTCAGGGTGATTAAGTATTGAAATAGGTTGCCCAGGACTGTGGTGGTGGTGAACACCTGGAGGTGTTCAAGATGCATCTGGATACGGCGCTGGGTGATACGGTTTAGTGGTGATGTAGGTAGGCAGTTGGACTGGATGGTCTTGAAGGTCTCTTCCAACCTTGATGATTCTATGATTCTGTAACTATTGAGGTGTCCAAAAGGAATCAGCATTTCCTTGTGGTCTGTAGAAGACTGCCAGTCTGAGTTCCTTGGTACAGTCTTTCCCCACTTCTCCCCCCTTGTTTATTACATCCCCGAGACAAGCCCGGTGCAGGACTTCATTCTTCTTTTTTATGAAATGCCTTGTAGTCCATTTACCAGCACATTGTAAAATCTTATCATAAATAATTAAAACTACAGCTGTCAAAATAAATGGCTGAAGTCCATTTTGGCAATGCTATGAGATATTATCCTACCAGGTTGGGGGGGAGGGGATGTTTTTTCATGGTGATTACACGCTGGCAGCCAGGGCCCTGGCAGTGCCCTGTAATCAGCAATGAGTTTCCCAGTCATTACTTCAAATTAGAGCAGCTCTGATGACAAGTCGAATGGCAACTCCAGCTTCTAATGGCTGAGGGAGGTGCAGCCTGACCCTTCTCCCAGGCAGAGCAGAATGGTTTATTCTGTCCTGCTCTGGGAAAGGAGGGCAGTTGTGTAATGCTGTGTGAGGGTGGGTTTGCAGCCCGGAGGTCTGGGGCCAGCAGTGAGCACGTGGCTTTGGTTAGAGAAGGAGAAATCTTGGCAAGAACCAGCAGACTCCCAGGGTCTGGGGAGGTTGCAACCTCCACGTGTTTTGCAGCCCACGGTCTCCTCAGTGCCCTTTCTCTGGGCTTCATTTCAGACCCAGCTTTTCTTGAGCTCCTCCCTCCAAAATACAGCTAGGGAGACGTTTTTGCTGGAATTAAACACACATTGAGTGGGACAAATCCACCAGTGTAATGTGTGTGAGGTAGGCTTTGAAATGTGCACTGCAAGCAAAGGGGCTGGGCGTGGTAAGGGTTTCCATTTGGGGCTTCCTTAAAAGTACTGGTGGGGGCTCTGGCTCTCCAGGTCTCTGCTCCAAGCAGGAGCAGACCAAGCTACTAAGATCTCCTGGACCTCTGGTTTCTCTCTCAGCCACCGGGCTTACCCCGAGGACATTTTCCTACCTGATTTCTGATAGTGATGGTCCTGACCCAGCCATAGAGGAGATGAAAGTAAGTTATGGCTGAGAGTGGGATGTGAGCTCCAGGTGAAAACTGAGCTCTGCAGGGGTGGGGAAGAGGAGTGCTGTGAGCCTGCACAACTCTTCTCACCAATCATATGATATGTGGGGTTTTTGAAGCCACAGCTCTTGAACTTGAGATTATTTGAGATGCTCAGCTTTCATTAATACAACAAAAGCTGTGAGTTTCTAGCCCTCATGGTTACAGCTTGAAAAAAGAGCCCGAGAACCAGAGAAGCACAACAAAATCAAAAATAGATGGCATACAGAAAGGTTCCCACAGGTAATATTCCAAAAAAATGTTGTGATCTGCTGTTACCTGCTCCAGAGCTTGTGCTTCCTTCCCAGGAGAGAGAAACATCCTAAAATGGCAGGAGCCTTCTATGGGTGATTGCCCAGTCCTCTCACCCCTACCCTGGGCCACGATGACCCAACTGCTCCCAGCCAGGGCGGAGGTGAGTGTCCCCAAATCTGCTGCATGCCCAGGTCTGGCAGAGGCTGGGCTGTCACTGTCACACACCTCTGTCTGGCGGCTGCCACCCAAAAGGATATTTTGGTAGGTGCAGACCAGATGTCCAGGAGCCAGGGAACCTGGGGTTTTGTCTCTGGCCCTACTTGCTGCCTGAGCTGCTGTGGGTCACTTAGACCAATCCACCCTGCCCCTGTACTGCCCAGAACACCACGTGTGAGCACTCAGTTCAATGCTTTGCAGAAACACAGGCCACCGCCTTCGCTGAACATCAAGCTGTGTTTTCAAGTGCCTGGCTTTAGCTCTGGAGCTGACGGTAAAACCCTCCATGCCTCTGTTTTCCTTATCTGTGGAGCGGGGATAATAGCATTGGCTCATCCTTATAAATCGTGTTGAGCCCTTCGTCTGAGGCGGGAGTGGATGTTTCTCATAGAACCTCGGGCATTTGGAAGTTAAGTCCCGGTGCAAATCAGTTTGCAATTAGTCTTAGATGATTTTTGAAATTATTTTCTCCCCATATCTCCCTAGCACAAGGTCTCATTTCGCTCACAGATTGCTTTCACTCTGGAGCAGCAGCATTCACTTGCAAAGGTTTTCCCTGCTCCTACCCAGCCGTTAAACAAGCCCTTCTCCAGGTCCTGGACACCTGGGGCTGGACCCACAGCTCCTTGTGCCCTCATGGGAGCGAGCTCTGGGTGTTACTGACCAGCTGGTCAGCCTGGAGCATCCCAAATCACTGCTGCTCTCGGATCTCTCCCCCTTCACGGGTCTGGCTGAGCCCTTTGGGTGGCTTTTAAATGCCACCTCCCCTGGGACTTGTTAAAGTGCTTCATCAGTGCCTACCTTCCTCTGCAGGGATGACCTTTAACTCATCTCTGCTGTTGCTACCTGACTTGGATCACCTCAGAAGAAAGGTTGCCATGGCAATTTCATATTCAGCTCAGCCAAAAAAAATTCCAGCTTCTGTATCTTATTAAATAGTCCCTTCCGAGGACCCCATGCATGGAAAGCCAAGGCCAGGGGCTGCCGGCGTCCACTGCAGAGAGGAGTTTGGTCACTGGGAGTTTTCCTGCCAGCCAGTGTGGCCGTTCCTCACCCCTTTGCAAAGCACAAGGGTTGGTTTTTTTATTTTTTTTCCACGTTATGATAAAAGCTGGGGGTTTAAAGCCGTTAGTATTACTCTGAAAACACTCCTCTGCAAAATGTCAATCTGCCTTTTCAAGGGGATTTTTCACCGCTCTAATCTGAACTGCTCTGTCAAATGTCAGGAGTGGATGCTTAATGAGGATCAGTCGGAAGCCCTAATTGGATGGGTATTCAATGGGCTTTTTTTCAGTTGCTGTTTTATCCCTGGGACTCTGTTTTCACAGAGATACTCGTTAAATTTTAGAAGCTAATCTCCGTTTAAACTCCGAGCTCAGGGAACCTTAGTCCTCGGGGGCTGCTTGGAGCCACGGGTGTTGTGGGTTTTCATGGGATTCACCTGGAAGGCAGAGAGAAAACCCATCCAGGATGCTTCTGCGGGAGCAAGAAGGACCATTTTGGAGTGCAGACAGTTTTTTCCTTGCAAAAAGCTAAAGAGCATGCACAGGGAAAGCTGAAATCTGAAGGCACCAAGGTCATGGGAGAGATGAAGAAAGAGCCAGGGAGTGCTGGGGTGGTTGACCCAGAGTCCCCTTCTCCACTGAGAAATGTGAATAGACAGGGGCATGAGGAAGGAGTCCAGCTCATGGAGATGTTCACAGCATTTATCTCCAGATGGACTGGGCACCCACAGCAGTAGGCAGCAAATGCTCGATCCCTTCCAAGGCCATGAACTATCCCAAATTCATACAACCCCTTACAACAGCCAGAGACAATGCCTGCACGGGCTGCAGCAGCCCCTCTGGGCTTCATCCACTCCCTGCCACCCTGTGCCAGTGTCTCACTCCCATGGCCTCTGCCAGAGGCAACAAGTGCTGCACAAAATTTTTTCAGGGCATCTGTCAGCAAGAACAAGATGCACCATGCTGTATCATCTGGGAGACTACAGCTGAACCCCTCTGTCCACAGATCATCCCAGCCCCAATCCCAACACCCCCCACATCCCACCTCCTGGCGTGTGGTCCCACTCCCACCCCCTGGCCCGTGCTGTGTTCCTGGCAGCCAGGTGGATCCGATGGGGAAGCGGCTGCTCCGCAGATCCCCGTGGTGACACAGAAGCCCCCCTGCACTTTATTGTCTCATGCAGCACGTGCTTCCTAACAGGAAAACCTTTCCCAAAGGGTTTATTTCTCCATGTGAACTCAGTGTCCTGAACACTTTTACACAAACAATTGTTCTTTGATTTTCTTTCCTCCCTCAACAAAACAATTTATAGCAGATGATTTTTAAAACATCCTGGTTTCCTATAGCTGTGCTTTTATTGCAGTTTTAATTAAAACCTTGGGAAGGCTGTAAAAGACACCTCCCAGATGGAAGTGTTTCACATTAAACACTCATAAATAACCACACACCCCCACAGCACCTCCTCTCTGCCCCCTTTGCCCTGCAGCACACTCAGGGGTCCACGTTTTGAGCAGATCCTTTGGCTGGGAACTGGCTGCTATTCCAACACACATGTAACACCTTCTCTCCATCCCTAACTGCATTTCATTTAACACGTGCAATTACCAGGATGACTTCTTCCAAAAATCAACCACAGGATATTCAGACCTGCCTGGCTTCTCAGATGGTTTTTCAGCCAAGAAATTTGTGCCCTCCTGGAAAGCCCAGGAGCAGTCTGGCACGCCTGTAAATCTGCCCCATCCATAAAATCCTGAGAAAAGATGCTGTGAAGCCCGTACTCGAGGCAGGTGAGACACACCAGTTACAAATCATAACGCCTGCCCAGTCATTTCTGGGCATTTGTTACGGTGTCTTAAGTCAGCAACCTCAACAACTCCCCTGGTCTCCAGGCAGGAATAAAAGCGCTGAAGGAAATCAGGCCACAGTAATTTCCCCAAACCACAGAGCTAACATGCATGGTAATTAATTCTTTTAGTGGAGAGAGGGTTTTTTCTGCTATGAACTCTCCCAGGGGCTGACACAATAGTACATCTCCTTGGCGGTCATCCCACAGCTTTAATCATGTGTCCCACACAATTCTGCAGAAAAATTCATTAGAAATTTTTCCAGCATGGTGCCTGAAATTGAGCTGCTGAGATTCATCCTTCGAAACAGAGATGTGACCTTCTGAAGAGGTGGATGAAACTGTGGTGCTGCTGGGCTCGGTGGAAGCTGCCTCTTGACTTCAGTGAGATCAGGACATGTCCTACAACATGCTTCTCGATGCAAGGGAGTCTTTTGGGACTCATTATTTGTTTGAAAGAAAACATCCATGTCCAGGGCTTGTGGTTAATATAGAGCTTGTAAGAACAAAGTTCATTTTTCCTAGAATTGTTTTAGTTATAGAAGAACTTCAAGAGTCCTTTCTCCAGCTTCCTTGAACTTGTCATTGAAGGTTTCCTGAATTATGCTTGCAAACCTCTTTACATCTGATCACAGATGGAAAATAAATGCCACGTTATTGAAGTTGAAGGACACAGCTTACTTTCTGGGGAGTAATACGTTGCAGTAGGCTGGTAGAGAATAACTAGGATGATTTTTGTTTTGTTTTCTTTTAACCATGTTTCCTTCAAAGCGTCCATCCACAACACAACACTCACCCACCCCCATAACTAATTCATTATTTTATAGCAAGTAAAATCAAACAGGAGACAAATGACTGTTGTTTAGTGCCATTAGTTTCAATAGCTTTACACAATATTTGAGTCATTGGCTCGTCTCTTGCTTTGGAGGAAGCCCAAATCTGGATGAATCTACGAGCATTATAAACCATCCATGGGGCCAGGCCAGGCCTGCCTAACAGATGGAGGTCCATATGCTTTGGCTCTGCACCCATATGGAACTCTAATATGCAGTCCAGGAATAGAGCGTGCCTCTCCTCTTTTCTAGCAATCTCAAACCCAAAGTCATTTTCCGACACAAGCTGAGTTAAGCAAGTTCATCTGGAACTTGTGCAGCAAGACACTACAAGACTGATGGTCCAAGCATAATATTTTCCTTGCTCTGTGGTTCCTGCTGAAGCCTAAATTGCAACATTTTCTAGAAAGCAGCGTGTCAGGCTTTCCAGAGTGCTAGTTAAAAAACCCATTACAGTCCTATAATGTGCTTTAACCTCTGCTACCTGGGTCGTGTGAGAACATGGAGTGCTTCATCAGCCCCTGCTGGAGGAATTTCTCCAGGCTGTGGGTATTTCACAACGCCTGGGAGGTTTTGTTTGCTGGAGGCATGGGATTAGCTTCAGATGGCCTGCCACCATTTCAACAGAGAGGGACTTAGGTTTTATTGCTGGCTGTGCTCCTCTGGCAGCGCTGGCAGGTTTGTTCTGGCCAGGCACTTTGGGGGGGACAACCCCCCCAGCTGCTTTTTGGCACCGAAGAGCATTGTTTGTCCTGGTGCCAAATCTTTGCTCAATCTCTGTGTTTTTCTCATCAACACAATGCAACAGATACAGCTTGGTCCTGTTTTGAGCTCAGAAGCAGCAAATTCAGTGCCTGCACCGTGCAATGTTCAAGGAGGTTGGTATCTCCCTGGGCATCCCTGGGGTATGCAGGGCCGGGGTGAAGGCCCTCCTCCTGCCCTGTGTCTCTTTTAGGGGGTTGCTGGGAGCTGGTGCTGGGGGTTCCTACACTAACCAAGAGGGAGATGTTTCCATCTGTGCTGTTACTTGGTGTTTATTCTCAGCCCATGCACAAGGTTGCGAGAGCACCGCGGTGGGAAGGGTTGGCAGGTGCTGGTTGTGATTCTTGTAGAAGTGCTTGTAGGTTTGCTTGGAGATGATGTTAAGCAGGCAAACTCATCTGCCTTCAGCTGGATTGTGGATGGAATTGGCATGTGGTGGCTTCACTCATGCATCAGGCTAGGTTTGATGGAGCTGAACAGGAATTAGTCCCAGCTGGAAAAGTAGTTTATTGCTGAATGCCTTGATGTAGCTAAACACTGGGAGAGAAGTCCATCCTCTGGGGAGGATGAAGATTTGTTTGGTTATCATTCAGGCCTCTCTCCAGGGTCTTTCTTTGCATACATGAGTGACATATAACTGTCTTGGGCAGGGAGAAATCAGACATGGAGTCATTCTTTGCTGGTGGTGTCCTCTCCAGTTTGGAGCTTATGCTGGGAGTGCTGCAGTATCCACAGTGAGATGACCCATCTCGTGGTGGTACTGGTGTCGCAGAGGAGGCTTGCCAGTTCGTGGGTGCTCAGTTGTTTTCATAGGGAAAAATAAGATTAAGTAGAGGTGAAGAAGAGGAAAGCTAGGAAGGGTTTGATGTGGTCAAAAGGCAAGCCCCAAAGTGAAATTCTGCTGTCTGGTGCCAAGGGCAATAGAGTAACATTTAGAGGTGAAAATATGTTAATAAGCCATTCATAATTGTGAGCAACCTAACAAGGAAAACAAACAAAACAATGAAAGAGCTAAAAAATGTGTGGTGTAACAAAGCATTACACTGGAGACCACGGTGATGTGCCTGGTTACCTCCTGACATGGAAGGGCAAACCTCTTTCCTGTTACTCCTGTGGGTCTCTCAAAGCTTAGAGCTTTAATTTCCATAGTTCCAAGCCTTTCTAGCATGAAATTGCATTGTTTAAATTTTTAAAAGGAGTGGTGGTCAAAAAAAAAAATAACATCTATATACCAACTTTTTTTGAGAAGATTTTGCACAAAATTGGAAATGAATTTGTGTTGGGATCGACTGAAACCATTTATGTCATTTAAGTGAGGCTGACTGACTCCACAGTGTTCAGTGTTATTCCCAAGAAGTATCTAAAATGGAATGTAAAAACGAAAACAATTTTCATCACACCTTCAAAACAAAATATTGTGTCTTTCTGGTTTGCAAGAGTGGTGTCTCATAAAAAAAGAAAGAAGATTAGAACATTCAGTTGTTTCTTAGCACTAAAAAAATACCCCCTCAGGCAGCTTGAAAAAAATTAAAAATAATTGTAATTTGATTCACAATGACTATTTCCACTTTGTTCACTAATTATCTGGGCTGTGATTGAAGCAGATGATTGGTTATTGACCCTGCCTGAGCCCTGGCTGATGAAGCATTCATGGGAAGGTGATTGTCCTCCTCCATCCTGCTCGTTCGGTGGCCAGGGGGGAGGCATTAATTATAAAATATTTTGGCAGCACGGAGCCTGTGGACTCGGCAGCTTGACCAGAGGAGCTGTATGCTGTGCCAGTGCAAGACCTGGGCACGAGCTCCTGCTGCAGAGCAACCACCACACATATATATATGAATATATATTTTTATAGGAAGAACAAAAGTGCTGTGCTGGTTCATTCCTCCCCTGCACGGCTCTGCAGAGCAACGAGCGTGGTGAGAGCAGAATTAAACGTCTTGCCTGAAGGATCCTCGTTCAGCCTGGACAGATCTGCAGCAGTGGGTTTGCTCCTTGAGCTTCACTCAACAGGGACTAAAATCACCGAAGGAATCAAAGGGAGAGGAAACCTGGAGTGAGCGTGGGGTCACCACGATGCTCGGCAGCACAGGAAGGGGTGGGGAGGGCTTGTGGCTGGGCTGGCTGTTAGCCCAGAGGTACGTGGAGCGTGTGGCAGAGCTGAAGGCTGGGATGTGACCAAGAGAACCACAATCAAAGAGAAAAGCGGCTCAGGCAGCTGTGCTGCTGGCTGTGGCATGGCTGAGCAGCAAGACCAGACTTATCCCTAAGCTGTCGTAAGGGGAAAACACACCAGAGACACACAGTGAGGAAAAGGATGTTGGGTTTGGCCGGAAGCACCCAGTAATTGTCCCAAATAGACATGCTGAGAAAAACAGCCCCAAACTCTGGCCTTAGCTGGCTGGAGACTCAAGTTCACCTCAGTTGTACAAATTCAGGTCATTTGTTACCATCCAAAGGCTTGTTGGCACAAATGTGTCTAACCCATGAGAGGGAGCTGCACATCCCAGCATCACCAGTTTGGGCTGGTGTCGCTGCTGGAAGGAGCAGGGGGGTGGAAGAGAGAAGACCAAAGGGAGCTGCCACTGTCATTCAGGGCAGTTCAGTGCATTCATGGCACAACACACACACCTGCATCCCTGCCTGAACAGCACCAGTGCTCTCTTTTGTTTCACTCTTGATGACAGGAGAGCCTTAATTAGGCATGAAGAAATTCATCAAGCAGCAGCCTGGTGGGTCCCCACAGCATCTGGCCGCTTCCTTGCCCCAGCCCCGCGGCTGCTCAATGGCTGGCAGCTGCCCCAAAACTGCCCAAGGAGCATCCACCTCCTGCAAGCACTGCTGCTCCTTGTGTGGAGGAACCTAAAGTTCCGCTCCTGCTGCTCACGAGGAGCACGTGGGCTCTGCAGCTTGCCGAGATGCAGGGACTGGGGCTTGGTGGAACCAGGTCCCAGCTACTTGCTGGAAACAGAGATGATAAAGTGTGATCTTCAGCTCGCCAACAAGAGCAGCACATGATGGACAGCCTTGGACATGCCCTGGGAACTACCTCAAAGGGGCACCACTAGCTTAGGAACCAGATCAGAGGACCTGCCACAGCCCACTAAAGCAAGGGGAGATTTCTTGGTGGGGTTTTTTTGCACATATTAACTCCTCAGAGACCAACCCACATGGCAGTGAGGGGAAATGGGAGCTCAGCCATCGATTTCAATAGCTGCAGGGTCTTACCCTTGGTTTAACGTTTTTAAAATTGGGGTGAGCAGGACCCATTCTGGAAATAGAAATATCACAAGCAATTTCATCTCCCTGAGTAATTCTGCCTGTAACTCTCCTGTGCTTTGATACAGAAGCTGCTGCAAGGGTACCAGAAATCCTTTTTCCCCATCCCCTTTTCACCTGCCCCGTTGGGCTGCTGTTAAATTCAGCTCTATAACCTCTGTAGGCACACTGAGGATGTCCTGGTGGCTTCTGATATCCCCTTGGCAGAGCAATGACACCCACCTCAGATGAGAAAATAAACCCCTCTCCTCCCCTGGCAAAGAAGGTCACAGGGTGTCTCCAGTTAATCAGCAAGGCATTTTACAGTCTTGCCCTCCTTCTCACCCTTCTAGGCAATGAAAATAAATAAAAAATCAAAATAAAACCCCTGCACGTTTGTTTCATTTCTGGTATTTTTATTTAAAAAGAAGGTTTGCTAACAGCAATCAGTGCCGTGGCCCAGGCCCCCCAACACAACAGCTGGCTTCATCCCTAGTCCATCCCTCCTCCACACTGGGGACAAACCAGGGAATTATCCGGCTTTAACAACCACTCCTGAATCATGGGAAGCTCCTCGGGATTGCAGACTTCATCCATCTTGCAGTTTTACTCTGCCTCCTCCTATCTGAGGAAACCCCAGCAGCTCCAGCTGAGGTTCACAGCCAGGTTTAGCTTTATTGTGAAACTGAACTCAAAGTGAACATTTCTTTAAAAAAAATAAATAAATACATAAATCATTTTCTGGAGCTGGAAAGAAACATCCCCTCGGTGGCAGATTAGTCCACATTTATCCACTATAATGTTGCTTACACCTTAATCTTGGCCATCTCCATCTGACACTAATTAGCAGGCTGGAGGCTCCTACGGGTACAGTAACTTCTATGTCCCAAAACATGAAAGTGAGTTTTATCTTCTACTACTTAAAGAGCTCAGGTTTTAAAGAGACAAATTCAAGTATTTCAGCCCCAAACTGTACACTTTTTATCTTAAAAGACAGTAGGAGGAGGCACAAAGGTGATGATACCCAGCCACGAACACATTGTGGTGCGTGGCTGAGGCTCGCCTGTGCAGTGTGATTTGCTCTCCCACAAATTAAACCCAAACTGCACTCACTGAACCCCAGACTCAGCCACATTTTGGCACTGAACACTCATTAGGAGGCAGAGTAGGCTACAGAAGCAGAAAATTAACCGGGCTAATCAGTCCCATCTAGTTGCTTGCCTTGAAAAACCCAAAACTTAAGAGAAAAGCAAGTGTTGTTATAAAAAATTCTTTGTATTTTGGGTTCTCTCTGGACAAAAAAAAAGGGATAATATTTTTTCTGTGATGTTCATCACTAGGCAAGCATCTCATTGAGATCCACCTGACACCCTATTTAATGATTATAACTGATAATCGGAGCCTGGGGGAAAGGAGCACATGGGACTTCAGGGATACAGCGCTGGATGCTGGTTCTTCGTGGAGAAAATGAAAATCAATTATTTAGACTTGACAAAGCCCCTTGAAGTCCTGCAGTCTTTCTGCTTGGCTGGGTCTCAGGCCTATCACCAATATTTCAGCAGTTATTTTTGGAGGGGGAGAAGGCAGGTAGCATGTGGGAATTAAGAGCTAGATGTACTTATGGTTTCCACGAGCCCTGACAGATGTTGGGTGTCTTTGGCTGTGGCACAGTAAGACAATACCAACGGTGCCAGTTTGCAGCAGCAAACCTCCTTCCTGACACATTCCAGCATCTCTGCTCCTTCCTAAATTGCTCCTTAGGAAAGGAAGAGAAAATACCAGCTCAGCATCCTCCTCACTGTCCACACGGCTCAATGCTGAGGCGCCTGTTCTTTGGAGGCCCTCAGATCTCCTCTCCCACCAAATGTCACCGGGATTAGCTTAGCACAGCTCCCCACCATCTCCTGGAGATCAAGCTGCAGCCCAGGAAGCTTCTCCCTCGCCTCTCGGAAGGCTGTGCTCAGCCTGGTGGTCCACGTTTCAGATGGATCTCTGCGCAGCTCTGCCGGGCACCAGTCCTTGCTGGGCAGGAGCCGGGTCCTGCTCGGTGCCACAGGCAGTCCCTGGGCTGTGAGAGCCGCCAACAAACCTTCCCTGCCCACCCCGCTCCCTGCCCCTTCCCCTCCCCGCCACGAGCACGGGGCCAAGAACAGAACGTGCCTTGCTGCAGAGCACCAGCACCGGTGTCCTTGGCCAAACAAACTAACTACCAACCTCGGACCAGTCACGACAAATGGCTTAACGTTTACCCATCACCTAACATACCCTCAAAAACCAAGGCCCCCTGCACACCTTCTGGACGTGGGTCCAACGCCCTTCCGAGCCCAGCAAGCCCACGGCAAGGGGTCTTGCCCAGGCCAGTCACGCCAGATGCTCCCGCATCTCTCCTGCCCCTTCCTTGGTGAACACCAAACAGTTATAATACTCAGGTCAATATATATAGGTACCACGTGTATATATTTGTGTCGCCGTTCTGCGCAGTAACAACCAACCCCACCAGGCACCACTCGTCCTTTCCGCCCCCTCCCCTTCCTCCTGTGGCTGTGCAGGAACGCGGCCAGGGACCACCCTACGTGGCCCCATCGCACTCCCCCACTGTCAGCTTCAAGGCTCCCTGCTGGTGCAGTGTCTTTAAGGCTTTGAACTCCAAGGGCATGGTGTGTGGGCTGGCCTGCGAGGTGTAGCCGTACTTCAGGCTGTCGTAGTAGTGATACTTGACCGGGTTCTGGTTCTGGTCCAGGGGAAAGGGCCAGAAGCCGTAGAGATAGATCTGGTTGCAGAAGCGAGTGGCCAAGGTGTACATGAGGAGGCCGGTGGTGGGTCGCTTGATGTGCACCTTGTTCGTTAGCCAGTACCTGCAAAGGGAGAGCAGAGGACAGCGAGTTATTCCCCCCGCACACGAAGCTCCTGTCTTCCACATTTTCTCCTTCCAGTCTCCGACTGAGATATATTGGTAATTCAAAGTGAGAGGTTTCTGACTTGCAGAAGAGTTCTCCATGCCAAGAAAAAGCCTCTCTAGGGATTGCTTCATGAATAAGCATCCTCCTGCTCTCTGTCTGGCGGTTACATCACACTTGTTGCTATGGCATTGAAGCATCTCATGCCTCGGCAGTCCTTTATGAAAAACAAATTGCTTGCAGTGGTGGCCTTCAGTACCTCAGCCTACAATTATCTTCCAATCAACCTAGGAGATCAATACCACAGACCAAACCATCCACATGTCAAGTAGACTCCAGCAACCCCTTGAAGCAGACACGCTCACATGCTGATGATTTTCATTGATGAAGATTTTTACTCTGACAGTAAACACAACGGGGCTGTAAAAACGCTTGCCTTGGGATAAAGGGTCACCAGGCTGGAATTGCTGAAACACCCTGCTGTGTTCCCACTCCACCCAGCGACTCCTGCTGTGATCCTGGACCAAAATACATCACCACACTCTGCAGCGTCAGCCCATGAGATACACAATATGGCATCCTGCAATATAGGTAATATACGATACGGAGGGCAGCGTTAGTTTTTATGAGGGAAGGCAAAAAGAAGAGGGGAAGGAGGCACCCTGAAGTGATGCACGAGCAGGGACGGTACCAGCGGTTGTATTTCGAGCTGCCGATAAAAGTAACTGCAACACCAACATCCTGTAAGAAGATGTTTCCAGTATTTATTGTGCAGGCAACTCCTCGGGTTTGCTCAGCAGAAAAACACTGTCAGAGGAGCAGAATCAGAAGGCAAAACATTTGGGGCAGGTAGAAGATGCCCCCCCGGTGCACTCCCTCCTCCCGCAGCAGGCAGGGATCACAGAATCACGGAATCCTAGGGGTTGGAAGGGACCTTGAAAGCTCATCCAGTCCAACCCCCCTGCCAGAGCAGGGTCACCTAGAGTCCATCACACAGGAATGCATCCAGGCGGGGTTTGAATGTCTCCAGCCAAGGAGACTCCACAACCTCTCTGGGCAGCCTGGTCCAGTGCTCTGGCACTCTCCGGGGATGGTGCAAGGCAGCACATCCTGCCGTGCCGCAGCCCGTGCGAGCCCTCGGATGATCTTTAATAGATATTTCAAAGGGCTTGGGTTCAGGTGAGTGACTGGCAGCTCTCTGGATAAAGGGCACGAGGAGGTGGAGCACAGCACGTGGCATTTCTATGCTCTCACCCAGAGGTTTGGGGACCTCAGCTGGGTCCCGCTGTCACACACAGAGCCACGGGAAGTGTCTTGCTCCTCATTCCCACTTTCCGCCTGGCTCCTGAGGGTCCGACACTCAGACAGCAGGAACCCTTGGGAGATCTGAGCCTTAATCCTGCAAATTAGCTTTTCACAAAAGCCATTAAAATTTAGCAACCAAGGCACAAAATGTACTTGCTTGTTCTCAGCCAGATAAGAGAAAAATTGACTTTTCTGGTGAATCAAATTCTGGAAGCGGTGTGACCGCCTCAGCATGTGCAGGAAGGGCACGGCAAGCTTTACTGGGGTCCCACACCCCGGGGGTGTCCAAGCACCTGTAGCTTTAGCAAAAGACAAGTACGACATTTTGGGGAGGTCCTCCTTGCCCAACTCATCTTCTCAGCATCCAGTACCAAAAAGGAGTAAGAAACTGGGGAAAAATGGGTGAGAACCAGTATCTGAGAGGCACAGACAGCATCAGCATTTTCTGGGCTTGCCTGGCCATATGGGTTGTGCTCCCATATGGGGACACAGCAAGGGGACACAGCAAAGCTCGCTGTGGTGCCAAGGCAATCTTCTCCCACAGGTAGCCATAAAACAGCCTCCTTGATGTGTTTATGGGGAAGCACATTAGACCCTTGCACGTGGAGAGAAATGGGAGATCATCACAAGCATTTAACACTGTGAATTAGGGTATCCTTGTGCAGCAGGGAAACTCCCTGGGAAGAGCTGCCAAGCCACATTAACCGGCTGGCTTTGGGGAAAGACAACTGTCTGGGTTTGTCCTGCAGCTGCTTCAGCCTTAAAACTGTCCTTTTATCAATTTAGCAGCTGGAGCACAGAAAGATGCTGATGACCTTATGCCTGCCAAAAATATTAACTTTCAGGTTCTGCTGAGAGGCTGTAAAAGCCTCTATGGATGTACAACGACCTTGACAGCATGATGAAGCGACCCTTGCACATGGGTACAGGACATTCATGTGACCACCAATGTTCCAAGCATATTAATGATGACAGAAATGACCTGGGTCAAACACAGCAGTGCCCTACAGGAGCATGGCGTCCTCTGCAACCCAGCACACACAAACAGCCTTACCAAGACCAACCCGGAGCATCCACCTCTGCACACGGAGCCTGTGAGCACTCCCTCAATAACATCGGGGTAGGAAGCAATGACAATTTGGTTTCTTCTAATAAAAATAAAAAGCCTGGCTCTTTTTATCTGTATTTCCCTCTACTGCAGGTATGGCGTCGTAAAAACAAGAAGGATGACAAACCTCGCCCCTACAGCATCATAAATCCTCACTGCTGGCTGCAGCTTCGGGAGGGGGTGATGGACTCCAGGCTGTCCCAGCCCACCCACAGATGACATACATAATATATAATGCCCAAACCATAGCACAGGCCACACCACAGCGCTTGCAATTTGTTTCCTGGACAGCAAAGGTGGGAAATCCTCCAGTGAGATCAGGGGAGTACTTTTTAATGACTGGTTTGTGATGGGAGTGTGGGAGCTCCGCTGGAAGATCTCCCTCTTATCTCTCCCATCACTGACCAGCCCAGACAGCAGCCACATTCCTGGTGCAGGAGAGAACAGCTGGGGATGGAAATAAAAACTAATTAATCCTGTAAATTCAAATGAGGTTCTCTGGGCGCACATGGGATGCTGTGTCAACAGCGCACCTTTAATATGGGAGGTCCGGGATTTTAATTAGGAGGAAAGATAATCTTGAAGCAGGCAGTAATTATTTTTCAAATTGGCTACACCAATCACCATAACTATTAACTGCAGCATTTTATGGAAAGAGACAGCAATTAAAAGAGAAGAGCAAAGAGCAGTCCTGAAACCCAGTACCTCTTTTCTCAGAGCCGTTCTCACAGTGTGGAACTCCTTCAAAAGCTGGTGCTGCATCGTTTCTGCAAATAAACCCTCAGGGGTGGAAGCAGCTACAGAGAGTGGTGCCTGAGCAGGATGCAGCTATGAACAGGAACCGTGAAGCTGTCAGGCAAAAATTGTCCAAGACAGCTTTTGTTTCGGATCATGATAGTGACAGATGGAAAATGTCATCAGATCTTCAAGGCCATCTTTTGTAAGGAGGCAGCCTAGATACAAGCCCTAACAGCCTAGATACAAGCCCTAACACCTAGCTGAAATCATACTCAATGGTCGCCAAGGACAGAGGCTTCAATAAGAGCAGCTCAGAGAGCCTCGTCCTAGCTGGGAGGGGGTTCTGGCTGCTCCTCAGCAACATCAATTTCCCAAAAGGTTGCCAAGAAACTTAAGAAGTCTCCTAAGCAGAACTGCAGAGCACTGCTGCCAGCTGCCTGACCACCAGTGTATGCCCCCTGCAACGGGGCTGCATTGCAGCCATGGGGAAACCACCACTGTATTTGGACCTTAAAGCCCATCTGGAGCATCCCACCATGCTGACAGCACTCATCTTCCCCTGGCACCACCGAATTCAGGGAGCAGAGCCTGGCCTTGATCTGGGCTGATCTGCTGGGTGCAACACTCCTCCCTGCAGGCAGTGCTCGAGGACTGCTGGCAAGGGCAGGGTCCTGCTCTGTGCTCACCCATCACCTCCTGACATGTCCAACAAAACCCTAAGGAAACCTGAGGAAACCCTCCAGGTAAGGGTATAGTAAATAAAAGAAACACAGGTCCATGGAGAAATCACATTTCAGTGGTATCAGCTGCATTATTTAGTGATATAAATCAGAATAGCTGAAATAATGCAACTTCAGATGCTTTTAAAACAGCTTCTTCACAAAAGTGTGATACAAACACAAGCTGTTGTGGAGGTGCCAGTCCTCAACTGTCAGAAGCATACTATCAGTCTGCCACACACATCCTGCTCCCATTAATGCTCATGGAACACCAGCTACAGATAATCCCAGCGAGTGTCCTGACGGTGCTCCAGTGTTGGTGCAGGCAGGGACAGGACCCACTGGTGCTGGCAGAGCACAGCACATATCCCAGCTGCTGGGTGGATGAAGTGCTGGAGCCCAGGAAGCAACCACCATCCAGTGATCCCAGCCCTGTTCTGTCCATGGATCCAGCCTCCTCTGTCACCTCCACCAAAATAACTGAGAGCCATGTACAGTGATGAGATCTGTGCTGGAAGGACAGAAATGAGCAGGTCTCCATCGAGACTCATGCTAACACAGACTCCAAAAGCTGGATCTGGAGTCAGAGCTGGGCTTTATCCCCAAAACACCAAACCAAGCCTCTACATCCAGACTGGATCTGAACCGTGTGGCTTGGGTCTGGTTTTGGTGACTTGGCACCAGCAAATCAATGCTGAGTGACTCTTTTCTCCTCCAGGTCTCGAGCTCTGTGATGTCCTTTCAAACACCCATGGTACTCAACACCCACAAGTTAAGCCACTTCCAAGCAGACAGAAGAGGAGGAAAGTAACTGGGGAGAGGAATACCATATTTCTTTCCCCTTTCCTTTCTATGCCCCTCTGTATCTTTTGACAGAGAAAAGACTAAACCTTCCCGATTAACTGGAAAAAATTCACTGTCTTGGGGTCCCAATGCAGACACACCACAGCTCTGGTACAATGTGCCTCATGTGCTCCAGTGCAGAGGGGTGAGAACAATTGCTCACACAAGGATTTCTTTGTGCAAGATCCACTGATTTCACCCACCCATAGTTTTAATGGGCATTTGTAGTTCCCCACATCCTACCCCAGTCACACACCTGTGAATGGCTATTTTTTATCTCTTACAGATATTGGTAATCTTCATCCCTCACCTGAGCACAGGACCACTGTCCTTAAACCATCTGTCGGACCAGAGAGGAAGGGCTTTAAGGAACAAGACTCTGGGAGCAGGTATTTCAGAGGAGCCTCTGTGAGCTTAAGGACCACATGAGAAGAACCACAAAGGAGATTGCTTAGAGACTCCACAACTGGGTGACACTGGCTAATCAACAGCAGGACCCATCTCAAGACAGAGAGGGAGAAGAGATGAGCTGGGAGGGCTGTGAGAAGGAAAAGCAGCAGCTTGGGAGCCCATGGAGTGATGCAATCAAAGCAGCAGGTTAGGAGAATAACCTGCACACGTGTGTCCTGCATGGCCACAAGCAAGGCAAGGCTGTTGGAAAGGATGCGGCATAATCAGGACACAAGGGGAGGAGGGACCAGAGGAAGGCTTCCACTATGGCTCATGGATGGGAGAGGCAGTGGCTGAGCAGCATTGCCCTGAAAATCAGCAAAGGCTGACGGTGCTTTGGTGTGAGGACACAGATATCTGAGGCAAAGATGAATCCATTTTACCCCCACCAGGTTGCACTTCTGAGGACAGGTAGCAAAGCTGCACTGTGGAAGCTCCAGACCTTAAGCAAAGAGATTGTTGTTGTAAAGAGCACACACGAACTGTCACAGCTATTTGGATGTTAAACGTAATGAGAGAACTAGCCAAGGAACTGGAAGAGTTATTGATTTTTATTTATTTTTTCTTTCAAGAAGCTCTTCAACAAAATCTTATGGGATTAGAATTGGTTACTGCCAAGAGACCCTCGTGATGGACACAGTGAGAAGTGCTAGACTAGATTATACAAGGCAAACTGAAACATGTCCATGAATTCTCCACAAGGAGTGATAGCCAAGCCTCCAGACACAATTATTTTCCCCTGCTTCCTGCATTTCGTGTTATTTCTCTGACAAAAGCTGCTTGGCAATAGGGATTACAAGGCTTTTTGGAGACACTAACAGATGACTTATAAGGGTCTTGCTTGCTTCCCAGCCAGGAGATGAGCACTGCACTCGCCAGATGAATTGCTCAGGAGACATTTTATAGAATTGCTCCAAAGTGACTCACACACCCCCAAAATGCATGGCACTGTCCCCATCCCTGTGAGCTGGTTCCCTGCCATGGCACAGCTCTCCTCTTCAGCCTTAGGTAGGGACTCTGCTTCCTTCTGAGCTCCTCCACCGAAATGCTGATGGCTCTCTCCCCTCTTGGTGTGAAGATGGGGTGTTCAGCTGTGGAAGAAGAGCCTCCATCCTACTGCACAGATTATCCACAATCATCAACACAAAAAAGCTATCAGTAAACATTCAAGGCACCCTCACAGCTAGGAAGGTGACGTCTCAAATGATGCTCTTCAGGACAAGAAAACCAATGCTTTTTACTTATCTCAGCAATGTATGCTCTACAAATGCCCCAAATGCACTGAAAATTATAGGAAAAAAATGCTCAATTGCCACTGAAATGCATTTTGGTCTGGGGGAAACCAGAGCAGGACAATAAATACTGTGGTTCAAGGAGAAGTCAAGAACTCACAAATGTATTTCACTGGAACTAAAAGAAGAGAAAAGGCAAAGCTTTTGTAGGCGAATTGAAGTTGGCTGAGATAACATTACTCTTTGTAGAAAGTGCTATTCCTTGGGAGAAAAAAAAGCATCTTGGCTGAAAGATTTCTCCCAGTTCTTTGTGATTTCCAAATCAACTTAGGATAGATTATAAAGGTTATCCAGCAAAGGAGAGGCTAGGACATCTCTGCAAGTGCAGCTCACTGTAGCACAGAGGCAGGTTCTGTGGGGCTTTGTGGATTATTGATTCTCTGCTGCACGCCACACGCCCCCAAATTTATTTGTTTCACAAATCTCAGGTCTGTCAAATAAAAGTGTAGTGCTACGAACCTGCATGTTCCTCAGAGAGCTGGAGAGATGGAGGGAGTTGTTGGAGACCATATCGCTGGTCTATCATAAGCAAAAATATATGATGATCTTAGGAATTAAACAGTATTATGGAAGATGAATAAGTGAACTCCTAGTGATTCTGGTCAGTTTGACCTGAGGAAAGACTCCTTCATCCCAAACTACATCATATCAACTACCCTCAGCAGATGGCCAGGATAACCCTATGGATACCTGAGAGACTTCCTATACAGCACCAAGAGCATCAGGACACCCCCCTCCTCAGCTGTGGCCAGTTCATTTAATAGTGCTTGAATCACTCTTAAATCCATTCAAGTCCAAACCTGAGGACATTGCACTGAGGAAAGGGTTAATGTTGACTCTGGCCTTCTCCCAGAACAGCACAGCCCTGGGTGGGCCCTCTGCACAGCTCCTCAGCTGGGCTACAACACACCAGGTAGGTCTTAAAGTGCTTCCATCAGTTCTAGGTAGCTGAGGGGCGTGCAGTTTTAATTATATTACTTGTTAATTAGCAGGCATCCTTGTTTTCCTGCTGATAAGTGTGAGAGCAGGAGGGCAGGTCAGGCAGCAGCTCCCTTGGCTTAGAGGGCAGCCCCTGACAAGGATTAGCACTGGCTTCTGCAGTTATAATTGAATTAGTGCTGGCTTGGTGCAGCCATGACCCACCTTCCTCCACTGCCCCATGGCATGGTGAGCAGCCCTAAGTGCAGGATTGAGCTCTTGGCTGTAGCTCAGACCGGGCACTTAAAGCCTGCCAGGAGCATCAGCCACCCCAGACACACACCAGCACCAGATTGCTGGTCTGACTGGTCACATCCCTCTGAGCACCAGTAGGTTTGCAGAAGTCTGAACCTCGCACAGGACCACGTTAAAACCCACGGGAACACCAACACGTGCAAAAGGAAGACACTCCTCCAAGCTGCAGGGAAGAGGGGTGCATCATTCCATGCACCAAGAGACAGCGCTGAACCCCTGGGCTTGTCCCAAGATCCCTGCAGCCCCTCCAGCCAGCCAGGACCTGCCAGCAGCTGGTGATGGCTCCAGCACTGCTCTGTGGGAGATGCACAGGGACAACCAGAGTGCCAGCCAGCCTGGCTGCACCAATGGCTGCAGCACAAGAGGGCCAGGAAGGTGCCACAAGTTGGAAGAGAAGCTCAGCAGCAGAGCATACCGAGGCATCCTCCTCCTCTCCCGTGGGAAAGCGATGCCCAGCCCTTGCCAATCCCTCAGCAAAGCTTCCTACAGGAAATTTCTGGCACCAGGAGTGGTTGCCAGCACAGGATTAGCAGCCTGTTGATTTAAAGGGCTTATTACAGGAGCTTAATTCTATTTTGACAGATGAAAGTAAGTCAATTACAGCTAGAAATAGCTCAGAATTTGGGTTGTGGGTTTTTTTTTCCTTCCTTCCCTCCCTTTCTGTAAATTGTCATATCATTTCCTTCCCTTTCTTTACCTCAAAGTCAGCATTTTCTGTAAGATGTCTCTCCAGCCCAGGGAAGGCTCAAACACAGGCACCAGGGACAGACATGGGTCTATCTGCCTGTTATTGCTGCCCTGGCACCAGAGCTTCAGCTCCTCCCAGCCTGCCAGGGCTGCCTGCAGAGCTGCCCCTCACCCCAGAGCACCCACTTAGGCTTGTTCCTGCAGGAAATGACCCCAGAATCTGTCCTGACCCCAAAATCCTGTATCAGTCCCCTGCACCGACGCATAACCCAGGCTGGGACAGAGCAACACCCAGCATGGACCGACTGACTGACCAGAGGAGCTCAGGCTCAGAGGTGGGATGGGGAAGAAGTGCTCGAAGCAATCAAGAAACATTAATGCTGAGGCTTAGAAATTGGAGCACTGACTGCACGAGTCAATTCCCACTCCAGGAGAGCAACAGGGTCTAATCAGGATCAGAGGGGACAACTGCGGCCACTAAGCCACCTCCAGCATAAGCCACCACCTGCCTAGACTCCTAAATACCTAATGAATCATCCTCAGGGAAATATAGCAAGAGCCTCCCCTGTTACCAAGCCATTTAGATGGAAGTCTCACCCCCTGGAGCTCTCTTTCTCTTCCAGCCTTCCCATCCCCACCACACCTGTGTCTCCCAGACACCTGGTTGCAAGGAGGAGCAGAAAGACCCATTCTTCCCTCCTCCACCCCCATAAGTCTGGTCACCACCACTATTTATCTGACTGGCAGGACCAGCCCATGTCAGCCCCTGCCCTGGGCTGGTCATTTAAGATGAGCAGTGCCAGTAGCACCGTTACAGGAGTGTACAAGCTACTAGTGAACAGCCCTTGGTCCTCTGCCCAGCTTGACCAGGCTGCCATGAGCAACCTGACCTGAGGAGCTGCAAGAGCTCCTCACTAGCTCCTCAAACCACAACATGCATCATGTATTCCCCCAAGGAGAGCCCTAACTGTGGGTCGGGGAGATATCATGGTGACATCCAGGCTTGCCGCCAGCAAAGCACTGGAAGACTTTGGCTCACATGGCTAAAAGACCCCATACTCAATAGAGCAGAGTGGGGAGACCCTGCTTGTGGGGTGGTCTCCAGTTCTCATCTAGGGGCCAGCTACTGCCCGTGGAGTCCTCCTCGCAGTCTGCAGAAAGAAACAGCTCGTGGTGTCTGCCTCCAGCACAAACCCATCGATTGCTCTCCAGCTCAGGAGGCTCATGAAATCCTGGCTCTGAGCACACCAGAAACACTCTCACCCTCGGACAGCGTGCAGCAGGCGCAGCGAGGGGTAGGCAGTCCTGACGTTGATGTGATGCTTCAGGATGAGCTCGTTCACCCACTCCACTCGCTCCTTGCCCCCCTTGGCCATGAATGCCGGGATCCAGAGGATGCTCCCGTTGAGGCTGTGGAGGCGTTGCAGCAGCTTCTCCCTCCAAGTCTCGTTCACCAGGTCCTCGAAGGCCCGTTGGATGACGGAGGGGTTCATAGTCACCAGGTCCGTCTTCATGCCCACGTCCTGTGAGTACTCCTGGACAGGGGCCAGATTGCACCTGCAAGGGGAAACACCAAACAGCCCTTTACCATGGACATGAGAAAGGGTGGTGACAAACACAAGGGGGGTTTGATGCCAAAAGCTGGGGTCAGTGACAGATGTGCCCATTTGCCCTCACTTTTGGGAGGAGGAGGAGGAAGAAAGAGTCTCTGCAATAAATTACAGAGGCTCCGACCTGGTAATGATGAGCCATCATTCACCACCAAGGTCATCATCCCTCACATTCCTGCACATTTCTCTTGGGGCAATGCTAATATCAGCCATAGCTTT
The DNA here is from genome assembly GCA_013398125.1 of Aegotheles bennettii. NCBI lineage: Eukaryota > Metazoa > Chordata > Aves > Caprimulgiformes > Aegothelidae > Aegotheles > Aegotheles bennettii. The sequence continues at coordinate 1,938,381 of VZRW01011345.1, read as the reverse complement.
GGTGCCTGGTGGGTGGGTTTGTACGGATCGGTATCTCTTCTGGTGCGCTTCAAAAATAACACGTAGCAACAAACCTCCCATCTCCACTGCAACAGCAGATTTCAAGTGAGATGGCCTTTCCCACGCAAGGAAAGAGCTTGCCTCTCAATTCCAGCCTTGCTAGGGTAATGTTATCCCGAGTCCCTTTTCTCCTCCTGGTGACTCTCTGCTAAGAGCAGATCCTGTGGCACCGGCAGCGATCATGACAACAGTGGGAGGTGGATGCCAGGACATGGTCTACACACGGTTTGGCTGTCTGAAGGCTCTGACCTTCAAACATCTCTCAGTGCAGTGCTTTTTGGTGCCTCCTCTCAGGCTGTGCACAGGGATACGGGCACAAACACTCCTCCAGGAGCTCCCATGACACGAGCTCCTGTGCCACGGCAGGGATGAGGGATAAACTGCTGACAAATCACCCCCATTATATGGTGGTTTCCTACAGCTCCTCAAGGGGGGACCCATGGCCGTGCCATACACGTAGCACTGGGTAAATGGCACCAAGGACCAGTGGATGCAGAGAGATGCTCCCCCAGCGTGGTGACAACCAGAGGGTACCCGTGTGTGTGCACACTGTGTGCTCTCCTGCAGCGTTTTACAGTGAAGTTACAGTATTTAACGAGCAGGAATTGCATCCTAACCATCTGCCTTGCTAATCAGCCATTAACCACTGCTTTCCCTACTTGACAGATGGGAAAACTGAGGGAATCGTGTGAAGAAAATCCAGCTACTGGTACACGGGGCCCTTCTGATCCACTCACTGAAAATAAACATTGGATCTGGAGGGCCAAGTTGTACCCTGGACACAGAGCCCACGGCTGGTCACTGCCAACCCTGCTGGAAAGGCTGCCTGGATGGAGCAAACCTTCCTGAGGAACACGCGGGTCCAAGTGGTGGCTCAGGTAACCTCTGGTGGGAAGAGCTCATCCATGCCAGACCTGCACTCGCACACTCAGCTCGGGAGAGGTTGCTCCAGAAAAACTTTCCTCCTGCAACTTTGCTGCCTGACATGAAAGCCCTTCCCTAAACTTGGCCAAAACTGCAATAAGCAATTATTCCCTTTGCTCTCTCCAGTTACACTTAAGGATGGACACAGTAACGTCCCACACAGACAGGACAGAGCTGCTAGCAGCCAGGCAGGCTGGAGCAGCCGGGCTTGAGCTGGGGGCAGGGGTGACATTATCCTCGTTCCCATGTCACGCCAGGGACCGCCTCTGTGAGCTGCTGATGGATTGGGCTGTCTTCATAATAGACTCGCCAGGAAGCAAATGTCTGCACATACATAAATCACCCGCAGGCTCCTACAGCCCCTCAGCTCACAGATGCACGTGGGTATTGGGGATGGGAGGGCAGGTGTGCTCCTCCTCCCCACTTCAAGCATCTTGTGTAGAGAATTCAGGGTGTGTCCCCCATGAGGGTCAGGATGTGCTGCTGCAGGCCCATGGAGCAGTGCATCTGCAGGGACATCATTGCTGGGTGTGGAGTGGTCACAGGGGACAGTCAGACCTGGGCACGCACAAGTGTGGTGCCAGGGCACTGCATGTCTCTCCCAGAGCTTCTGGGCAGAAGTGATTTGGGGAAGAACTGAGCTCGTGTCCATGGGATCGTCCAGGACAGGGTTTGTTTGCAAGAGGGCAACTATGTACGAAAAGAGAGGGGACTGGTTGGGAGTGGGGGTGCTGGGGATTAATGGTACCCTGAGGGCATTAACAGTGCGTCTTGAGAAGATATGGGCTGCATTTGCAAGGACACCAGAGAAGCACTTGGTGGTGGGCGGGAGAGTTTGCAGCAGGACCTTCACATCGGTGACCTCTGTGTTCACACAAGGCTGTGATCAGGACTCAGGCCCCTTTCCACTGCTCCAAAACACCCTGAAGCCCCCCCAGCCCCATGGTGCAGCAGTCCTGTACCTTATCACGAAGCTGTGTGCGTCGATCTCGGGGCCACAACCACTGCTGAGCAGGACCCCCGAGTTGCCCACGATGGCACAGGTGGGGAACTGCTTGCCCTTGAGGGGCGAGATGCGGGGCAGCAGCTCGTACAGGTTCTGCGAGACGTTCATGGTGCTGTCCCTATCAAAGACGTAGTGGATGATGTCCCCTGGCTTCAGCGTCCCCTTCAGCACTGAAATGTCCTTCTCTGCATCCAAGAACTTCAAGATCTGTTTCCTGAGGACAGGGAATAAAACAGCCCCATCAGGTGAGGTACAGAGATAACTTGGGTCATACATAAGACAAACTCTTGCCTCCTGGCTGCCCTTGCTCTGTGGAAGCCCATCTGACTGATGCTCTGCAGGAACAGCTAATCAAAGGATATGTCCATCTTACCACCTGCTCCTTCTCCACCCGTCCCTTCCTGGGGCAGGCTAGCATGGTCCCACCATCAGCAGGGGGGTCCCTGCATTTACCCTGGGAAGAGGGTCTCTTTCTCCCCTCCATAACCCACCACCACTAATCCAACTTGGCCTGGAAAACGGGGGCTCCAGCGTTCCTTGTTTTGCCATTGCAAGGCCAGCTGGTTCAGCTGGGAATTCATTTCCAAGCGATCGCTTACAGATATGAAGCCTAGCTCAGCAGGAGATAAGCCTTTTATTTCTTCCTCGACTTTTTTAGATGATATACAGAGGCAATTTGCCAGCTTGCACCGGAGAGGACCAAATCTGTCTCTTGTCCTATAGGTAATTACCAGTACCTGATCTTCAAAGAGAGTGTCTGGTTGTGTTTCCATTTGGATGAGGCTGGTTTAATGTTGTGCTTAATGCTTTCATTACTTCTGTCAACAACAGCTGGAGACGAAGAGTCATTTATTACTGCTTCAGCTCTAGCGAAAAGAAAGACAGGGAGAGGGAGGGGGACAGGATCCGTTAGCATCCCAACGGCACTTCTAATCACCATCTTTGGCTCTGGCTGCTGGAATTCAAACTTCATCAGAAAAGGGAAATTGTAGTTATTAGCTAAACGAGAACTGAAAGCCTGTTTGTATTCTGCTACACTCAGACACAAATCCTTAAATACCTGCTCGCTTACACCAACACAGACTTACAGCCAGGCACAGAAAACACAGCCTCACACATCTAGCTCTTGAAAGACATGCACACAAACACAACAAGCAGGCTCTGCAAAGGCAGGCTGGCACATGGACACTTGCAGACAGGACAACCCAGAGCCCCAAGGAGCCCCCAGAATTCACTGAGATATCTCCTGCGTGGGCAGCTGAGGTTGCTGCCCTGTTATCTCATGGTCACACATGAGCACCCCAGAGTGGAGCCAGGTAAAATCCTCATCGGAGAAATAAAACGTTGTCTTCACCCAAAGGAGAAATTAATTTAGCTGAGCTGCTGGGTGCTGCATGTGTGACTGGGCTATGAGCACCCAGTACCAAACAGGGGGAGGCTGAAGGAGGACAGGGACCAGCCAGATGCTGTGGTTTGGAGATGGTCATTGGCAGACCCCAGCTTTTAATCCCTGCTCTACGAAGCAAATCAGCTTCAGCACTTCAGTGCCATTTACATCAAATGGCATGAATTAAGGGAGCATCTGAAGATTTGATTCCAGCCAGCTGCCCTCCAAAGAGAATACCCAAGCATCTCATCAAGAAGCTGCGCTCTGTCTGCAGCCCCGAAAAAACCTTCACACTTCAGAGCACTCTGAAAAATACACAGCCAAAGCACTCGCTGTCGGCTAAAGGGAATCTCTGCCTCCAGTGCAAAAGGCTTTTTCCAGCTGGGAAATGGTTTGTAAATAAATACATTTATTAAAAAAATGTGTAAACCCCAAGGAGGAAGAGTGAGACACGGGATACAGGCTCATGGACAACATCCAGCTCCTGGGAACACACCTCCAGCCCAAAGAAGGAGCTCCCGAGGACACACTGTGGCTCACACTATGTAATGTTTCCAAAATGCAAGGAAATATGTTTATAAATGCTGGCTTGCCAGTGTCCTTGTGTGTGTTTGCACAGTACCTTTCCAGAGGCTGCCACTCCAGGCTGCTGGAATTGTTTGCATCTTGCGTTCTGCCGTATCGCCTCGTGCCTTGCAAAGCTTACACTTCTAAGGTGTCAAAAATCGTAAGGGGAATAGGATAAAGAAATCTTGGGAATAACTGATTTTTTCAGTTTTGTCCATTTTCTGTGTTTTGATCATTTGTGATGACATCGCCACGGAATGACATCACCCTTCCCTTCTCATGTGGTGTCACCAAGCTTTGCAGCCGTGTCACCTGGTAACTCTGGGCTGACATGGAGTTATTGTAAAAACAACACAGAGAGACACTGAATGGAGCTGCGGTGCCATGAAATGACTCTGCAATGGAACCACATTACTGGAGTGCATTCTGATAAAACTGAATGGAGTTCTGATGTCAAAGGCAGCCATGGCTCTTGTAATAGCACATAGTAAAAACACAAAAATGGAAACTCTATCACTGACTTATTTTCACAATAAGTAACTCTCTCTCTCTCATTCTCTCAATCACCACAACTTGCAGATCCTTGGTTATTTGCAAATGATTATTGCACCGAGCTGGGGGAAGGAGGGAGAGAAACGATTAAGAAAATGCAAAGCAGAAGTGAAAAGAAACAGATATATTTGCTAAATAAGAACAGCACTATCCAGCGAAGAGGAGAAGCAGATTAATAGCTGCCTTACAGCAAAAACAAATGAACACAAAATCTAATTTACAAACCTATTAGATTTGCTATGTAAGCTGTTCACAGCTGATCTGATTGTACCTCTGCCTCCAGAACTCCTGCAAGACAAAGGAAATGCATTATTTATAAACTCGGCTCCTCTTTGCCAAGCATTGTTCAACAGTCAAGAGATCCTGCTCCGAAGGGCTCCGGAGACACTGCTGCGCCGTTCGCATCCTGCCCCATCCAGAAGAGAGATGCCCTGATGCCTGTGAAGGGCTTCTCACATCCATCGGCACTGCTGCCCTACTGCGACCGTAAAGTTATTCTGCAGAAAAGCTCCTAAACAACCCAATTAATAATACCTGCGCATCTAACCAGCCATCAAAGACATCTGGTCCCTGTCATCAAAGCAGCGTGCAGCCTACAGGTTGCATTAAATACAGCTCTACTTCTTTTTTATGAGTCAAGCATCAGCAGTGCAGAGAGAAAGTCTCCTCCATCTCCAGGTTGCCAAGGGACTTCTCAGGTGGACACTGAGCTGGATGATCTGGACAGGATTCTCACCATACTTTTTATCGTGGGCTTTCAGTTCAGACCACTCAACATCTCCATTTATCCAGACCAAGCCACCAGCCTCCTGGGTGACTTGTGGAGACCTCGTCCTCACAGTGCCTCACAGTGCCTTTCCTGGCTCCCAGTGACCCAGGCCAGACCCAGGGCCCTGTTCCAGCCCCCCTCCAATCCCATGAGTGCCCTGAAGCCTCTGGTCCCCACCTTTGGTGTAACCTGGTTGAAGCTATGAGGCCAACTCAGTGCAGTCACTTGCATGCTGGAGCTGAGACCTCAAGTGACAGCATTGTCACTCCTATGACCTGACACCACTGCACAAGGACGAGTGCCAGACCCACCTGAGCAAGACCTGTGGGAATGGAGAGCCAAACTTCCCAGCAGCAGGAGCTAGACTGATGCTATAATGAGGAATAAGTGGGACCAAGTCCCTTCAGAAACCAATGCCACTCATGCAACCTGTCAATCCCCACTTAAAAATATACACATACAAGTTCCTTCTTGCTTTAGCTTGCTATTTTCAAAGGGATCACAAAGAACCTGTTGCCCACTTTGTGATGCTCAGTGGGAGCTGGGCTCCAAGTCAGACACATTTTAACTGCCACATGTTCATTGCTCCATTTTAGTGCTTCCATTGCACACGTATCCAAATGAACATGCCCATAAAAAGAACCAAATTATCTTCCAGCAGAAATATTGTTAACTAGAAATACACACCTTAATGAAAACGTATCTCAGGAGCACATATTTCTACCAGTCCTAAAAAAATCCCAAATGCCTTAGACACAAATGAAAAGGAAATAAGAGTGAATGAACATTTGGTGCCATCAAAAAAAGAGTTTCAGACTTGCAGAATGTGATGCAAATCCCTTTGCTAGGCTGAGCACAGCCCTCAGCACCACCTAACATCAAACCCCTGGAAATGCCATGATGGTTGTCCCCTTCCTCCCTCCTTGCTGGAGACCATCTATGACCAAGTCAGAGTGATTCCTGCTCCGACATTCTCCTCTTCCTTTGACAAACCCGAGAGCCAGCAAGCTGTTTCATTTTTTGGTGCATCAAGGGAACAGCAGGACTAGTTTATTCCTAGAGCCTACTGGCATTTAACAAGTCTCCACTTAATGGGGTTCACTGCAGGGTGTGGGAGCAGCCTGGATTAGCGTGCAAACCACGCATCCTTTCAGAGACGTCTCCTCTGAAGGAGCCTTCCAAATGGGATTCACACTCCTTCACACTTGCTGTAAGACAGATAGGGACTAGATTAAGGGCTTAGAAAAAGAAATGTTGCTCCCTCCATAAGTGCTGGTTCACAATCTCTGCAAAAACACACTAATAAAATCCTAGAAATCAAAAGTGGAGAAGACCTATTAGCTCCCACCTCACCCATGTTTTGCATCTACAGCAGGGCTGATCTGAAGCATCACAACACATTATTCAAATGCATTTATCCAATCTAGCTTCACAAGCCCCCAGCGACAGGTCTGTGCATGTCTCCTCCTGAAACTCAGGCAGGCGTCAGGGCTGGAGATGCTGGATGTGAGGAAGATCAGCTGGGAGCACATCTCCCAGCTCACTGTGTGCAGAGGTGGCGGGGAAGGAGGTCGGCTGCCCAGATACCCCACTGAGCAGCTCTTTAAGATCTGTTTTGTGGTTACTCTTTCCCCCCCTACACACACTGTGAAATGCAAATGTTTTGAAAATACTGTCATGCAAAGGGAGCACAAAGTGTTCTGCTGCCACATATGACATGAAGGAGGCAGCTCATGGGTGGAGAAGAGAGCATGGCTCTGCTAGCCATCTTCCCATGACTTGCTCCACAGCACTGGGCTTTGCTGGCCATAGCCACCGCTGCAGGGCAGCATCCAGGATGCTCTTGGCAGACACCCGAGATGCTGGCAGAGACACCGCTCCCTCTGACTGGCTTGGTTTATCTCTTTGAGCCATGGAGAATGTCTGAAGCTGGGACACGATACTTGGCTGAAGGTCTCTGCTGATTTAGTAAATCCTAAAATGCTCCTGTGACTTCAAAACCGTTGGCTTTTTGGCCCTTCATGCCCTACACTGCAACTTCTGGACACTCTCTTCAATCTCCTTTCGGGCGGTCGAAGACAACGTGTGCTTTGAATACAACACCATGGGGTGTATTGCCCTGTCCAGCCTGCTCAGCTCAGCCCACCAGTGGGTACTGGCCAGGAAAACCAGCTGCTCAAAACGCCCATAGTTCAGCCAAGCATGGCATTTTCCAAGGTCTGCCATACTGCATCAGCAGCACAGGCAAGCCAATACCACTGCACTGCCTCACCTCCCCTGCCGAGGAAGAGGAAAACATTAAGAAATGGAAGGCACTAATTAAGAGGCACGTGTTAAATAAAAAAAAAGTCAGCCCATTTTATTACACTTTGCTGACCTGGAGTTTCAAATCTCCTGGCTTCAAAAGGCAAAGACCAACCTCGATTAAAACTGCACAGATAGGCATTGATTTTGAAAAGCTTTCTAGTGCTACACCGTGTTTAGATTGAATTGCCTTATTAATCTAGTTGTTATCAGTTTGATTGTATAGCCAGCTCCACAAAGCACCAACCTGCTTCCTAATCCTATTATTTACAAAACACTCTTCTTTTGACTTCTGTCGGGGTGTTTTCCAGTGATAAGTCGCATCTATATGTGCTAATGCCATATTACTGGCTTATGCCATCCTCCCTCATTTTTTGCTTTGAGATTTTTCAAGCTGAATTTCCACTATCTCAGATATTATATAGGTCAAAACTCTCTGCGCTCAGATGTAAAGTGACACTGATTCACATATCAGAGGCTAAGAAAGAAAAACTATCTTATGGTTTGGGTCCAAATTTTCTTGGATGAATAATTCCTGACAAATCAGGTATGCAAAGGCTTTTCTATTTGCCCATTATGAACGGGCTGTTTAGGGTTTTTCCTTCCCTTTTCATCATTTCCCACTTATTAAATGATTCTCTTAATTGTTGCTAGGTACGGTTTGGTCTGGCTTCGAGCGATTTTGATACATGAAATCAAAGCTGCTTTGACTGAACAAGTAGGTCACCCGGCCTCTTTGGGTGAACAGGCTTTACACACCCATATTCTCAGGCTTACAAATTAAAATATGTGTTTTCCATGAATATTTCATGATGCCCACCTCCAATTCCTGCTCCCCCCAGCCTCTGCGACAGAGAATGCACATGGGAAGTGGGTATGAGAAACATGAACTAGCCACAAATTTTGGCCATACCCAATAACCCAAGGCACATTTGTGGAGCCTGTTTCTGGTGGAACAACCTCTGCTTCTTCCTGACCTTGGGCAACCCAAGTCCTCCTCTTCTCCCTCATCCACATAAGAGAGACATAATAACCTCCCTGTAACCCCTTGTGGGATTGTTAAACAGAATTTATCCATCTGAATTCCGCAGAAAGAATTCAGAGTGCCACAGTTTTAACTCAGGAGTTCAACTGATTAACACCTATTAATTGAGTTTTCATAGAATCATAGAATCATCGAAGTTGGAAGATACGTTCAAGCTCATCCAGTCCAACCCCTACCTACATCACCACTAACCCACATCACCCAGCGCCACATCCAGATGCCTCTTGAACACCTCCAGGGATGGTGACTCCACCACCTCCCTGGGCAACCTGCTTTTGTGTTAGGTGCATTCTATGATCCTTGTCTTACAGCTGGGACAATGGGGGTGAGGTGGCTTGGCTCGTAACACCAGAAGTAACAGTCCCACCAGCTAGGACAGAAGCAGGCACTATGGGCTTATAGCAGACCTGTCCTCTTGAAAATGCTGCTCTCTACTTGCTGAGAGCAAGTACGGCTCTTGCTGGGTGAGAGGGTAGGACACATCACCCAGGGGACCACGCAATCGATCTGTAAAGGTCTCACTGGCTTGAAAAGCACACGTAGCCATTGGTCTGAAATGGCTGCAGCCCTTACCTGTGAAAAAAAATAATTGCCAGCTATATATGAGGGTTGGACTAGATGATCCTTCGAGGTCCCTTCCAACCCTAGAATTCTGTGATTTCATTTTTTAAGGGTTGCTCTGATGTTGTCCTCAAGACCAGAATTGCTATTCTCTATCTGAAAAGCACACATGTGTGACAGCAGGCCTGGTCAAGGACCACCCTCCCAAAATCACTGCCCTCCCAACCCACGGGCGGTTCCCCAGGCAGCTGGGTGGGAAGGGGATGCGGAGCAGGATGCTCACAGACCCTCTGCAGGATGCTGCTTCGTGGCCAGATGGACCCAGGCACTGTAAGTTAAAGTTTTGGGGAAAGGAAAATGCTGCCCAGCCACTGAAAATGAAATACAAACACGTAGATCACCCCTCACCTTCCTTAACTTGACACAGATTTTGCTTCTGCAGGTGCTCCCAGTGATCTATAACCTCACGTGCATCCACAGGCATCAGCCAGACCTTGCAAAGTCAGGGAGTAGCTGGCACCTGCACGCTGCCTTGTTAGAGATGGGCTTGCATGCACCGACTGCCCTGCTAAGTGAGTGAATCAATTTTGCTGACTAAGAGCAGTGCAGTCATTAAGCTGAGCCATGTGCTCTGGGAGTCCTCAAAGATGGAGCAGGATTCGCTCCAGCCAGCGCTGTGAAATGTGGCTCGGGATGCAGGTCTGAACCCTCCCTCCTCTGCCCTGAAATTCAGGGTTTGTGTTGAGACCAGCAGAGCAGCAAACACGACTCCAGGCTTTGGGGGGAAATTGCCATGTTTCCAAGTTGTCTATGAAAGGGAAATGATGGGCTTACAAGTGCCAGCCTGTCCCTCGGGGTGGAGAAGCAAACGTGTCCTGAGACCCCAGACTGAGCAGGAACTGAGCCCAGAGGCTGAAAACCAGGATTACCCAGGGACCATATCCTGGCTCTCCATCTGCACACCAGGGTCTTGCTGAAAACATGGCAGAAGGCCACAGTCACTAGCAAGTCCCCTTGTGGGCTTCTCAGTAGACACTCAATTGGTTTCTATGGGATTTAGGTCAAAGCCCACCCACATCCATAAAATGCTCTGCTATCACAGGAGAGGCAAAATTTGGAGAGGAAAGGCTTCACTGCTGCTTAGCCCCACATGTAAATTAACTTGCACATCAGAAACAGAAGGCAAGGTCAGGTGAGAAGTGGTGGGATCAGAGATTCACTTCTGAACCTTGTGGTGAGGTACTCGAACACAACGTCACACACTCGCCCTAACACCAGCCTTCCCCCTCCAGAAACACAGCTCTCACAGGCTCCTTTCTCATCTCACCTCCCTGCACCACATTTCATAACACATCGGGAGGAGCCAGGACATCTGACGCTTGCGGATCAGTCCCTGTGACATCCCACCAGTTGCTTCCGAGGCTTCCATCCCAGGCTGTGGAGGAGATTGCGATTAAGAGGAGCGGTGGCTGTTGGGTAGCCCCGCGTACCTGCATCGCCTGGCAATCAAGGCTCCCTCTGTACAGATTAATTCGGAAGACATTTCTGAAGCATTTATCTGCTAGGATGAAAGATCCTGCGATACATCTTGATGAGACGTTTGAAATCGCACTTGGATGTGTTTAAAATCTCACTTGTTCATATTGTCACAGCTTGGCAGTCTGAGTGTCAAAAAATTCCTAAATATCAGGTGCTATTTTTACTGCTCCAAGTTTCATTCTTTTTATCGAGTCATACGATCACATTTGGGAGAGCGTGCCCATACCACGGCTTCCAGGGTGATCACCTTGCCCTGCTGGGTCCCGATGGAGCTCTGCTGTATGAACCACGGGGGCAGTGATAGTGCAGCCTGGCTGGTGGTGTAGCATCTTCCAGCAAGCCAAGAAGTCTCGGTGTACAAGCACCAGCTGATGGCCTTGCTGTTACCCACCACGGGGAAAGGCAGATCTGTCAGTCTCACACAAACCAGACTTGATACCATGCCCCAATCCCACCTCCATCACGTCACCCATCCCATGGGCTCCTTCCCAAGGACCATAACAAGATAGGAAGGTTGGAGGTGCTCAGCATCCCTACCAGCCAGGCAGCAACTGTGGCTCCACAGCAGCTCCTGAGTAAATGAGAGCAGGATTTGGCCCTGACATTTCTGCCTGGCTGCAAGCTGTGGTCTGTCATCACTGCCAGCATCTGCTGAGGACACAGGAATCAATGCACGTGAGCTGGCCAAACAGAGACACCTATTGCTTAATAGGGAATGAGCCAATTAGGCTGAAATGCTTACGTACAAAACCAGTCAAGAATCAGCTCTGAAGACTGAAGGACACAAAGCAATGGAAGCGATGCCCATGACAGCTGCCACCAGGACACTGCTCGGGGATCACTCTGCCCTAGTGCAACCAGAGCACCACAACCAAATCCCTGCCTTGAACTCCCTACCCCGAAGGACCTGCGAGAGGCAGGAGGATGCTCAGAGCAGACTGGTGGTTACTGCTGCCCATGAGGGAGCCATGGTCTGGGACTTTCAGGCTCTACCCCAGAAAAGTCTCCCTCACACATGTAGAGCATCAGGTCTCACATCCACTGAAACATCAGCATGGCTTGACTCAATCACCCCACAATGCTCTTGCTTTATTGCTGTTCTAAAGACAAAATACTCACGCACTCATGGGGCTCAAATGTCACTCCCTTCACCTCTGCCCATCCAGTGTCCTGGCAGGACCTTCCCTCTTCTCAGGTCTCCCATTAGAAGGCGAGGGGCTTAGGACCGGGGTGTGGGTTTGTTCACTTAGCTTTCCCCTTCTGGAATGGAGAAGGAAAAAAACCCCAAGAGCCCAGTGAAGCCCTAGAAAGGAGCTGAGACAAAAGCCTCACTGCTTAAAAAACCACGTCTACACCATATATTTTTCCTGAGACAATTGTTTCAGCCAACAGAGCAGAGCTATCAGGGAGTGCAAAGAGCAAAGCATCAGTCTTGCAGCAGGTCCTGTCACCCTGGGCATCCACGACCCAACAGGCAGGAATCCCAGCGGCTCCTGCAGCACCTGGGATGGGAATTGGGAATGGTGCAATATGAAAAGATACAGTGTCTGAGGGGCTGTGGGTCCTTGGGCTCGTCCTCCCACGCTCTTGTCTGTTTTCCCCACTGCTCTGTGCAGTCCACTGCAATACTTGAGGTCTCACGTGATTTCTTCTTCCACTATTGACGTGGATGCTGAGGACCTCTCCTGAGCAGCGACATCCTCCTGGGGTGTTTCTTCTGTAGGAGCATCCTCAAAATAACATCTGGTGCCTACATGAAGAGGGCTGGGAGTGCCTGGATGAGAGTTGCACCCACAACCAGCAACTGCCTGAGCTATTTTCCCACCCTCACAGGCACTCATCAGCAATGGAGATGTCCCAGGACCTTCGTAGGGACTTAGTCCCCGGATGATGGTGTCCAGATGACCAATACTGAAAAGCCAACAGAGGTTTCAGAGCTCAGCCTCCGTTCTCCTCCCCTGGCTCATAAGGCTACACCATGGAAATCCAGGCAGCAGTGAGGAGAAGGTTAATCACCAAGTGAGCAGCTGCTGGTTGTCAGTCGAGTGTGCTTCTGGGTATCTGAAACAGCACTGCAGACACCTCATGACAATGCTTAACCTTCCCAGGGGAAATGTGTCCCCTGCTGCAGCCACTGCCTGAGAGCTGAACCATGTTCCTGAGGATGCCAATAAAGCCTGGGCTGGGAGGTGACGGCTCACGGTGCAAGAACTGTCCTTCACTCCAGAAGGATGCACGGGCAGTACCTGGAGCCCAGTGTGATGCTGTTTGACCGAGGGAGGCCCTGAGAGAGCAGTTCAGAACCGTGTGGTGTCTGTGACATTCTGTGCTTTTAAAAGCAGCCTTGCCCGCGGAGAGTGCTGAACGGGGAGGGGTGGTGTGCTCAGCATGCAGATGGCCAGCCCAGGGATTTTTTGTGTTTGTTGGGAGATTTCTGTATGCAACAGCAAGGACTTTATTTACAGTAGCAATAAGAAAGAGTCCAGCACTTAAATTTGGAAAGAGCTGCCCCGGTGCACGAGCAGCCAGCTCGGTGAATCAAACGCTGTGCAAACAAGGAACCTCAGAAGGGTCAACAGCAGGGCCAGCAGTCAGTGGGATCAGGGCGATGAAGCTGCTGGCTGCCTGGCAGAGGGGAGCATCCCTAAAGCTGACAGTGTTTCTGCCTCACAGTCTCCCCTTCAAGAGTGATGACCACCCCTAGGCTGGTGCAGGGACTCCTCCCTTTCACCTCCAGATCGGAGCCAGTGCCGCTGCTGTTGATGAGGATGCATCTCCCAAGACCACCACCAAGGCTCCTGCTCAGCCAAGACAAGGAGTTGTTCAGATTTACAATTGGAAAACAAATTAAAGGAGCTGTAAAGATTTGGGTTTTTTTCTTTTTCTTTTTTCCTTTTACCTATTGCACTGCAAAGGGCAGAGCTGCAGACACCAGCCTGCTCTGCTGTGGTGGACACCTGAAACTCTTCTCCCACAGTGGATTTACTGTGACAGGGAACTCCCTTGTTTCCAGAGGCAACCGAGGACAGAAACCAGAGAAAGAGTAAAGTTATTTTTGTCCAGTATTATAGTTTGGGCTTATTTCTTGCTGCTGAGGTTGACCCAGGCCCAGGGGAAACAAATGATGGAGGCAATTAGAGAAAGTCAGTCTTCAGAACAACAGGGTTTTACAGTAACCGTGCCTGCAGATGTATTTATGTGGTGCTGGTCTCAGGGATGAAAAACCGAAGTACCTGTAGCCTGAAAGCCCAAGGAAAGACAAGGGAGGTCCTGTTAAATGCTGTCCTAGAAGATCAAAAGCACATCTGGCCCGCAAGGAGGCACCAATGAACAGATGTTGGAGCAGAATAACCACAGTTGCTGCAGAAAACACAAGAGAAAACTGAGCCCTTTCATCCATGTCCAGGAGAGGCCAGGAGGGCTCGTGGAGCCAGCGGGATCTGCTGTGTCACTGCTGGCCACAGTCCCAGGGCTCCGCTCTCTGCCCGCAAGTACGGCAGCAGCAGGGAGAAGCGGGCACTGCGCTGCTGGCAGCTGAATCACTTAACCCCACTGTTAGCTGCTCAACAAGCCCTCACTAAATGAGCCAACATTCCCAACTCCTCCTTCCCTGCAGGGAGAAAAAGGTCTCCGTCGCTTTCCAGGCTGGAATAGTGCATCTGTGGGGTTAGAGATGAGAAATAAAAAGCCCACCTGGGCAAAAGGGAAACTTGGAGCACTTGTGGGAGCTGCTTTGCTCTCTTCATTGCTCTGGGGGTGGCTCTAAGCCATGGCTTTGGCACCCAAGAAGCGCTGGCTGATGAAGTGCATCCTCCACCATAGCCATTGCCCTCCCACTGGCAAGCTCAAAAATTACCTCCTTGGGGGTCTTGCGAGCTGCTGCTGATCAGAACTGGACTGAAGAGTAACTTTTCACCAACTGTACTGGAAAACCCTCAGAGGGACTGGTTATGTTCATGGAGCTGGGTTTTCTTTTCTGTTCCAGGGGATTGGTCAGTGCTCTCCACTCTGCTGCTCCCAGCCCTCGTGTTGGACACTGATTCCCTGCAGGTGACACTGCTCCTGCCATTCCCTCAGAGCTCAGCTTAAGGAAACAACCTATGGACTAGATGACCTTTAAAGGTCTTTCTTCCAACCCAAGCCATTCTATGATTCTATGATCTCCTTCAGCTTACTCTAAGCAGGAGCACAGGGGTTTTGGATACATCTTTGTGGCAGCCACCCCTGTCCCTGCAGGGCAGCAGGAGAGGAAGGAATGTTTTACAGGGAAGCAGGGGAGCTCTGCAACCAACCTGAAATTGGATGCTTGAGCTCAGGTTATCATCAGAAGAGTTGCAAAGCCTACACCAAGTATTTTCTTACTCAAATCAGTGCTTCAACATGGCTTTTATTTTCCAGCCCGACACATCATGGGGCTTTTGTTAGAGCCCTGCCCTACCCAGTGAGTACAAAGGTCTCTCCATTGGCTCAGTTTACATGAATAGCTACAGGGTGCCTGTGTGCTCCTGTCCTGCAGAGAGGTTTACTCCTCCAGACCAGCCCAGGTAATTTTTTGGCTCGTGCACCCGCTGTGTGAGCGCACAAAACTGCATGTTGGTAGCATACAGCACTTTTTTCAACAAAACTTTCTGGTGGAGATCAAGTCTCAGACAAACTCGGGGTCAGGCACAGTAAATCACAGCCTGAAAGACCTAAGTAGGACATTTATAGTCCACAGACCAACCTTGACAATAAGCGTTACGACTCCAGCACACTACAGACCACTCAGAGCAAGCACATCAGCCACCATAAAGGACACAAAATCTCTTTGTGGCATTCCGAGCCTTCGAAAGGCAGGCATTAGAAAAGGGCACGCAAGGAAAAAGTGGCAATTTACTGACAAGCTTCCAGGCAGGCCAGCAATATTAGATACTCCGATTCATCACTTAAAAAGAGCAGAATATAATTCCTCTTGTAATCGGGATGGAAAGGCATGTGGTCTGGACTAGCAGAGAAAAGGTTGACTCACATTAAGTCCAAGCCATTACCAAGTGTCATCCCTAAGATGGCTCACACCTAATTTGAGAAGTCACCTGGTGGCAGCGGGTCACCAGCTCCCTCTACAGACAATCAGGACACAGCCGGACCCCTGCAGAACTGCTACAGCAGACGCATAATAACAAAGAGTCTCTTTAAACTGTCACTGAGGAGCAGAATTTTCCTCCTCATCACCGGCAATAATTATTCCACTCAACGCCAAGTTCTTTGTCTTCCTCCGCAGCGAGAGGTCTGGCCCCGCTCCCCTGTGCTGGGCTGGATGGAGAAATGGCTGCGATTGCATGAGTGCTCCCCAAGACAAGACGGGAATGTGTCTTTTGTTTCCTTCCAGGCAAACAAAGAGCCGGAGCAGGAGTGATGGAGGGAAACGCAGGCGCCGCTGGGCTGCGGGAAAAGTTCAGCTGCCCGGAACCAGGTGGTTGTTGGGAAACAAAGTGCCAAGACCATTCGCCAGGGTGATGCTTCACCGGGGCAGCACACGGTGGGGAGCCCAGGAGAGAGCCAGGGAGAGCGGGGTGGACACGCCTGCCCACCCACTGGCACCCCGCAGCACCCAGTGATGCTCCTATGGGTGACACCTGGATAGAACGGGATGCATGTATAGGTGACACCTGGATAGAACGGGATGGAAACCCAGGCACAGGGGGGGCTGCAGGACAGGCACAGGCTAACGAGAGCGACACGGCGTCAGGAGCGAGAAACTGCTGAATTCTCCTCCTTGCCCTGACAGCTCTTTGTTTCAGTATCTCCCGTCTGCAGGAGGTGGTATAAGAATATCTGGAGGAGCAAGACGGGACTGCTTAAGAAGCAAACATCTTTCTTAGAAACCTCTGGCAAAGCAGAGCAGCTCCAGCCACCCTCAGCTCCTGCCTCTCTTCACCTGGGAACTTATTATCCAGGGAAACAGCATGTTTGTTGGTTTTTCTTTTGGTCCTTTTGCCAGGAATATTATATTCTTATTTTGCACCTAATTAACATTTTGTTCTTTCTTTCTGCAATTTCTCAGTATTTGTAGGTGAGAGAAACATGCTCCCCCCTGCTCCCACCCGTATGAGGCATATTCTTCCAAAGACAATCCAAATCACAGGCAGGGGGCAGGGTATGTGTAAAAGTGGGCAAGCTGTTCACTCCTCACAATAATTAGGGAGCGTTTCCATGCCAAGGAAAAAGAAGAAAAGAGTTGCACCTGCCTGCATTTCCCAGCCCCCCTCTGTGCCATGAGCCTGCCAGGGGACACCTGGCCAGATTTTTGCTTTTCTGAATGCCTGGGCTGCACTGACCAAAGCCAAGGTGGTCTATGGGGGTGTGGTGGAGGATACTGAGCCACACGATCCATCAGCCAAACATTCCTGACCTGGAGAAGAGCTGCACAAAAACCCAGGACCTTCCAAACCGCTCATGGAGAGGAGCCGTTCCCTCCTGGATACATAGAGAGCTCATGGAAAACTTTGGAAGGGTCTCTTTTTCTCCACTATTGTGCACTTTTGCTGTCATACAGTGCCCTTTGCCTACAGGACCTGTTTGCAAAAGACGCTGCTATCACGTGGCCCTCAAAATTGAAAACCCTTTATCATCCCCTGACTTGCTGCAGATCAGGCACCCACATTTCCCACATCTCCCAGTAACACACCTCAGCCAGGTCAGAGCATCCTGCTGGCCATCCCTGGCAGCGCACAGGGCTTTGTGCCAGGCTCCTGTGCTAAGAGCTTAGGGTGCAAGATGAACAGTGTTTGGCCCTTTGCTGTGTTTGGGATGAAGGAGCTCATCAAACCTGAACCACTTCAGAGATGCAATGGGAAAAAGAAGTGGGTGGGAGAGGCCAAAGCAAGAGAGAAAGGGTCACTTTGCCTCACTTCATGATTACTTCTTAATACAGCAGGGTCCCACCTTTGCTCTGTGCATCTCTGTGTCAGAAGCACAGCTGATGTGGGAGCTCACCTATGAAAAAACCTGTCTGGGACTAACATCTATCAGAGGGCACCAGATTGCAGGACCCCTCCTTCACTCCCTGGGGAGTAGAGTGCTTCTCTCCTCTGCCAGTTACCTCGTGCACTGCAATTTCTGAAGTGCTGTATGAAACAAGCTGCTCGCTGTTTCTCCAGAACTCGCCTGACCCTGTTGCCATCTCTGCACTGCTTGGCAGTACTTCCCTTGGAGGAACTACAGCAACAAACTCAGATGCCAGGGCTTGGAGATAAGCAGCCAGCAAACATCCAATTTCCATACAATGTACAAAAAACAGAGGAGAAAAAAAACCCCACAACACTGGGAATCCCTAATGAACCAGTGTGAAAAACAGGACAAGTAACAAAACAGAACAGCTTTTCAATAAGGGCACAACAAGTTCCAGCAGAAGATCCAGCAGATAGACAAGAGGAGAGAAGAAAGAACAGAAGCCAGAAAAGAAGATGGGAGGAAAACAAGGGGATCGGAGCAGCCTGTCCGATGCGGAGGATACTTCAGAAGCTTTTCATTTCCTTTATTACTATATAGATAATGCCAGCTCATTGCAGAACAACAATTCATTTAGCCTGGTAACCTACACCCCCGTGCTGGATGTTTCTGGACAAGGCTACTGACCTGTAAGCACTCCTAGCCTGTGGCGCCCAATATAAATAATATAACAATGAAACAATGAAGAACACCACTGAAATTCATTTATAATTTCAGCCC
The DNA here is from genome assembly GCA_013398125.1 of Aegotheles bennettii. Classification (NCBI taxonomy): domain Eukaryota; kingdom Metazoa; phylum Chordata; class Aves; order Caprimulgiformes; family Aegothelidae; genus Aegotheles; species Aegotheles bennettii. Next base: position 1,919,957 of record VZRW01011345.1, on the reverse strand, counting down.
CAGATGCCAGGTATTTGTTCTGATGCAACACAGTGGGCAATGCTACCTGGTCCCAAACAAAGACCTTGTGCAGTCTGGGTACTACGAGTGCCCCCCACATTACCAGAATTATTTGATTTGTTTTCCCACACTGCTGTAGCGAGTTCCTCAAGTTAATGCAAATCCTCTTCTCTGCATTTGTTCCTCTCATCCCCTAAGTTTCCAAGCAGCCCTCAGAGATGGGGTTCATGGAGTGGATAGGATGTTGCTCCCCCAGACTTTGGGACTGCTTTAGCCCCTGCCATGATGGGCACCTGCAGGTAAGCACCCACTCTGGAGCTGACCGGGAAGGGGTGATCATGAAGCCCCTGACACAGCCCGTGGGGACAGATGAGCAGGTTGAGCTCTCCCACCCTGCTCCATCACCCCCACCCAGCTGGTCCCTGCTCAACCTCTCCCACCCCACGGACTGGTCCTTGCTCCAGCATCCTGTAGACTGGTCCCTTATTCATCATCTCCACATGCTGATGCCCTCTCCACCACGCCCATCTGGATCAGCACCAGCACCCAAGTCCATTGGGCTGCAACTTGCCTCACCAACCCTGGCCAGCAAACTGCCTGCACCGATATCCCACTTAGGGACCTGCTCCATCAGTCCATCAACACCTGAGCACTGCCAGCGCCCAGACCCCCCTCTCCAGACCGTTATCTGCTCCGACATCTCTAACCAGGCTGGTACCCACTCCAGCATCCCTACCCAGACCTGAACCCGACCGAGCATCCCTACCCGGACCGGCATCTCGAGGTTTTTAACGGGACCGGTACCTGCTGTAGCATTCCTACCGGGACAGGCACCTCGGTGTCTCTAACGGGACCGGTGCCTGCTGCAGCATCCCTACCCGGACCGGCACCCCGGTGTTCCCAAGGTGAGCGGTACCAGCCCCCGCACCCCTGCCCGGACC
>VZRW01011345.1:1739822-1918364 GCA_013398125.1 Aegotheles bennettii | reverse complement strand
CCCTGGCCGAGGGGGGGGTGGGGGTGGGTACGGGAAGGTTTCTCCCCGAAAGGACAAAAACTGTAATAAAATAAGACAAAGCGAGCTCCTCTGCCATGGCAGTGACTGCACCTTCCCCTCTCCTGCAAGGTGCGCACAACAAAGCCGATCTGATGGGATGGAAAACACCGTGCAAACAAAGATGATGCATAAAATCACCCCGATCCCTATCACCATTAATACCCATTTCAGTAACAATAATTCTTTGCATCACTATATATTCTGTCAGCCACACCGGTCCTGCCACGGCTCTTTAAATCTCACCGGAGTTGGAAGAGGCAGAATTTACCAAGCAGAAATCACACAATCCTGAGGCACTGGGATGTGTCCCTGCCCCTTGGAGCAACCTTCTGCAGGCTACAGGCAAACTCTTACATTTTGTTATGGAGAGAAAAGGCTGCAGTTTCTATCCAGAAAGGGACATGAAAGTGTATGAAAGTTGGGAAGAAGGAAAAAGGCACTGGCTGGACCAAAGAACGGCCAAAAAAAGACCAAGAGGTCCTTTCCCTGCATCCCTGTATCTGTTAGTCCAGCTCCAGCCCTGAGGAGGAAAGGCCAGCTGTGCTGGGGGTTAGGCAAGGGCAGCCTGGCAGAGCGCTTCCAAATCCAAGCATAATTCTTTTGGACCAGAAAGTTGCTGAAAATCAGAATATCTGGTGATACATGCACGGCCAAGCTGGAGAGGGGCACAGCGGATTTATAATGCAGCGGATAGAAGCATCACAGATGTGTTGAGAGAGAGAGATACTAATTGCTTACATATTTAAAACAGCATCTTTAGTCTGAATGGGAGGCACCATTAAGCAAAACAGAGCAATTAACTGGGGCCACTTGGAAAGCTGCCATTTTCCCTTCTGTGCACGGCTTTTTTGCATCAATACAAAAGTGCCTTGCTCAGGGCGTGATGCGCTGTCAGTGCTGTGTGATCCCTACCCAGGGTGCTGAGGTGCTTTGCACCGGGTGGGCAGGTCTGTGTGTACAGGGATGCATAACTGGGGGGAAGGTGCACCCGGCAGAAGAGTTCTCTCTTTTTCTGGATGAAATGGTGGAAGGAGAGTGTTACGGCTGATGTGCTTTCCTGGGGATTCTGAAAGCCTTGTAGAAAGACAAACAATCACCGTTACATTTATAGGTAAAAAATACAGCACGGGTGAGTCTGGTGCAATTACACTGTAGTATATATGGCAAATTTACAGTCCAGTATACAGCTTTTATAATAGAGCATATTCAGGTCCCTGGGGAGGGAGTGATTTTAGGTGGTATAGGTAGCCCTGTAATTTACCTTCTGCATAAATCTGAGGAAAGTCTTATTTTCCTTGTGTTTTATTCTTCTTGGACTCCTTTTGCTCATCCTATTCTGGAGTTTCACAGCAGTGTGACTGGCCTGAGGATGAGGAAGCAGGCTCTGAGGTGACCTTGCTGGTGCAGGGACTGACACTGGGGTTTCCCGAGATGCAGCGGGGCACAGCAGCAGTCCCCTGTGATTTGGGAGCACCACACCGCAGCTGGCTTCCCGTCTTACACATCCTTGAGAATACAGATGGAGATATATGCTCCTGCATCTTTTTCAGCTCCATCCCAGGTGGTGTTTCAGCTTCTTTTGTCTGATCTTTCTTTTTCAGTTGCCAATCACGGTGGCGATGTGCAGGAACAGAAATCTCGATGGGGGCTGAGCAATAAGTGGGGGATCGCTCACTGCATGGTTGGAGTTGGTTTGCCTGGATGAGGACTCTTGCAGGGGTAGGGATATCCTATCTGCTGAGATGTTCCTTCTGCCAAGGAGTAGCTGGTGTTAAAAGACATGCTGGGATTTGACTCTGTTCCTGCATAAGTCAGTAGAAATGCTGCTATTAGCTGAAATGAAAAAAACCCTCCTTGCAGAGTGAGCTGAGAGTTAAGCTTGATGCCCTTCACTTGAGAGCTCCATTGCTAGGGGTTTGCACAAAGAGTTCTGTGAATCCTGGTCTTGGTGTCATCTGTTGCTTTATTCTTCTGAAAGGTGTAGGTCAGAAAGGTCATTCTTCAGCTGATGAGGCTTCAAACATGGGGACCAGGACCTTGAAGTGTACTTCAAGGTTTTGAATGAGGAGGCAGCAAGCTGTACAGAAGATGCAGGAACAGTGCAGTTTGCTGAATTATTTTGTAATCCATTAGCAAGGCTGTGTAACGTCACTAACTGTGACTCTGCAATGGAAACCTAGAGATCTTGTGCTGCTGAGGGCTAAATTCCACATGATCAGGAGACTTACTGTAGTGATAGAGAGAAATGAATGTAATAGTTACTGACTGCAGAAGAGGACATTTTACTCTGCATTTGCTTCGAGTCTCTCTCTTCTAGCAAGCTAGCCAGATTTGGGGGAGGAGGCGATAATGGACCCCAGTTCCATGCATTGCTCATTATCCTGAAGAACTGCAAACTGCTTTGGAGCAATTGCTGTAGTTCCTCAAGTGTTAGTCATTCTGCACATTCATTTCACTATGAATCCTCACATGATTCAGCTTAAACAGGTGCATAAATGTTGCAGGATTGGGTCCGTAAGCGTCCAGAGCCTCAATTTTATGTCTCATTTGTAAGACGGGTTGCAGGAAGATGAGCGCAAACTGTCGCAAATAGACTGTTGTGGTAGAGTAATATGTTCTGAAACAGAATAAAAGGCTATTATATCTTCTAGTTCCTAATAATTTGAGGAAATAATTCCGTATCCAGAACATTTGCAGTAAATACAATAAGGTATACTTAAAAAAAATAATCTTAGCATAATGGCAAAAGTAACTGCACCAGAACAATATTGCATTTTGCTGCTTTGAAGGGAGAAAAGAAATGACATTTTTACGTTTTCTTTTGACCTTTGAGAAATATCAGGAATATGTAATAGCCATATTCACTAACAATAGCTCAGAGAATTCAGAGAATAAGAGTTAAACACCTGGGGACTTTTGCAAACAAATGGCAGAGAGATGATGAATTTAAGATGTGGGTATGAAAGGCACAGATACACAGGGAGTGCAAAAATAATACATATTTAAAATGCTTTTAATCTGTATGAGAAGCATCATTGAGAAAGACAGTGGCTCCTGGACAAACAGAGGAGGGACAGAGAAGATGACCCATGAGGTCTTTGCCATGCTATGACGAATGATAAGACCTGGTGCAGCGAGAGGTCTCGGGGGAACTTTCTCCATCAAATGTGTAATGCTGTAAAATGCACATAACCTTTATCATATCTGTCAGCCAAAATGAACAAAGTTTACAGCCCATTTTATACAGCTAAACAGTACTCTGATGTGAGGAACAGGCATGACAAATGGGAGCCCGTATTAACCAGGGTTGCGATGTTTCATTGCCTTATTATTGGCAATGAACTTGTCTCTAGGTGCTTTTTTCAATGAAACTCTCAGTCCCTCCCACAAAAGTCAAGTGATTCCTAAGGGACGTGAAGTGTCTTTTCCTCCCCAATAAGTTCATTAGCAGGAAGGAAGGATGCTGACTCAGTAGGTTTGATGCCCTCTATCTTCTCCTGAATCCACTTGCTGGTCGCCGTGCAGAGCAGGGGATCAGAGAGCACCACACCAGCATCCTTGCTCATGGCTGGAGGAACACTGGTAATAACCAAGCAGCTTCCAGAGCTGTGAGTCTCCTCACTTGCCTTTATTTACTCTTGGGTAAATGTTTTCCAGCTGGATCCTAAAGTGTCTAAGTCCAGGTCCATTCCTAAAGTGCATTCACCTGCCTCCTGGAGGAGCTGTGAGTCTTGCTGAAGGGCTTCCAAATGCTGAACAAATTAGTGTTTGTTATAGGCAGGGTGATATGAATATAGTTTGCTTTGAAGAAGCACTGGGACGCAGCCCTAGCAGAGGCATTTAGACTTGTCCTGATGTCGGTGAATCTAAATTTAGCCACTGGTCTGTAACTTTCTGTGGTCTGTCCCACATTGAACTGAGTGCAGAAGCTCCCTGCTCCTCACCTCTCAGGCTGGAAGGGAGAGACTTTACTTCCTTGGAGAGAGAGCCAAAATCCTCCTGTTTTTCTCTTCTCAGGGATTTTTGCCATTGGAAGGAGGACTCCAAGTCTATAATCTTCTTTATACCCGGAGTGGTGTAGCAGCAACAAGAAAGCTTTCGTGGATCACAAGAAAGGGAGAAGAAAATTAAACTGTATTAATTTCAAGCTCTATTAGGATTTTAGGAAACTGAAATCAATAGCTAAAGATGGACTCAGTAGGGAACGTGACCTTATTTTCCCAGTGTCTGAAGTGGAAGTGCACAAAATAGAGAGACAAAAATACTCACATCTATAAAACCAGAGCAGTTTCTTTGATGTCAAAGAGAAGTTAAAACACTTACATAAACTGGCATCATTTGCCTGGTGTTTAGGAGAAGTGTCCTAAAGAGAAAAAGAGCAAAACAACAAAAAAAACCCCACCCAAAAATCCCCAAACCCAACCCCACCCATTAGCCCTTTCTATTTCTTTCTCTTCTGCAGTAAATTGCAAAAATGGTGTGGATCCATGCAACATTTCATCAAATCTGACTCACCATTGTCAGAACAAAATGTTTGATATAAAACAAGAATGATCTTTCTTTCTTTTTGGTCAGATAAGCTGGTTTGGATTAATAAAAATGCCACAATGACAATGATACTGATAATTTGCATGTGAAAAGGCTTCCACCTGGTAATGAAAACAATTTTTCAGTTTTGCCACCGCTAGTCGCAAGAGATAAGGTCTGCAGTCCTCCCCCTTGCAATTAACCACGCACACACAAAAAAGGGAAAAGGCAGAAAAAAGGGAAAAGGTAGAATATGTGTGACAATTGCAAATTGCCTGCTAGCTGAACCTGATGCTAAGGTATTGATGTTTCCAATTGAGGCTGCACCGCTGGCACAGTTTTACAGCCTGGCTGTGGGTGCATGCCAAGCTGGGCACCTCCAGGTTGGGAAAGCAGAGCTGAGGATGGGCTTGTATGATTTTTTTATACCATATTGATAGTATCTAGGGGGAAAAAAACTAAAACAAGTTTGCACGCACACCCCCTTTTGTGGTTAGCAAGCCACTGGGTGGCAGTGCTGTGTGTGCACCTGTATATATATATGTATATATATACACACACACATACACACACACACGTAATGGGGGGGATAACCCTTTTTCGTGGGGGTTTCTCAAATCTGGTCATGTTTTGCTCATCCTTGATACGCTGAAGGCCACTGTGGTGCAAGGCAGGAGAAGAAAGGGCTGAAAGATGCTTTAGCTTTGAAGAGCGTAGGTGATTGCGATGCTTCCATTGACCTGAGTGAAACTCCACACCCAGAAGGAGCAAATGCCTGAAGGTCAATGCCAGTGTTGGCGCTCCAAGATGACCCAAGCTGTCCCAGCTTTACCTGCAAACCTGCACTTACAGCATTTGTCTTGCTGCAGAGGAACAAAGAAGCCTTTTGCTGGTAGTCCTGAAGCAGAAATGGCACAAGATAACTGCCCTGTTCCCTGCTTCTACCCTAACCTACACATATCACCCTTCTCCCCGCTCCATGGAGAAATAATTAACCCAGCAAGGCCATATTTTCAGTGGCTCAGAATATGCACACGTGCTCTGTGCATACAAAGCACACACATTTCTTGGATATGACCAGCAGTAATTCAAATTTAACAATGCATCACCCCAAGATAATTCCAAACCGATAAGTATTTCTCACTTATAATAGTATATTTTAAGTATCTAACAAACAGATATAGGTTTCAGATGCCAAACGAGACATCATCAGGTTTTGATTTTTTCCTCTTATCTCAAGTTCAAAGCTGCCAAGACGTGGCTTTTATTTTAGGTTTGTTCCTGCTGCACATCTTCGTCACGGTGCTTGTCTGCACTTAAAGACCTTAAAGCACAGGTCTTATTTGACTCTAGTTTTGGTCCGTTTCAAGTTGGCAGGTTTGATTAATCTTGTCCTGTACTTGGCAGAAACCCAATTACTCTCCACAACTGTGTCAAGGAGGTAAACCTACCTAGTTTGGATAAGCAGTCCTACACAGGGGATGAAGAAATAAGCTGTGTGTGGGCACTGCAAAAAGTATTGGAGGGTTGTTTCTTTTGCAAGATTAACTTGAGATTTCAGGTTGCTCCTGCCTGTCGGAAGCCAGAGTGAAAAAGCTGGAGAAGATGACACAACACTAGATAAGGAGGAAATCTTTATGACCCTCCTTTGGAGCCATCCTGATAAAGACATCAGTGCTGCTAACCACTGAAAAATCTATCACCTTAGTGATGACCACACCTGAGAAAACCTGCAAGAAGGCTCTCTTGCTTTTCCCTGGGCTTCTTATGGTCCTTTGGAAAATTTTGATTGCAAATCTTTGCAAAATGTGCAGATTACAACAGCAATTAAAAAAAAAAAATAAAGAAAAAAATATCACATGCACACGTGGTTCTTTGCAAATGAGAACTTTTCTGCATGGAAAACACGAAATTCAACAATATGTTCCATTTAGGAAAAAACAAAACCGTAAGGAGCAATGTAAAGAATGGAACTTTTTCTTCTCTCCACTTCTTGCTAACAGCTACAAAACTGCTGTGCAAAAGCCCTTTAATGTGAAACCTCATTTCAGCTCTAGAAAGGCACTTGATTTCTCTCTACAGTGACTGTTGTTTTGCCCCCCCCCCATCAATAATAAATGCTTTTTTCTCCTCTTTTATACTAGTATTTCTCACCCTTTGTGTGCTTTGTGATGGGCAGAGCTGCTGAAGGAATTGCTTAGGTTCCAGAATAAAGGGAATTTTGAAAGAGTGAAGTAGGGCAGAGGGATTTCCCCAGAAGAGCTCTATCCAGAAGCTGCAGGGAGAGCATGGCCCCCAGGTTAGCTTCTCCTGAGGAATCAAGATCAGAACTTCTTTGCCTAGACCTTGCCTCTTGGTGGCCAACACCAAGGAGAGATCCCCTAACATTTGATACAAAAAGCTCTGAGGGCATTGCAAACACCCGGGACAAGTTATTTTCATAGAATCATTATGGTTGGAAGGGACCTCCAGGGTCATCAAGTCCACCCTTTATCCCATCATTTTCTTAACCATCAGACCATTAGACCATGGCCTCAAGTGCCTCATCAACCCATTTTTTGAACCCCCCCAGGGACGGTGACTCCACCACCTCCCTGGGCAGCCTATTCCAGGCTATTCCTATTTCAATCTCATACTCAATATTCCTATTTCAATCCTACTCAATCTCAATATTCCTATTTCAATCTCATACTCCCCTTCTTGATCCTTAATTAAAGTTTTTGAGCACCAGACCCTGGCTGTGCAGCACCACACGCCTGAGAACCCACCTCTTTGGAAACCTGGTTTGTCAGTTCAGCGAGCACGTTCCTGGGGAAGGAAAACTTCAGTGCAGCTTGTGCCTAAATGTGATTCTCTCTCTGATCTTAGATCATTAGCATCCTCTGTGACGAGGAATCCAAATGACTGATCTGCTGCCAAATCGCACCTAGCACAGCGAGACACCAGCAGAAGGGGGAGATTGCACCTAACACTCCCGGCAGGTTTAAGTGCTTTGTACAAATGTAGAAGGAGTAAGGAGAGAGAAAAAGAGCCAGCATGGGGGAGAGGGACCACAGGCATGTAGCAGCCATCCTGACCTAGTCATTTATTTATGGCATTCCTAGAGGGGAAGAAGCCATGCAAAGATCATGAGCCCGCATGCTGCAGTAAGTGGTGTGCTGGCTTATATTTAACAAGCAACAATACAAAGGACAAAAATCTACAGAGGATGAGGAAATGCTGCTGCTTCTTGTGAGGTTATTGAAAGATCAGAGTCAAGAAATGCAAGAGTTTTATTTGGAGGAACAAGAAAGATTTCCCTTGCTTCTCTCTGTAAATAAATTAGAGAAAGATTCTTGGGTTTGCTTCCTTGAAACCCAGGGTGTTTCCTTTCCCAGAGCACACTCACACCATGCTTTTGTCCTGGTGCAGCCAGCTCATTCGTAGGCTTTTGCAGGGAATTTTGGATGCTGATAGCCATCTCAGAACTGCAAGAGAAAAGGCTCTGTTCCCACCAAGATGCCTGGGAGATATATTTCACAGCAAGCTGCTGTCTCCAGGGTAGGTTAATAATGAAAGGAGCGTTGCAGAGAATAGGTCTCTGATATAGCACAAAAAGAGGCAGAATCTGTGTCAGCTGAAGCCAGTCACCATGTTCATCGACCTGATGAACACTTGCATTGGCAGATGGGAATGTTTGTACAGTATTTCACAAGAGAACTGCACAAAGATTAACTCTGAACTCACTGAAAGATGTGATTCCGCAAGGTGCTGAGTCGCTGCAGCTCCTGATGAAGAGCTCATTACCTTTGGCTTCCATAAATAAATCCTATGGAAGTGGTTCACCTTTGGCTCAGACTGGAGCGAACCCTGGATTCCACCAGGATGGTGCAGTCAGCAGTGGGACCTGCGGCAGCACAGCAGGAAGCTGCTCCATGCCATGGGGAGGGCAAGGGGGAACACAGGGTATTCATTAGCACTCATTAGACCTTTCACATCACAAAACATTAAACCCTAAATGAGGACAGTCTCACTTTGGCTTTGACTCAGATGTTTAAATAGGACCTCACCAGAAACAAGATCTTAAACAAAAGCCCATGCCACCCCATTTTGTTTCCGAGTTTTGCTTCTGCTTCTGCTTTTGGGATTTCTAAAGGGGGAAGCCCCGTGGCCTGAGGGTCCTGGAGATCTGTAGGGACACAGGGCATCAAGTCTCCCAGTTGCCTCTCCAGCTGTGCAAAGCTGAGGGTCTGATGACTTGAAGAAGGCTCAGAAGCATCAGCATTGACTTGTCTTGAGGAGCTGGATTTAGATACTGCAGAAATGGACTTAATGCTGGGACTTGCATCCCAATCAAACTTGTCTGTTATTCATAGATTCCTAGTAGAAAAAAAGTAATCTCAATTTATATATGGGAATATAATAATCAATCAAGCTTTATCGCTCCTGTTTCCATTCTAGCAGCTTATAACCACATAATAAAAGCACATAATGAAAACATCATAAAAACACACAGTAAAAACACACTCACCCTGCAAGTATTGCCATCTTAGCACATCCTGGATAGAAATTCTGAAGAGTTCTTGAGGCTTCTGGTATGTACTAATAACCTCCATAACACTACATCACAGCCATCCTTTCCACTCGAGGAGTGCTATCTATTTAAACGACAATGGTTATGGAAGACACACATAAATGTTTGGATTCAGGGAACTAGGAACATGAAAGGTCTCCAGAAGAGTTTTGACTTCTTGTCTTTACAAAGTTGGTTAGAAAATTCTGTGAGAAAAGCCTCTTCGACCACTTTTGTTGTATTATTGCAAAAGCCACATGAGATGGTGTTGCATTAACACTCTTCTTCCCTGTGATTTAAACTAAGGTTCATATTCACAGGCACTCCTTTGCTTTGCTTTGAAGGATGCAAACAGCTTGCTCTGCCTCCCTGCTCTAGCTTTATTTTCTTTTTCGTGACACTTTTCCCTATATTTTTGCTCCAGCAGAGCAGGGTTTGCTCTCGCTGTAGGTGAATCAACACCCTGAACCTGCAATAGCACCTGAACTGGGGGTTGATTCTGCCCCCTGACAAAAGATACTGGTCCACGCTAACTCTGCTTTACACCCAGACTGGTTTTATTCATGTCAGATGACTCACTGTGTTGCATTGAGGTATCAGTGGCAGAGTAGTAGCACTCCTGGACTTCTTTCCCTACTCGATGTAGCAGTGACTTCTTTATCTGGAGGAGGTTGCTCAGGTCAAAGCCTTGTGTAGCTGGACACTGAACCTTCCCACTTGTCCCTTCACATATTTTCCAAGTTTCTCACACAGTTATTTCAGTGAGTGAATAAAAAGGAAATTACTCATCAGTCCCTTCAGTGACTTTATCCTTCGCTTCAATAGTACCAGAATAGTTACCTCTCACTTTAATAAGAGACTCTTGAATTCATCTCATTTTCAAAGATTTTGGTTTGGGTTTGAAGCAAACGTTACAGTGACACTGTGAACTCAAGGGCTCAGCTATAGGCTGATATTTATATATATTTTTTTTTTAAAGCCACAGATGTTACCAGTAACATCTAAGATTGCTGAACCTGGTTATCTTGGAGATTAAAGGCAATATTGTTCCCAGTTTTTTCCAGCTGCTTATTTAGTGTCTTTGGGAAGCACTTTGTACTCACATGGCTTTGCTTTTTTTCCTCCATCACTTCTCTCCCCTTTGTTTGCTTGACACTTTCATGCAGAGAAAGGAGAGAAACATAAACCAGGCAAATGGGATTTGATCACAGAGCTGGTGGGGGGCAGGTAGAGTCAATCACGCTGCCTTGAACTCTCTTGTGTGCAATCATCTGGAGTTTGGAGTATCCTGAAATGATGAAGCACAAAGATGCCGATGCCAAGCCCACGATCAAGAGATGCCTTTGCACAGACTCCAGATCGGGTGTAGTATGTAAATATTCCCCCATACAATTTGCAGATGTGGGAAAAGCTGGATGCTGGTTTACTAAAATGTGTAGAATGATTCAGCTGCAGAGCAAAAATTTCTGGCCTCAGTCCTTTGGTTCCTCTCGTGAAACATAAAACCACTATCACAGGCATTTTTTTCCCAAGTTCTCAGCCTTTTCAGAGTCACACTAAATTAACCTGAACTCCCTTGACTTCCCTTAATCTTACAAAAATGCAAGATGCAAAGCAAACCCCTTGTCAGCAAACGCATTACAGATGAAGGCAGCAAAGCTGCCCCCGCCTTACACCAGCTCTGAATTTGGTCCCTGGGATTTGAACTGTTCCTTTATCTACTGAAAAGGAATGTTAAAAAGTTTAATTGGCATGTAATGAGATAACTATAACAAGTTAATTAGTTCTCAATTAAATTACGTTTACCATACGTTCTGAATATGTTGTTAGCAATTAATGACACCTAATGAACTTGCAATAGCGACTGAGTTTACAACGATAAGGAAAAAAAATAATAATAATGCTCACACGTGGTTTCATAGTGCATTAGAAGCGACAAATGATTTAATAAGTATGTGGTTAAATCACCATATCTTATGCAGCCGCTGGAAGGGAAACATCCAGGAAATTTATTCCAGCACATCTAACTGGGTCTGGGAGGAAACAATTGGCTTTCAGGATAGGTCTTGTTGGGAAAAAAATTTCCCTGAGAGCTGTAGGAGAATTGCAAAGGAGAAGGGAAAGCAAAGCAGCAGGATAAGGTCGATTATTCAGTTTACTTAAGCAAACATGACAAAGAAAGATCATAACGAACAATTGGAATAAGGTGGAAACCCTGGTGGACGAGAGAAAAGGGTTAAACTCTCTTCAAAGATCACTTAAGCAGGTGAGTATATGGAGAGCAATTTGTCTCTGTGCTTCAAGTTAACCTCCCCTGAATGCTTTGCCCATTAGACTGCCACACTGAATAGGCATTGGAAGGAAAAAAACCCTACAAACTAATTTACATTTTAATGAATTTTTAATTGAACCAAAATCTGTTGTTTCTGTTTAAAGATGCAGTGTTGACTTTGTGGTCTGTGCTGCTGAGAGCCAAGTGGGATCTTAATGTGATAAAAACAATGGTAACACTAAGCTTAATTAGGTTTGAACGCGTGCCTGGCGAAGTGGCATGGAGTGAAAACGTTCCCTTCCCGCATGGAAGCTGAGCAGTGACGCCGGGCAGAGCCTGGACCACTCGGCTGTCCTGGCTGCGATGGAGCAAGAACCAGAGCTGCTACTTCTTGCTCATGCAAAGCTCAACCTATGGCAAGAGTGGGGTGGAAGAGAAAAACCTGATCCCTTGCGCGATAGGATCACCCACAGTAACGTCATTTCCATCTTCTCCTGCCATTTGATCCGGCTTTAACGAGAGGCAGGACCTACTGGGGTTTCTCTAATCACTTCTCTCATCAGAACAGGCTCATCAAAATGCCAAAGCCTGGGAATTGTGTTTTCCAAGGCCAGGACTTGGAGGCATTGGCTCTCATCCCCTTCTCCATCCTGGAGCGTGCCTCCAGCAAAATGAACAGATCCTTTCCCTGTGCACCCAAGCCTACCTCGATCCTACCTGTAATGCTGTTTCAGACATTTTAAGGCATTTTGGTGTGTTTTTAATGTCTCGTGTGGAGTGATTCACCAGGTTGGCTGTGGCACACGCATACCTGAGCAGCTCAATGAAATGGCAGCAGAGCAGCTCTTTTAACACTACTTCCTTGCAGGTCCTCTTCTTTCATCCTTCCTCTGGCTGCCCCCGCTCCCAGGAGGATTGCTCTGTTCATAACATGCTTGAGGTTTCACATAATTAAACCCTGGTTTTACTAGGTATTATTTATTAGGTTATTGTTGGCTTGGTTGTACAGTGAGCATAAGCTGAACACACCACTCGCCTCCACAGAGAGCCTGAGCATCTGACACTCCCAACAAACCCAAATAAAACCACAGCAATCAAAAGCCAGATATGGCAGCAGGTTTCAAAACCTGTTAAAATCACTATGTGAGCTTCGTCTTCACTATCCTGCTGCTACATACCAGGTCCTGCATTTTGCAGCAATTTGCTCCACTATCACTCTGACACTTGAATTTATATTGCGTATGAGTCACTACCCTTCAATGCTCAACTTTGTCCTTTACATTATACACCACATTATTTTTGACTTTTAAAAACTAAGGGCTCCCCTGACCAATTTATTTCCTACCTCCTCCTGGTGCCAGTGGGCAGTAATTTGGTTCCCTGTTAGCATGGGCTAGAAGCATGTTCCTTCCTAAAGAGAGCAAATTTGTCACTAAAAGCTTCTTTGCTTGCATAGTGGATGCAGAATGGTTAAGACAGAGACCTTCCACCTCATCACATGCTTGAAACTCTCCTTATTTCTAGTTGGAAGCAAGCAACTTTGCACTGCTACATCAGTTCTGCTGCTGCTGGTGATTTCACCTTCAGAGGTGTTAAACTCCGAATTCCCTCTCCCTACTTTGCTGCTGTATCTCAGCCGCTGCTCTCCAGAGCTGGATTGTCCGAACAGAACTACAGCTCTCCTCACATTGCCTTGGCTTGGGAAATCATCCCTGCCTGCCCCTCCTTGCTTTGCCATAGCAGGAGCTGTCAGTGGCAGCTGCTGTTGCTGAGTGTGATGAGCAGAGTGGTCCAAGAATAGCCCTTGGTCCTGACAGAGCATCATCCCAGAAGAGCTGGGACATCAGGAAGTTAATGAAAGGGGAAAGAAGTCACTGGGAGTTTTGAATTTCTATCAGGGACACCAGGACCCCCAAAGCCACACATATCAAGGGAGGTAATGTCCTGAGCATGGGACTCAGTAGGCTCTTGCCTTTGCACGAGATACTGCAGTGGGGATTCACCTGCTCATAGCAGGTTATCAGGACCTCTCTGGGCAGGTGGGGTACTGATGAGCGCCAGCTTGCCAAGAGCAGATCTGGAAGAGGTTGGTGTGTTTCCAGCATGTTGTGGTCTCTCTAAACTCCTTTTTCAACTTGGCATTGAGCCTGAGCATGCCTGGAGCTGGAAGGTGCAAATCCAGTTAGTGGAGCTGGGAAGCTCTTGGTGACAAAGAATAAGGAGAGGACTTTTTGTGTGCCTTTCTGCCACACTGGTGCAGGAGCTTGTCACTCTCTAGCCCACAGGAACAAGCTATCTTGAAATCTAGGAAACAGCTGCTAAATGGCAGAGATGTCTTTGCATTTATACGATGATCATTACTGGAGTGTGTAAACTCCAGCTCCTGCAGATAAGCTTTAAATGTGGGTGGGCGTCACCTCATTTTACTCTTTGCTTCTTCCTTCAAAATGGATATTTCAACAAATCGTGCCCTTCCTCCCCTGCCTTTCTCTTCTCTCCTTCTTTCTCCTCACTCCGCCCATGCTGCTGCTGTGGGAAGTTAAACGTCAAGCCAATTGAACAATTTTCCATTTTGCTCTGATGGCTGCAGACATTTGAGGTCACCTGGAGCTCCTGTGGCACTAAGTGATGGACTGGGCCAAGGGAGCACCATCTCCCTCTCTAATGAGCCTCAGCAGTGTGTCTGGCAGGTCCTGGCGAGTGCCACAGCAGAGGAGTCCTTCTGCCAGAGGTCATCTCCTGGTCAGTTTAGGACATTTGCTTGAAGGGATTTGTAGCTGAGGGTTGTAGCTCTGAATTTAGCTTCATCTGGGTGATACAGGCTCTCAGACCCAGACAACATTCATTTTCCTGCTTTCAGAAATCGAGTGATACTCAGTAACCCACTCCAAATGCCAGGCAAAATAAATGGCAAAGAGGTAAAGCATCATTATTTACCGTTGAGGGCTTTGCTGTTGGGTGGGTCCAGCTGGTGGCACCTTCAAGACCAGATCTCCATGCAGAGCCAAGATAGAGGTGCTGGATGTGCAGCCACAGGTGAGATTTTCAGAGCAGGCTCAGTGCACCCCAAAACACACCTTGGAGGTGTATTTACTGCTGACATCTGTCTACACAAAGCGAGAGGGGGGGGCTCACTGTACTTTTGCTGAGCTTTCACATGGAGTGGGCAAAGCTGGTAGTTCCAGCACAGTGAAAGCTGAATTTCTGTTCCCAAGTGCTGCCAGTCACAATTCACTCACTAAACACTTATTACCAGTTTCTTTGGTGATGGGCTGAACAAAAGAAAAGCTGGCTAGTTGCCTTCTTGCCTATGGCCCAGCACTACAGAAAAGGCACTTCTGAAATGAAGGATCCCTTGGAGATTATTTCTTTCCATAGCTCTATGTAAAATCTCTCTACTTGTTCCCCATAGTTGAATCAGATCCATTGATTTTACACTGCAAGCTTTGCCTCTCCCTTCTCACCTGCTTCTGCCTCTGTTACACATAGTCTGGTAATGATTTCAAGCTCCAAGAGCTCAGTGCCTCCTCACAATTAGTTCACTTGGATCACAAAGCCTAATTTTGGTACCTGGATGGAAAATATTGTCAAGGTCCCATTTATGAGAATGTATTTAGTTCTGAGAGAAGGATGATTTTGCAGTTCTGTATAGGAAAATGAGGGCAACAAAGGGAACTTAGTACAGAATGGTTCACAAAACATCTGTTCCATATGCTACACAAAATATTTTCCATCTCTCTTTAACTAATGTCTACAGAAAAACTAGACCCACAATACATTGTGGTGAGGGAGGTCTCCCAATGTCCTGAGTCAGCATGTTTGGGACAGAAAGGTACCCAAAAGATGGATTTATGTGAATGTTGATGCAGTGATTTCAGATGTTGCCTTCTCAGAGAGGAACATAGACCCAGAGCACAGTTGCACCCAAGAATGTTCTGGCCTTCTTCTTCAAAGCCACCATCACCACAGGTTCCAAGATACACACCTGTGGGCAGAGATGCCTGAGCTGCATGGAGAGAACCTTTGGCAAAGAGGCATAAAAACAGCTGGGGGCTGTGATTTCTTACACTGTTGCAGCAGGAATTCACCTGCCAGTGCTCTGTAACCAGGAGGTCCTAGTGAATATGTGGCTGCACACCTATTTCCAAAAAGACTTAGGTCAATGGTGATCGTTTCCTTCCCCAGCTCTGTAATGGGGATAGGCATAGAAAAGCAGTCAAGTGGGTTGATGTAACTGACTCAAGCAGAGATCAAAAACTCCTAGGCGATTAGGAATATGGTCTTCTTCGAAAGAAGGATAGTTCCTAGCCCAACAGAGCCCTGACTTTGGCTAGGACTACTGCAAATTAACAAGCATAATAAATTATATAATGGATGGAAGAACTTAAACAAAACAGTTCTGCCCAAGAAGGTAGAAGCAATTTTTCAATAACACACTTTTCAGGTTTTCACCAGGCTTCAGCTGCTTTTTGAATAATGAAATAGTTGAACAAGTGAAGTACATATGCTTAAACTGTGATCCTAATCGAAATACATTATGGTCAAACAGGGCATGTTCTATACAGGCAGAGATCAGTGCGATAAAGCAAGGAACAAGATGGAATAGGGCTTCAGAAGTGTTTAAAAGCTCTTCCCATTCGGCAGGAGTGGCTCACATTTGCAAAACATTATTCAAGTCTTAGTTAAAAATAAATCCTTGAATCTAGCAATGCTATCGAGAGGTTGCAAAGTGGCAGTGGCCTCTTTAATCATTGTCCCATTCAAGCCCTAATCAGCGCAGCATATGCAGGAATGAGTGGTAAGAGCTGAGAATTCACCTGCTCAGCAGGGTGAGGTTGTGTGAGTCTCTTCTTTCTAATTAGAAGCTCTATTCAAATGTTAATCAGCAACACCATGATTAAGGAGGATTAAAGATAACACTTGGACATTGCTTCACTGATGTCGCTAAAGAGGTTTTTCCTTTCTTGTAACAATTAAGGATGTTCTTCTCCTGGTGGAAGTCAGTTTCTTTTCCAAGTCTTGTCTGGCTTCACCTTAGCATGCAGCCCCTCCTCCATGATGTTGTGTGATGGAGGGCAGTTGTTTTACCTCCAAGACCTTCTGCCTTCTGTCAACCAACTGAGCCACAGCCCCTTAATAAACGTTGCTGATCTGCTGAGGCAATGATGAGTGACTCTGCCTCCACAGCCAAGGAACTTGGGAAATACTAAAGACAAAGATGGCTTGAGAAAATGTCACAAGAATAAGCTCTCTGCTTCCCCAATACTAGCTTTGAGCTCTCTCCTCAGTTACTCCAATGTCCTTCTTATCCCATATTTTCCTTGCCAATATAGGCTCCAAAACTGCCCTGCTTGAATATTTCTTTAAAGAAAGGAAGAAAATCACCGGTTGGGTGATATGAAATCAAATACATCTGAACTGAATGGGGAGAAATCAATGAAGGAATATTCTTATAATTGATGAAAACAGACATAACCCTGCAACTGGAAGGGGCAAAACCACTGGAGATTGTATCAGCATGGATCCAGACCAGATGGAATAAAGATGGACCACGGAACCAATGGGCACTTTCCCATCCAGAGTTTCTCTGCTCTCCCCTATTCAAAGGGAAAAGGTACCATCTGACCAGACACCATGCCCTTCTCTAACACCCCGTCTGGAGGTGCCTGCATCACATGCCATGCCTTGCTCAGCAGTGCCACGTCATTCCCAGTGCCTTCCCGAGCTCCATAATTAGGGAAAATAAAAAGCTCTCTTGTGTTTCTTCTGAGAGATGAGCTCAGCTGGCATAAAAAATCCCTTCAGAGAGACTGGACTGGAACTGGCTAGTCCTCCAAATACATGGAATGATTTAATTAAAGGTGACAATTTAGACAGAAACTTTAGTGGATAGTGACCTCATTGTAAGTCTGTATTACAAAAAGTTCCCATCAGGTGAGATCGCCCTCACAAATCCAGCATTGTAACACAACCAAAATCCTCACACAAAAATACTCCTCTGAACCCTGGGGCCAGGGAGAACTCCCTTCATTTGCATCTTTCAAAAAACAAATGAAAAATGAAAACAATCAGTTCAATTCTGGTGGAGAATTTGGATGCTACCCCCTGCACCCATGCATAATCCTCAGCAGAGCGTTCATTAAGCTGCGATGATTCATGACGGGCTTCTCCAGCTGAGGCATGGGATGGGTTTAGCCTGAACTGCCCTCACTGTCTGGAGATATTTATCTCCAGGGGTGACAACATACAGATTGCTGTGGGTATTTTGAGGCTGACTCTGCTCTGCAAAGCTTAGTGGTGAGTTCAGCTGAGTTTCTGACAATACAGAAGTAGGCAAGCAGGGATTTAACCCTGCACTATATATTATATGTGATTGCTTGGGGCAAAACACTACCAGTATCTTCAATTCTTCTGGGTATTGAACAGGGAAAAAAAGGTGGTGGCAATAATAGGCTGTGTGCTTGCAGAGTACGTCCATGCTGAACTCATTTTTAAAGTCAGCTAAAGGTTAGCATGGGGTTGTGAGTGACTTCTGAAAATTAGGGGCTTTCACAGCATAAAATTCCCATGTTGAGATGTTCCTAGCAGTCAATATCCAGTCTGAATCTTCAAATATCAGCTGGGCCTTCAGCATACCTTTATGTCACACTAACAGGCATTCACATCTCAGCCACCAGCACTAAAGAAATGACTGGTGGAACAGGAGTCCTGTCCTCTCTAATGGAGATGGATTGTAATCTTGGGAAGAATATCTAAGCCAGGTTTGATGTATCCAGCATGGATAACAATGATAGTGGAGGTCTGATGGAACAGAGAGTTGTGTAAGGGATACAAACTCATAGTTTCCTGACCCGTGGCAGCATCCACATCCCTCCACTGTCACCACTTGTTGGTACCTGCATCAGGTGGGTTAGCTGTGCCTAGATTAACCTGCCCACATGACAGTATAACTACACAGAAAAATCAGGGGAGAACTGGCATTGCATCAGAGTGTGCCAGGGAAGGTAAGAAAAAAATTATTCACTGTTCTTGCAGCAGAAGAGGAAGGGATCATCAAATAAAATTCTCAAATTGTGAAGTTAAACAAAGAAGAAATAACTACTTTTGCTTGCATATTTAAACTGTGGAATATATTGCCACGTGATTACATGGAGGCCAAAAATATTCATGGCCAGAAAAAACTGTCAAGAGCCATTAAGAAGAAAGACTTAAACACTGCCTAAAGAAGTGCATATGCTGTTACTGCCTAAAGGTGAAAGGACACAGAGAGATGGTTCCTCTCTTCCTATACAAAAAGCTTCTGCTTATCACTGCTACAGACAGAAACCAGAGCAAAGCTGACGTTTGGTTCAGATGGATACAACCATTCTTGCATCCTTATAAAAAAATACTCTTTTCATGGACTTGTCCTTTCCAGGGAAGTTCAGGATCTCCAGATATAATTTTGACAATTTTTGGAATCAGGTAATCAAATGTGCCTTTGACTGATGCTGGACAAGGACCGTCTTGTTGGCTGATTGCAATTAACCCCAAGCCTAATGGATTACCATGACTCCTAAAGGCCACTGCCTACCACCAGAGCACTCCCAGGACAGCTGAACCCCACGTTAGCGATGCCATCCATATCCTCACACAGCCAGGCTGGTGTTGCATGCTTCTCCTCGCACTCAGGCTCTTGGTTTTTCCATCCCTCAACATGAGCCAGCAGACTGAGAGGAGCCTGTCTGAGCTTCACAGCTGCCCAGGTCTCTGACATTTTACTGCTGTCACCGTGGCTGTGTCTCTACAGCATAATTCAGTGCTCTGCAGAGCTGGAGCAGCCAGCTCTGAGCCAGGTAGCATCTGCACTATTGGCATCTGATCTGCATGCACATGGAACTCCCTGGAAGTTAACATACACTGTTTCTCACCCACAGGACTACTTTGGTGTCTCTTGAACCTTTGCATAATGGAGATACACCTTTGCTTAATTTTAAGCACATGGTAATGAGGACTAACATCCCCTTTGCTCATTGCTGAAGCTGTACAGACAAAAGTCTGCAAAGAACAGCCATGCCAGGCTGTGTCATCTCGCTGCACTCCCCGCCAGCCTGGGGGAGGTGTGGAGGGAGGCTGGCAGCTCTAACAACGTACCAGAAGGACAGACTTACAGCCTCCGTTGTTAGCGCAGCTCCGTCTCATTCGGGGGTGAAGCTCAGCAGGGTAAGCAGTGTCCCTCATGGTTCCTGCACAGCCACCTCCCCAGCAGCCCTGCCAGCCTGTCTGGTGCCATGCAGGTCCCAGGTGGTCCAGCGGGCACTTTCTGGCCATATCAGAAGCCCATACTCGGAGACATTTTGTCTGCAGCATAGGTGAGTCACGTCTTGGGGCAGCTTCAGGTCTCTCCTTATGTTCACTGTGGTGTTGCCATTTCAAGAGCTTGACCTCCTGTGGGCAAAGGTGAAATACTCTCAGTAACGAGCTGGCTCTTCTCAGCTAGACTGAGATCAGCTGGTGCCATTTAGCTAGGGACTTCCAGTAGGTACCACTGCACTGGCACTGTCCTTGAGAGCTTAGGAGAAAGCCTGGGAAAGAATTAATTCCCCCTCTCTATATCTTTCACTTAATGAAAACGTGGCTTTGTATCAGATGCCTTCCACGTGCCGAAGTATTGGTTACTTCTGTCTGGCAATAAAATTCCCTTAAAGCATTACAAAAAAAATAAAAATCACAGAGCTACAAAACACCGAGGTTTTGATCAGAAATCATTACACTTCCCGCATGCTCAGAAATATATTCATATCCTTCTTGCTTACTTCTTTCAGCTAACAGTAGCTCCAAAGGAGTTCTTGCAAACTCATCTATTTCTTGCCTCTCAAAGAAATAAACATCTTGATGGATGATCGCAGGCAGATGTTATGAAAGCATCCCAAGCAGAGGCACAACACTGTTGCCTGAGTAATGGTTTTCCCACTCCCATGGGAGGCAGCATGGATCAAGTGCTGAGCTTGCTCTTCGAGTGGACAAAATTCAGCACCATCAGATCTACATAAACAGCCGCCAGTTCACTTCACAAGGCAAGAAGAGAGCAAATAGATAAACTCAGAATACCTCTGCCCTTGTCTTTACTGCTGTTAACATCCAGGCATGAGCATTAGTCTGTTGCAGTAGGTCATTTGTTTTGAGATTGTATTTGGCTCGACAGGGAGTCTAAACAGAAGAGTACTCTGATAATCTGACAAGTTCCCATCGCTCTTCCTTGTGCTGAGCACATCTTGGATGAGGTGGTGCCTTGAAGGCACAGCTCCATCCTGCAGAGAGGCTGAGGTAGGGGCTTTACTGCAGAGGAAAGGTCCTGGCTGACCATGCCAGGTCTCCTCTGGAAGCAGAAGAGGAAGGTGCTCATATTCTTCTGGAGCAGGGCTGAGACCTTTCAGGGTGCCATGACCACAAAATTCTTTTTTGAAATCATGAGTGAAAGGAGTGGTGGATAAGCTGCTAAGGCCAGTGTGAATGCATAGATAGGTCACCTTTTAGGGCAGCAGGACTTTGCTTTACGTGTAGTGTAAGGGATATTTCCATGTAAGGCACTGGGTCCTACCTTGCCCTGAGTTTGGACCCCAGTGGGACCCAAGCTGAATCCCCTTGCTGCTTGCAAAAATCAGCAGCAACTGGAAGCAGCTGCATCTTATTGATTTGTTAAGATGCTCTAATTCTCACCCCCAGGCTGATCTTTGCCACCCAAAGGCACCCTCTTAGTACATCTCCTTTGACATGGCTGCCAAAACCTGCTTCTGAGGACAAACATCTAGTCCAACCCCCTGGGCATTGCACAGGACAGGGTGCACCAGCTTTCTCCAGCTGCTGCAACTACCCCCATGCACCCAGCTGGGCATGATGGCGATGGAGAAGCCCTCTTCTCTTCCCAGTGATGCTCCTGGCTTGCCTTAGGCCTGGTCATCCCTTGGCTGTGTGGTGTCCAGAGCCGATGCACGCCGCTACACACGGTCACCTCGGAGGCTATGGGAGCAAAAGGGACTGGGGAGGCAGCTCCAGAGAAAGATTTTTGGCCACAGCTCTGAACGCTCCTCTGCCGATGAAATATTTATGATGACATGTTGCCTAGCAATGACCAGATTGCCCTGAACAGGCAGGAGATAAAATATACGATGAGATACGGGAACCAAGGAGAGATTGGGAAGGGGGTGGGGTGGGGGGAGGAAATCAAAGGAAAACCAACTCTAAATGACAACTGATTTTGCTGGGCATTTTACTAATAAGAGGTGAAAAGAAGATTTTATTCAGTAAAGTGTGGTATTGGTCAGACTAATGCCACCAGCTAGGTAGAAGGCTTAGAGGGATAAAAGCAGGCAGTTGGGAAGCACTCAGCTGTTATGTAGCAAAATGGTTTATTTTTGTCACTGCTTGGTGATGTGTGTCCGGACAGGCCTGTCCTGTGGTGTTTTCTTCCCTCTTGTTGTCAATGTGCCAGAGCTAATTAAAGCGAGCTGGGTCTATCTGTGAAGTGGGATTTACTGAAACAAACTAATCAGGAAGACAAAAATAGCATGTATTTTTGTCATTTGAAGGGAATTGGTTGGCTCAGAAAGAGGATGGAGGGGAGAGCAGACATCGGTTCTCATCTGTTTTGCCATCTGATGCTCCTCAGTCATCCTGGTGTATATTCAAAGCACTTTGAGGTTGTTTTATTTTTGTTTTTCACCTCCCAAATTTAGCTCCATTTCCAACAAGCTGAAGAGCCAACAGGTGAGCAAGCTGGCATTTCTGAAAAACAGCTGCTTTAAAAATCCTGCCGGTACATTTGCTCTTTGATGGACCTCGCTATAAAAGAGAGGAAAAAAGGAAAGGAAGAAGTTCTTTTTCTGTGAAGAGAGATCATCTCATGACTTCATTCACAGGGCTTGTTTGCTGGAGCCTTTGCAGAGGCCAGCTGTTAATAGATGGGCTGCATGAGCCTTCTCATTCGATTTATCACCAGTCTTGCACAAAATGATTCTGCTGCTTTCGCGGCGGCACAGTCAATCCAACCATCTATCTCACATATCTAGAGAAGCCCTGATTATTTTACCATCCATTGCCTGGCAGTCTTTATTATTCGAGTAGCCCTGTGGGGAAGGGGTTGTTGCTAGCTCCATTTTACAGATTCACAGAGAAGTAGTGCTTAAAGCCAAAAGGGAACTTTGCATTGTCCAGTTTGACACAGACTGGGACATTTCAGCACTTACATCAATTCTTTGTGAGTGGCTGATGTCCTTTCCCACGGTACCCCACCCTGCCACCAAGAGATGGAGACTCCTTGGAGAGCTCATTCCTTTGGTTAACCTCATGAGAAACTGCGTTTAAACTCAAATCAATGCACATGTGGTTTCAGCTCCACGGTGGGTGGCTGAGGCACGGAGAACCTGAAGCCATGATCCTCAAAGCAACTAAGGTCTTCCTTTTACTTGAGAATTCAGTGGGCTTTAAGCACCTAAAATTTTTGAGGACCTGAATCTGCATGTTTATCAAGGATCCTAATGAACCAAACCAGGGTTTCCAAAAAGCCACACTGAGCATCCCTTTCCTACCTTCAAGAGGAGCTTTTTGAGGGTTTGGTTTCAAAGGTTTTCACAATCCTAAGGGATTCAGTCAAGCTAGGGGTTGTTCACAAGAGCCACAAGTTTGGTTTGTTTGTGTGTTTGCTTTTTTTTTCCCAAACCATTTCAAAGTAATCCCCCAGAGGCTGTAGTGGAGACTAGAACATGGTTCAAGCCCAGTTGCAGAAGGTATTTACGAACAGGGAGAGCTCACAGAAGGTGAGTGAAAAATATTCACGTCCAGAGGAGGTGATTTATGGCGACAGATGAGGTAGAGCTACCTGTGTTGGCTAAATGATAAAGACTATTTGAAAAAGTACAAAATATCAAGGACTGGTTGACTGCTTCAGGTCAAAATTACCTTCTCAGCAGGGAGGTTATGGTAAGCTGAGGAATGGTCTTCACAAGGGTCATAGGACCTAATGGTCCTATGGACTTTCCCATAGGACTTTCACTTGGGAATTCAATAATCAGCCTGGAAACAAAGAAACAAACAAACAAAACCCCAATATCTGGGAGGGACTCTCCTGGCCAGACCAGGAGAAGTGCTGTGGGATGGGAGCAGTGTTTTCCCTTCCCAGGTCTCAGTGCATTCATGGGCTCTGGTCCCAGAAGGTTCTTTCACGCATTTTGTCGACAGCTTGAATTTTGCATCACTCTGGCTCCATGGAAGCTTTTCCAGCTTCGTCATTTTGACAGGCCAATTCTCTGACATTTTCTCCTCTGCTGGCTTTGCCAGGCAAAGGCAACGCACGCTACCCGAGCTCCCAGCACTGTCCTTCCACAAAGCAGCCCCTGGGCACCTGCCTGGGCTGCAGTGACACTTGCCAACCTTCAGCTTTTCCTCCCAGCTTTTCTTCAGAGCAGATGTTGAGCTGGACCCCTTGGGGTCGCTCCCTCAACTGCTTGCATGGTGGAAAGAAATCCCTTTCTGCAAGGTGGGCAATTGTTGTGGAGCTGTACGAAGGCGTTGGGGTGTTTGTGTCAGCCTCTCACAGCAGTTTTGGGGACAAGGTAACCTTGTCCCCTCCCGACTCTCACTTAGAGTCAGCCTGGGGGAACTAATTGCTGCCTTCTTTAATAGATAAGTCAAGGGCTGTTTAACCTTTGATGACTGAGTGGATCTGGAAAATAAATCGAACAATCTTAAACGCAATGAATTATATGGTCAAAAAGAAGCAGAATGAGATGCCAGGTCCTCTCAGCTACTAAAATTGAGGCACAAGGGGCCAGAACGTGACCCTCTTTCCTCCATCCAAATAAAAAGCTGTCCATCAGAACAGGAGCTCAGGGGTGGGGTGATCAGATATGGCACGACTGTGTCAGGAGCCAGGCTCATCTATTACCATTGATGGACTGTCACCGAGGAGATCAGATAATGCTGAGTCAAAACCATGCCCTTCAGGAGATTTCAAAGGCCCTCACTCCTTACCCGATCCTATCGCTTTTATTAGCAGCTGGAAGTGAGAGATGCAGTGAGAGCAGGGAGGAAGCCCCAGTTCCCCTGGGTTCAAGGCCTGGCTTTGCCAGTGATTTGCTGGATGCCCTTGGAAAAGCCAATTAAATTTTTCTTGCCTCGGATTTCTCAGTTGTACGATCCAGAGCTGTTTGTAAGCATAATTAACTCATAATCTGACTGCAGTTTCAGGCTTGTGGTTTGTAATAGGAAGGCATGATTATTTCAAAAATCAGGTATTGAAAGTATTAATAGATTTTTCAGGGCCTGAAGCAACAACTGTGCTAATTTATTTATACAGCATTTGTTAACCAGACTGCAGAAACACTTTTGGCAGTATCTACACTGCAGGCATGCCTGTAAGTCCTGCCTGTGCTACAGCACACCCTCCAAAGGGGGTGTTAAGTCTTGATTTAAAGATCTCAAGTGACAGAGACTTCATCACATCTGTAGGTCGGCTGTCGGAAGGCTTATTTACCTGCCTCACTGAAGGATACCATATTGCTAGTCTGAGTGTATCCAGCGTGGGTTCCCACTGTGAGAATATTAAAGAGCCGTAAATGTGAGCAATCTCTAACCCAAGCGGGGAGCTGCAGACCGTGACTGAGTGAGCCCTTTGCATTCTGGTGGATAAACTGAATAGATTAGGGTTTATGCCTCTCAGAATAAAGCAGGTTTTCGAGATCTTAAATCATTCCTGGAACCCTCTGCAATTTTTCCAGCACCTTTCTTCGAGTTTTAGATGCCCAAACTGAAGAAAGTACCAAAGCTGATCTCACTGACACTGCATTTCAATGTAACAGCTCTGCACTACTTATAATCTCTTTCCTTATTCATCCATGGCTCATATTTGTGCTCTTAGTTACAGCTTTGTGCTCGTAGTTCATGTTGGACTGGTTTTCTGCTGCAATGCCCTATTTCTATTCCAACAGAATTTCTGAACACTCTCAGAATGTCTGTTTACAGCCTGATCAATGTTGAGACATAAGGGTGGGATGAGTAACTTGATACTTTGATCTGAAAGAACTTAACAAGTGCCCAGAAGTCAGTCTGAGTTGGAGAGGTGGAGTAGTTCAACCAAGACTTGAAAGGATACCTTGAATGGAAACTGGAATTAACTTTCAAGGTGGGGTTTGCTGCTGGAGCACATCAAACCTGGCATTAAGCTTATGAAACGCACTTTCTTTTTTCCCCCCTCCTCACTATGGCTTTCAGCAAGAACCAGTTAAGGGAATTACACAGGATTCGATGCTGCAGGCATTTATTCTAAATTTTTCTTGCTGAAATGGGAAGCTAAGGAGGATCCCTGATCTGAGCTGGGACAGTAGACCTAAATATATCCAGGAGCAGATGAGCTTGGGATACCCATATAGGAGAGAAGATGGACAGGGAGAACTGAGTTTCACTGGTGTGTGTATGTTACACCTATTCTTTGCTGGCACCTTATTTAAATACAAAGTCTTTGCAATGCATCTGTGAGTTGCTGTGAGACCACAAATGACCTCATGTACATCCAATAAGGACCCATCTCAAGTGCATGGCTGTGGGGCCACAGCACGAGAAATTACCAAAAAAAAATCT
The DNA here is from genome assembly GCA_013398125.1 of Aegotheles bennettii. NCBI lineage: Eukaryota > Metazoa > Chordata > Aves > Caprimulgiformes > Aegothelidae > Aegotheles > Aegotheles bennettii. The sequence continues at coordinate 1,892,340 of VZRW01011345.1, read as the reverse complement.
GAGTCACCAGGCTATAGAAGTAAATTAGAAACAAAACGTGTTGATTAAAAATTAATTTTAAAACCCCCTCCTGCTTCAACATGATAAAGGAACTATGGCTCTCAGGTGTGCCCTTGTGCAGGGGAGGTGGAGGGGGGTGTTTTTACAGTGAGTTGTCCCTCAGAGGCCACCTGCACCTCCTCTTGTTGCTCCTCTTCTGATCAAGTTCCCAGCTTCTTCCCTTTGTTTCTGTTGCTTTATGTCCTTCACCCCTGGTTCAGAAGTAGCCCAAGTGTTAAAACAGCAGTGCAAAGCCCTGGCTAGCCCTGGGATACAGCATTATACAATACTGATGGTCTCACATTTCTTCTGTCAGTCACAGGAAAAAATTAGTTGGAGTCTGACCCGGGCAGGAGGTTCTAGGGCTTGGCAAGAAGAGCCTTCCTCTACCAATCTGTGCCGAGCAGCTGGCACGTCCTGTGCTCCCACCACAGCCCTGCTGAAACCTGACTTAAAACAAATTAATTCCTTGACAAGTATTGCAAATGCTCCTAGCAAAGATAAGCCCATGGACTGCGGTGTCCAAAAGCCTTCACCTTGTCACTGCCAAGAAGAGCTGGTGACTGATCCAGCTGTACACTGACTGCTTCTAGAGCAGCTTGCACAGACATAGGATGGTGCAAACCTCCAAGGAGCATCCCTCTACAAAGCTGTCATCCATTGGGGAAGACAGAAATCAGGACAAGGCATGCAAGGAATATGCAGGACAGTGGAAGATGGAGAAATGGTCTCTAAGAAAAAGCTCTGTGGGAAGGGACACCTCTGTTACACTCTCAGCAACTTCAGCCCTCCACTGGCATAACAAAGGGACTACTGTCCACCACCTCTTACTGCTGTGGACAAGGGACTGATGTTTACTTTCACCTCTTTCATCATCTGCTGCTGAATGTGAAGAGAAAACCTTTCTCCTTCCTTTCTCCCTCAATTCAGCAATGGAGAACAAAGCTTCCTCTAAGTCACAGTGAAAGCTCCAATATCCCATTGGTTACGAAGCATGTTTGCAGCCTGCAGAGATGCTCAGCAGCACGGTGATTGGCTTTGCTTAATAACAGTGACAAAACCTCCTCATCCTGCCAAAGCAGCATCAAACCCTCCCCTGCACAAAGGGCCGGGTGGGCAGCGGTGGTGCTGCAGGTCTGACAGCTCTCCAAAGACACCCAGCTTCTGCTGTGTTGCGTTTACGAGGCGAGCAGGTTTTATGCTACTTTTGGCTCAGTGGGATCCTCCCAGTATAACAAAACCTCCTCTCTTTTACCTGGGAGGATGCAAAACACATGAGTAGAAAGGCTAACTCTGATGTGACTCTGAAGCTGCTCCAGAGAGGCAGAAACAATGAAGCACTGTCTCCTGGAGATCACAGCCTTGGGATGAATCTGTTCTTTGCTATTCTGCTGCTTCAAACAACGCTTGGGGTATCAGGCAGCCCCAGAACAAGGCTGCTGAGGTTTATAGCACGATACAGAAAGAGGAGCCTCATTTCTACCTCGCTGATACCCTCAGTCACAGCTTCTTGCTTTGTTCTGGGGATGCCTCTACATCCCCTGCTCCTCCAGATGCCTCTCCCAGACATGGATGTATGTGCTGGCAATTAGAGCTAGAGGAGGCAATTATGCTTCTGGGGGTTCTCTGGTCTCACCTTATCTGAGCAAGTCAATTAATCTCCCTGCATCTCAGTTTCTCTGCCTGTAAAACAGATAATAATGCAAGCACCACCCAGCATGGCTTAATTGAAGTGCTGGCATCTCCCTGGCTGAGAGGGCTGCAGAGGTATGATGTGGGTTTTTTATCTGAGGCAAAGTGCAATGCTGTTGGCTGACCAGTGATCATTATACCTGCCAAAATGCTAGCAGCCTGTGTCCACCTCAGGATTCCATGGGTCACCTCCCAGCACCTCCCACCCACTGTGGCTTGGAACCATGGGAGATCCTGCTGAAAACAACAGCACTGGCACTTCTGCTCAGGAGGCTTCAGTTCATCTTTTTTTGTGTGTTTTTTATTCTACTAACGCTTCTTTTTTAAAAGAATATAAATGAGGAAAGAAGAGACAGAAATCATTCAATTAGAGATGAAAATAATGGCTCCATTAGGCAGTAATTAGGCAATAATGGCCAAATCAGGCAGGAGGAAGGTGAACAGCAAATGTCTCATGTTGGGAGGGGGTTGCTAGGCATAAGGGTCTTTGTTACAAATAACTGCTAGTCTGACACGAGGAGAGCAAGGCTATGAAGGGAAACAGCCCCAGAGGATGGAGCTTGTCCAGGGTTGTACACCATGAGTTGTGCACTGGGAGGACAGCCCAGATCACAAAACCTCTCCACATCTCCCTCATCCACTCCGCAGTACTCCTCACAGCACTACAGAGCATTACTCCAGACCTCTCCTTCAGTGAAAAGCAACCCAATTGGATTCCAGGATGAAAATTTACCAGTTAAGTAACTTTTTGACAGAGAAAATTGCTGCACGCGTGCCATATCGCTTCAGGAGGAGACATGCATTGATGCTAATTGTACTGGTGGCTTTGGTAATGGAGATGCTGGTCTGTTTGGAGTCAGATGGACAGGCTTAATCCTATTACAGTTACACCACTGAACAGACAGAGCCTATTAATTACTGTAGTTGCTAATTCTCATGTGTAATGCACGATCTAGAGGGGAAAAGTTTTGTTTCCCATTATCATATCCCTTGCATCAATTAATGAGTCCATAAATAAATAACATGTTTACATTAATAGTAATTTCTATGTGCTTTGTGACAACTCTTTTCAGCATCTATTCTTTAAATACTCGGTATTTTACTGCAGAAAATTTGTTAAAGAATCGTGTTAAAGCTGGGAAAGCTATTTATTGGGTATATTTGGTGTATGATGAGTGCTTTTTTGGCATTAGTCCATCTTATGTCCACTTGGATTTTAAGGAGAGACAAAGTGGCTCTGACATGAGTAGAGGAGGGTGAGCAAATGGAAGAAAATGTAATTGGAGTAAACGAACTGTCCAAGTGGACTGTAAGAAGAAGCACTCTGGAGCTTGGAGAAGCTCCACATTCCCCAGTAACAACTTCTTCCAAGAAAAAGCCCATAGCTCTGCAGCTTGTGGTGTGTACACAAGCAAGACATAGGAGCTGGGGCAGGCTGGAGCCCTTCTCTGAAGAGCACTTTGTGTTCTCAGCAAAACATATCCCTCCCAAAATCCAATTCTTAATTGGAAAACTACAGATTTGTCTATGGAAACCAATTTCTTCTGATAATTTCTGTTTTAGGGGCTCAAATGATGGTTTACTACCAAGTAATATAAAGAAAATTTCCAAAATTTCCACCTCTCCCATTTTCTCACCCAGTTCTCATTAGTCTGTGCTCATCCCTCTTAAAGCTTAAGAGCAAGGAGAGGTTTGGGGTATTTTTAAATTTTTTTTAGATAATTTAACCCTAAAACAACGCTCGAAATTCAGGCTCTGACATGTCTGAATGGGTGCAGTGAGCCTTCAGAATAATGTTTTATGACAGGCAGACAGGTGAAAGGCAGAAATCACAGGAGGATTCAAATGTCTTATAAAATACAAGAACCAACCTGAGAGTTCACAGGATGCTGAAACAGATGGCTTTCTGAGAGGTAATCTATTTTCTCAGTTTGTTGTTGTGGAAGGCACATAAACATTTCCTAAGGAGAAGATGACTCCTTGTCTTTTGAGAAAAGGCATCTGCTCTCCATGCAGAACAAGGAAGAAAAGAGATAAAACTGAAAAAAAAAATTATAAAAATCAGGTTGCATTTTTCAAGTCTTTGTTGGGAAAAGGATGTGGAGAGGGTGAATACTCCTAATTATTATCTGAGAAGCATTCACAGACACTAGCTTTGGGGGAGCCTGTGGCAGGCTGAGAGAGCACATCAGCAAGTGCACACAAATGAGGAGGTACCTGCTCAAAGACAAACAATGCATAAAACATCCTGCTTATGCAAATGTATGATGATAACATTACCAGGCACTGATTAGGAAATAAACCTGATTTGCTTAAGGCCCTTTTTATCAAGAGTATACTGGTTTTTAAGGTATCTGGTAGTTGTAACCTTGGCTCATTTATCCATATTTGGTTGTCCCCCGAGGTTAGGTCCAGTACTTTGGAGATTACCAGGGAGAGAAGGCTCCTGCTCCGAGGGTGTCCTGCAATTGAGACTCAAGACATGGCTGATGAACAGGTCAGGGTGGCTTTTGTGCTTGCCACAGGTGGAAATGGCTCTTTATCCAGCCTATAAGCTGCATTGCTCTTGCTCCTAAGGATGCTCATGTATACATCAATTCCTCTCCAACCTTGCCCCACGAAGGATAATCAGGTTATGAAGCAGAAGGAAAAATACTGAAATACCTTATAGAGGAGGTTGGTTAGAATTTCACTTCTTGCTGTGTTCACAAAGGATTATAACTTTCTGCTTTTCACTGCAAGGGCAGAGACATCAGAAAATGGCAGGAATGCTCCACCAGTATCACCCAATGTGGTCCCAGATACCAAATAGCAACATGGTCCTTTCGTGATGGCATTCATTGCTAGGAAGATTTTTCTGATAAACAGTGGCCATTAGCACATCCTGCAAGTGCCTTGTCTAAGCCCATCTCATCTTGGCATCCATGACCTGCAGAGACTGGTTCCTAGCTCTACACATTGGCAACAGATCACATTAACAGATGGGCTTGAGCACACGTGTGCCAGGACTCATTATACACCTCTTCTTTTTTTTTTCTTTTTATAAGAGCTGTGTGTGGACTCTGTCCAAGTATGTGGCAACATCTCTTATGCCTGGGATCATCGTGGCACACCTTTGTTACACAAGGAAGGATCTGTCTCTATTTGAGATGCACTCTGAAGTCCTCACTCATACTCAAAAGGAATGGAGCATCTGTCTGGTTTGAGTACACAGCCGTGGATTCCTTTTGGATAGCTTGGAGTGTGCTGCTGGCAGCCTAAGAATGAAGCTCCTGGGATCCATGCAGTCCTCAGTAGACTCCCAGTGTCAGTAGATTTTCCCAGCCAAAGAAAATCTCAAACACTCCCTCAGCTGAGATTCCCATGGCAGCCACAACGCAGGGAAAATGGGGCATGGAATTGGAATTTTCTGGCAAAAGGCAGCAGGTTGCAGACAAAGTCCACGGAAAGGGTGAGCAGAGCATGGGGCATTTTACTGCTCAGGGCACATTGCTGGGGCTGCCTCCACTGCCCCGTTCGCAGAGCTGGGCAGGGAACCTCTTACACGTTGTAGCTAAAGGACATAGGCACCATAGGCACCTAACAGACACCTGATTTGAAACTTTCAGCTGAATTTGAACAACTTTGGGTATGTGTTATTTTACTGATGGAGAAAGGCTCACCCCTTTGTCTTCCTGAAGACCACTGCAGCCCTGCTGCCTCCCCAGTTGTGCCAGCCTCAGACTTTTCCTAGGAGAAATGTGTCATGTACCAATCTGTCAGTCACTTCCTTGGGGATACTGAATATATTAAAAAGAAAAACCTGGTTTTAAATGACATGTCATACTAAACTGTCTCATTACCTCCAAAGTGAGATGAAATGCATTCTCCCTACATATTATTTTCCCCCTCTGTATCTCAGTATTCTTCATTCATGGGAATGGTGTTTAGTCTGGAAGATTATAGACTGGTCATAACCAAAGAAAAGGAGAGAAAGATTTACTCCAATCATGTCAAAGGGACCTCAGTGAATATTAACTGATAAAGTATACACAGATCTCAGCACATCCTCGTTGCCCGTCTGTGAATTTATCCAGCTTGATAAATGGGAGCAGTTTATAGAGCAGGCAGAAATTGATATGGAAGAGGTTTCTATCTGGAATGCTCTGTATAAATTACTGGATGCTTATCTGTGAGTAATTCCCTTGCATATGCTAACTGTCCAGATGCTTACAGCCTATGGCAAAGACATTAGATAACCTTCGATTCACAATTGCTGGGGACAATCTTCAAGTTAAATATATAGTTTATCTCTTTTGCACTTAGATGGTATTTGAAGGCATCACAAGTAGTGGACCAGAAATGGATACTTAAGCTATTTTTTTTTTCAAACTGTCCTTCCTTTTTTCGTGCCTGCAATTTGTGGCTGCATTTTATGTAATTTAACAGCCTGCTACTTCTGCCTCATCTATTTTATCCATCAGGTTCCTAATGTGCCCATCTAGGTGCCTGTCAGGTAGATGGACAGTTAAAGACATGTTTTTTTAGCTTACTTTTTCTTGCTCAATGCTCTGTTGAAGGCATGAACTACCACAAGCACATTTGTGCACTTGCCAGTTAGGCAACTCTGCCCAGAGTTCTTTCTTGCTACAGACCTATGTGTTGAGCTGAAAAGGAAATATTTTTCTACTGATCTCTGCAGGCTCCAAGTCAGAATTCATCTGAGCCAAAAGTGAGGCCAGGGTGCAGGCAGGATGAAAATCAAGCACTCAATAAATAAAGAAAAGAGGCCTCAGACAGGCGAGTGACAAATATCATCCTCTTTTGACAGGACTACCACCACCCCAGCTTAATAAAGACATTGCATAGTGCCTGTTTGGCATAAACTGGGTTTATAGCTCTATTTTCTAGAAATAACATCATTATCTCTGCCTGGAAGTCAAAGCAGATTTTTTTCTTCCCCCAAAGGAATTGGCAATTGCAGCCCATCTCAGAGGGCAGTGCCACCAAAGTGTATTGGAACCAGGAGCAAGTTGATCACACAAAGAAAAAGTTCAGGCTGCCAGAAGGCTCCAGGCAGCTTACACCAGCAGAGCAAAAGCAGATGTTCAGAAGCTGCTACTTCTCCAGCCATCAAGTGTGAAGCCAGCGATGCCCGTCCTGTTGTGACCCAGCTCCTGAGCCAGGGAAATGTTCAGCCTCGTGGTGAAGGTGAACTGAAATGGCCATCAGGGAACTGAGAGCACATGGCTGAAAGCTCTGGTGTGCTGGGAGACTGTCTACTGTCCCTGCCTGGAGGGACACAGCCTCCCGTGGAGGGTGGGTACAAGGCTCAGGTGGTCCCAGCTGCTGCCTTCAACTTAAAGCTGCTGCTACCCATCAGTCAAAATATGCACCTTCAGGCTAACCTGGAGCAAGCTGGACAAGAGGGTCTGCACTGGCCTCCTCATCCCAGCCATGAAATGTTTATTCAAACCTGAGCTCAAGACACCGTTCACCCAACAATATTCTTTGCTCTGACTTCTGCTACCTAACAAGCTGTGCTGATAAGTGCAATTTTCCCTTGCAAGTTATCAGTGGAGCTGGCTCTGCTGTTTGCTGGGTTTGTACTTCTCAGCTCTGGAAGAGGTGCTGATCCCATGTCTCATTCTTGGCATCGCCAGAAAGCTGTGCACAGATCTCTCCACAGGGAAATACTTCATTAATCAAGTGCTGACAGACCTCCTTGCTATTTTTTCCCCTGTGGTGGTCAAACATGTCATTTTTGCTCCTAAAAGCTGTTGCCTGCAATTCTGCATGGCACAGGTGCATCACACAAGCCTTGGTGGTGGCAGAGGGTCTGGCTTTCAGCCTGCATCATTTGGGAAAGGAGCAGCATTTCCCATCAGGCCTGCAGGATCTCGGACAGATGCAGACACAGAGCTTGTCTTTTGACAAGCTTCTTCCACCTTCTGGGGTTTAACAGCTAGTGACAGCCGATTTCCCCTGGTCAGAGCCCCTGTGACTGCCATAAGCTATGGTACCCTTTCTCTTTCTGGGAAGGGAGAGAGGTAACAGAGAGCATCTGTCATTCCTTTAATTGCCAGCCCAGAGTTAAACCACGACACTGCTCATAAGAATCTGAAGGAAGATTTTATACCACTATTATTTTTTCATAAGAATCTGACATCATTGACTATAAAGGTTAATGAGAGGAAGAAACCTCTGCATTCATCTCTTCAGCTGAAATCTGGGAGTTGCCACCCATCTGCCAGGGGAACACTAGAAATAAGCCCAAGGCCCAAACCCAGCAGCAAACAGCCACTCCACTAGACCTGGTCAGTGCAAACATCTCTTGCCACTGCTTCATGCTTGTGATTTGGGTCAGAGAAAATATTTTCTGCATGCTTTCAACAATGACTTGCACAAATTTCTTTAGACCCAGGGTCCAACAAGTGTTCCGTGCAGAGGGAAACCGGGTGCAAGTTCCTTCCCCTGTCTCAGAGCCATGCACATTTCCATCTCCGAGAAAATCCAGATGTTATTTCTGCCTCCTCATGGCTTGTTGCAATAAGGACTTCCCCCACTACCTTTCCCAGAGGGGAGAAGAGTTACCTTCATTTCTAAATATAGCTTTAATGAGTGCAAAATAAAGTAGCAGGGGAACCTAATCTGGTTAGCAGAGCAGCAGCAGCAAGCACAAGATGTTTGTGTGCAGTGTTGTATTTTGATATCCTGTGCTGAATCCACAGGAGCACTGAGAGGACTTGAGTCTCCTGAAGCTTCAGTGGTTTTGTGGATACACAGCTGGGTACGAATCTGGCAGGTAGTCCTTCCTGGCAGTGATGAGAGCAGAGCTGTATTTGGCCCTGGGCAAACACACACGCCTGCTGACTTTGCTGCTTGGATGTTGTTTATGAAGGGAGAAACAACACAGGCTGGAATATGTAGAGTTCTGTGCAAAATCACCCTCTCACTATGGCTTGCAGAGGTACTTCACTCCTAACACGTACCCTCTGGCTGTTCCTGCTATCAATCATCCCTCCTCTCCGGTCTGATGTGCCCAGCTCGCCTCTCTTCTCCTGTGCTGGAGCACTACAGAGCTCAGCTCATTCACCAAAGTTTGAAGCAAAATTATTTGCTGCATTTATTCTTATCTGGGATCCCAAACGAACACTATCAATGCACCTCAGACCTGACTCTGAGTCTCTACCTATGCCCCTTGGTCCTGACTTGCATAATCCTTGCCACCTTTCCCTGCCCAAAAGAAGAGAGCTGCTGAACTCAGCTAAACTGCATGGCTGTATGGATTTGCCAAACATACACATGACCAGGATGCAATGCCCTATCTGACTTCTGCAGCCGGGACTTGTGATTTGCACAAAGTGTTTTGGCCAAGGATCCAAAACATTCAAACCTTACAAACCAAATTCCTTGGTCCATTGCTGGGAAGCAGCTCCATGAGCGAAATAAAAATAAAATTGGCACCATTGTAACCAAAGTAGCTTCACTGCCCAAAAGCACAAAGAACACCACATACAGAAAGATAAATTATTCAGATGCCACCGCAGGATATTTTAAGCCAGGACTCCAGAATTAGCACCTGACACTTGTCAGAAATGGCAGAGGATGGCTCATGATCATAAATGATCAAGGCATTTCCTTTAGCCTCATATGAAAGCTGAAACTATCTTCAGAAACAATAAAATTCTCCTAGTTCTGTGCTGACACCACCAGTTTGCGCAGAGTCCTGGGGCTTCCTTGGAGGTCTCTGGACCAGAGACACATAAAGGATGTGCAGATTGAATTTCAAAAGCACTCACGTCTCTGCACTCACAACTTCTAGTGAAGTCATCGGAGGAGGCTGCAATGCTCTGAATCCTTTCCTAATTAGATCAGCAGCCTCGTCACCTCCTGAGAGGGCTCGGTATATCCTCTGGCTTTTAAAGGAATTCTGTATTAAAAACAGATCTGATAAATTGGAGCCTCCCTGAATGCAGGGAGAAATGTAAGGACAAAAAAGTCTCCCTCCCCCCTTGCAGTTTTGAGTAGTGATAGCAAGAGAGAAATAACACTTGTTCATAAATAACCCGTGGCCCTTTTCATCCAAAGGGATCTTAGTAGCAAATGAATCCATTTTTTTAAGACACAGAGGGCATTAACAACACACTCGGTCAGTTTTCTCGCTTGGGTTTCAACTTTTTCAAGGCTGTGACCACACATTCACAGAAGAAAGAGGTGATATTAGCTTTAATTTCTCACTAATTTATATGGGCTTATTTTTAGGAGGGGTGAAGCAGATATAAATTATTTTTATACATATTTATATTTCAGGGGATGAATGAAGACAGCAGGCACCATTAATTATTCAATCAAGCACAGAGGCAGCAAATCAGCAAATTAATGTGTATGAGTAAATAGTTCATATGAGCACGAGGGTCAATTATCCGCCTATATAAGATATTCCAGCAGTATATAAATGAATACAGAAGGATGGATCCACGTTTCAATACTCTGGCAGTTGCCTGGTGTCACGTAGATGCTGCATGTTTATTCATCATTGTAGGGATGGGGGTTCATTTGTACGAGTGGGCATAAAGACACAACAAGGCCCTGGTTCTGTGGCACATTTGCAGGGTGAGCTGATAGGACAAGGAAATTGTACCTGGGAAACAAGTCATTATTGTTGTTATTCCCATTTTACAGGTGAAGAGTGAAGGTCTAAGGAAACAAGGGCATGGGGAAGCGTATTGATTGAGAAGTGAATTGAGTGATTGAGAAGTGAATCCTGTTTTTTCCAGTGCCTGGTGCTTGAAGTACAAGGCTTGTATGTTCTCAAGAAGCTCTACACCTCAGAAATTCAGTGAGCAGCTGGGAAACTACAGCTTTACCCTCGCCACCTCCAACAAAATGAATGGGATTTAGAGATGCTCGGAGATAGCAGACGGCCCAGAGATCACCAGGGAGCCAAACCTTCGCAGCTGGAAACCCCGCGGGTGAAACCAGTACAAGCCAAGATGAGCAAGCAACGGTGAAGTGTTTGTGAAGATTTATATAAACGCTGCTCGAGTGCTTTCCTTGGAGACATTCCTGACCTTTGCCACGAACGTTCATACAAATGACACTGTTGTTTGCAAGAACAGTTGTGCAAGGGCAAATGCGCAGAAATACGCATTTGAGAGGAGCTTCACTAAGAAGGGGCTTACACAGCCATGCAGATGCAGAGATCTCTTTGCTGTGTATAAAAGTTTCAGTCCCCCAGGAAGCGAACTGGAGCAATATGACCGAGGTAATACATTTTGCAAACCGGAAAACAGCAACGGAAGGCTGGCGAACAGCCAGATGCAATTGAAATGTACTCGAGGACTGAGATACATCACGGATCATGTTTGAATAAGGAACATTGTCATAAAAAACAAGCCCACTCATTCATGAATAATACAGGACCGAGAGACAGGTCTGAATTTGTCGCGTAAATTATTTACTGTAACTATGAAATGACCACATGTCTGGGCCTGCGGCAGTGTTTGAACCAAGGCACTTTAAATAAAAAAGGAAAAGATGAAGTTGCTTTAGCTAAAGAGGAATTTCCTTGCTGCTACAGAGCAGTGAGCTCCTGCCCTCACACAGAGAGGCGTGACTGGGGGACCTCCACAGGGCTGAGCCCTCCACCTTACAGAGCTGGGGAGCACTTTCAGGGGGGCTTTTCACCTTGTTCTGCTGCTGAGGTCAGTGATGATTTTGCCCATGATGCCCAAGCTCGAGACGAGGTCATCAAAGGGATCCTAAGGTATCACAGATGGCTGAGCCTACCAGCAGGATGGCCAAAAAGCCAGAAGGCAGCAGCACAGCTGGATGGCTTTCTCCAGAAGTGGAGTTTGGGTTTAGGCTCAGTGAGATATCAGCACTTAATACAGAAGAGTCATGAGCTCAGGGTAGAGATGTCTTGATTTGCAGAGGCACTTCCTATATGGGATGGAGAGCAGCTCCACAGGACCCAGCTGCCAAAGCCAGTCTGACCTAACACCGATACAGTGACTCTTAGAAACACAACACCTTCATGTCCAGCCAAAAACAATTGTTAAAGCTGGGCTAAAATCTGCGCTGGAAGAAGTCTAGCACAAACTTCTAAGTATTCTGGATACAGCCTCACACACCCACCCAGACTCTTCCCACCATCTCATCTCAGTCAGCTCCTCCACAGTGACCTGCAGCTCTGTTCAACCTGAGCTGGAAAAGAGCTGAGCTGCTCAGGATTTCAACGTGGTGATTCGTGGGGTTATTTTTTGGTTTGGTTTGTTGTTTGGTTTTTTTTTTTAAGCTCTTGCTCTACAGAGTGCTTTCAAAAAAATCCCAGCAGATCTATAATAAACAAGAGCTACTTCTGACAGCCACTCGGCATACTTGTTTAAATAACCTCTCTTACTTTCCAATTGTCATGTTTTCCTCAGGGTTGTCATAGAGAGGAAGATATTGATGAGTTGGTGGTGTGTGAGGGAGTGCCGATGAGGGCAAAGTCATTTACTCTGTTCTTGAAAGCATTTATTTTCGACCTATTTCTCCAGTGTAGCTACAGCATCTCTCTGTTCCTCCGTGTCAATGTGGACATCGGGAATAGCATCTCGCAGTAGCGGTGGCGCACAGACATGGTTAATGCTGCTCTGCCTGGGACTAGAGGAGTATCGGTCATGTTCAATGCATCCTGAGAAAGCAGACACATTGTAGAAGGGAAGTCAATAGGTTGTTTAGTTATACTGAGCTTCTAGAAATCAAAAACTCATTTTCACCTCTCGAAAGGAAGGAAAGGTCTTGGATATCAGCGCATTAGATCTTAAGAATGTCCCATCAAACACAAACTGTTGTAAAGGTTGTTACCTTTTAAGAGAAGAGTCTTACTGAAATCAGCAAGCTCTTTGCTCTCCCTCATATGAGAAAGGTGATGAATGAAAGCAGGTGGTAGACTTAGACTGTTTTCCCCAGAAATAACCCAAAGCTTTTCTTTCTGGTGCATTCCAGCTTTGTACTTAACTAGAAAACCAGAAGAGATAAGAGGTGAATTATGCCAGGACAGGCCGTCTCCAAGTTTTAACCATCAAAAGGCTTCTTCAGCAGAAGCAGCATTACAAGTCGTCCAAGTCAGCACCTATAATGTGGATCAAGAGCTACCTACAAACTCCAGCCCTTCTAGAAGGTACAAACACGGTTGAAGATTTTCCTCTTGATATTTTTTCCTGCTCTAGCTGAAACATGCAGCTTTATCCCTGGACACAACACATCTGTTCTTTTCATGTATCTCCAGCAATTACTCCATTCACTCTGAAAGGCAGAATTGCCAGTAGAATAGCTTTGATTGTAGCAGTATATTAACTAAACATACTGATTAACTAATGCATCCTTTTATTGTCTCACATTTCCACTATCATATGGCCTGCTGCGCTCTAACAATACTTTAAAATTTTAACTTGTTTTGTCTCCTCCAGCTTTTAAATGCCCTTCCATTCCCATTTGCAGCTTTGTATAGGGATACACAAATGCAAAAACAAATAAACATGTATTTTGCAGACATCTTCACCTTCTTCTGAATGCAGTCCCCAAAAGGCTGCTGCCGTACTTGTTTCTGAAGCCTTAACCCAAGTGATGACAACATCTAAGTACAGCTACAACAATACCAGGTAGCTAACTCCAGTGTTGGCAACAACAGAGCAGAGAAAGGAGGGAGGTAAAGAGGAACCAGCTCAAATAATATTTGCTGAAGAGACAATCTTTAATGTTATTAACCTGATTCTCCTCTGCCATCAAAATTACACCGCGGTACCTCTGGTTCAATGAGAATCAGACCCTGAAAGGTAACAAAATCCTTTCTGTTAACAAGCCCATAAACTAATGGCACTTGAAAAACTCAGCACGCCAGGCTCTGTGACCCGCAGTGAAAACAGATGAGATGTGATGCAAGGGCAAAGAGAGTTCCCTCAAACCTCACCTTCAGCTGCTAAGTGCATTTCTGTGATGAGCAGGCTTTGGTACCCTCTTCTGCATCTCCACATGCATTTGTGGCTCAGGAGCACGTTTGCAATATTGGGGGTAAAAAACCCACAACATCTTTATGTTCAAGTGTGATTTCAACAAAGGCTGGGTTGTGTCCTGACTTCTGACTTCATCCAGAAATCTAGATGTCTTTCAAGTTGTTCTCCTTTCCAGAGGCATTCAGAAGTTGTGTGGGTGTTAGCACTGGATGAGCACTCATTTCAGTGGGGAATTAGTACATGCTCTGAATGCAGAAGATATGCTTTGTACACACCCAAGGCTTGCAGGAAAGAGGTCTCTAGGATTTGAGGTAAACGCATTCCTAATTAATCCAAGGGTAGCATTCAGTGTCCTCTAAGGGAAGCCACGACAACATCATCATATCAATCATTCATATCATTGTTCAGCAGTCCCTTTCCTCTGGCGTGTGAAGAGAGGGCTGGAGAGATAACAAGTTTAATCTCAGAAACTATCTTTAAGAGAGAAAAGCAAGATGAGGCTCCACTCCAGCCTGAGCATTTCTTTGCCTTCTGAATTTCTGGTTGTTGAATTTGCTGAATTTCTGCCCTTGCCTGCTGGAGGCAGGACAGCCTGTGCAACGTGAACAAGGTTTCTTAGGTTGCCTCCTCGAGTCCATCTAAGAATAAGATAAAAGCCTGTCCCCTTTTCTCTCCCACCTCTCAGCAGAAATTTTCCTAACTTGCTGTATAATGAGACTATTTTTATTCTTTTTGGCCATCTCCTAAAGGTGAAAATGGGATCTCTGCTGAGCATCATCATCCCAGGCTCAAGGGTTTTAATGACAGTCTGAAATTTCTTCTATTTAAGGCCAGGGAGGTGACTAATGGACTAAGTATCCTGAGAGGTGGAGGAATGGCTCTGCTGAAAAGCAAGGTCCATGTGCTGAACTAATATTCACGACAGCCAGTGAGCCCTGGGGACCTCAGGCAGGGGACAAACTCCCTGATCTGCAGTTTGTCCTCCTCAAGCAGCTTTCCCCTACCTACAAGGCCAGTGAGAACACCAGATTTCAACAGAGGCCCTTCACCTTCATGGATTTTCACCTCTAAAATAAGGATCCTCTCACTGAGACCTCAGTATTCTAAAAAATATAGTCTGTAGCTATATAGTCTATTGCAGCCTGCACACAGAGGCAGTGGGACATGAGCAAGCTCTGCCCCTGAACATGATGCTCCCAATCCGAAGGAGAGCCCAGCTTGAGCATCGTGCTGGCAGCAGCCTCCCATCCCTGCTGGGAGCACCAGGAGGGAGATGCACATTTGCAAAAAAGCAGACACAAAGCCAATTTTAAAATGAATGTTGGCCTCAGACTAACAGGCAAAATGCACCATTGGCTTTGATTTTTAAATACATTAGTTCTTCTCTCAAAGACTGGATCAATGGAAAAAGGAAACCAAATGATGGATAATCCTTTACTTGCTTAGGAGTAGGAGTTATTCTCCTGCTGCTAGGTCACTGTGTGCTCTTGCATTTCCCTCACAGCAGCTGTGTCTGCCCCCTTGTCCCAGGTAACCACCAGGCTTGTTATGTTGTACAAGTATTTACTGGTGGGGTCTGGAGTGGTGAGAAGCATCTGTAAAAAATTCTAGAAGGTCTACACACACTTGTATTTCAAAATAGAACAAAACATTGAATTTCAAAATTTCCACAGAAGTGTAATGTTAAGCAGAGAAGATTGCTTGAAGGCAATCAAAACATTTCATTTTGATAAAAGTCCCAATACCCCAGTTTATTTTATATGCTGATAGAATTTGAGCTACGGTTTCTCAAAGAAAACTCAAAGCAATCCAATTCCAACAAGACACTGCGAGCTCATCAGATTTGCATCAGGAACACCAGAACACAAAACTAAAACAAATTCTTTCAAGCTCCAACAACTACTTTATGCCACTCAGCCTGCTCAGACACCACAAAGATTACACAAGGCTTCAAGAGGTGGGCAAACTTGGTGCAGAGCTAAGACCTTCTGCTGAGCACATTCCTGGATACACAACCACCTTCTCAGCTTGGAGCTCCCCAGGTTTCATTACCAATGAAACCATTACCTCTGAGCCCAGGCTCAGAGGACCACAAGCAGGCTGGCCTTGGGAAGGTTGCCAGGATCACACCCTCCCTGGGACGGGCACCATAACACAAGACTTACATGGACAGCAAGGAGAAGATGCATCAGAGAGGGCTGGAGGAGGCAGATAAACTTATATGCTGCTGTTGTGACCCATCTGTGAGTCCTTTCTAATTAAAGCAGGGCCCACAGCACAGCCACACACACAGCCCTGATGCTAATTAGGGAGGGCTGAGCACTGACACATTAACCTCCTGGTCTCGAAACATTAACTTTACCAGGTGTAATATCTTCTAGGTGACATAAAGGTTAATAATCTGCATCCAATACTGAATCCAGCTCAGTAAATACCCAATTAACTGGGTTCTGTCAGAGGCAGCAGAAAAATCCAAGGTCTAGGAGAGCTGAAGGGAGGACCCAAGAAGCTGGGTGTGATCAGTGTGCTGGTGTGCACACCCACTGTGGGGTCAGTGGGGGACCCGTAAGGAACAGCCAGTGGAGCATGCAGGAGTGATGCCTTCAGAGGGAGCCTGCGGAGGCTCCAACACCCAGGCTGGGTGAGGGAAAGCAATAAAATGAAATAAATAGAAGATTCTTTGCTGTCAACCTTCAGCAAAACATTTTCTCCAGCTTTCCTCCCTCACTCCTGAACTGTTCTCCAAAGCTTCTGTTGTTTGAAAGAGAATTCAAAACAACTGTGGTTGGATTCAAGCTGTATGCAGTAAAATGGAAGGGTTTTTTTCTAACTTTTAATCTTTGTTTTGCCCTCTGCCTTCCAGAAGAGGGAATTGGAACAGGGAAGGATAAAAAATGGAACAAACAAGGAATAACTGAATACTCAACTCAGTTTAAATGTAATTGCCTCATTTAGCATCGTTTTGTAGAAGCTCATGAGAAAATTACTTTCTCTTCGTACAACAGATTGATGCATTTAAAAATATGGGTTAAATAAATGCTTCCTTTTATTCTGACCAATGCAGCAGCTAGGGGACGTGGAATGGGTATCATAACATTCTCACAAACATGCCCCTCCACTGGCCTGACCCATGGCACTGGGGGCTTTGGTGGAGATGAAGGGAGAAGCCTCTGCATCAATCCGAGCAAAAACAGCTGCAGGGGCTCAGGGTGCTTTGCAGGGCTCAGCCACTTCACTGAGCTGTTGCTATTTTAGCTAAAAGCTCTTTATTTTTTCCTCCACAGCTGAGCTGACACAAAAAGCATCAGACACATTTGTCATCAATGAGACATCCAGCATTTTTCCTTACTGCTCAGCTCATGTTCCCTCTGAGCTCCTCCTTATCTTACTGTCTTCCAGGTGTTCCAAGTTCCCTCACTCTGCAGCCCTCTCAGATGCCCTCATTCTCCCTCTCCTCTTCTACAACCATCAATTAAACACCTTTCCATTTCCAAAAGTCTGCCTTACCTTCTCTGTCACAACCACTTCTTCACCAGGACCTCTCCTCTGAAGGCACTTCACACGCATGGGAACACGTCCAGCCCCACTGCCATTTCTAGCAAACTTTTAACCTCAACATCAAACCTCCAACCCAAACTCTGAACTCTGCTTTTACTGGAACTGAAAACTTTCCCGGGAGACATGGAGTACCAGCCCAGCCAGCCAAGCTGGGAGAGCCAAAGAGATCATCCAGTGAGACAGGAGAAGAATGAAAATAGTGTTTTTAATATCATTTACAGCAAACTTACAGTATGTATTTCACATCACATATTTCTAAACTGATCATCTGGAAAATATAAGCTGCAAAAATACAGAACACAGTACTCAAAATATATCGAGCATGTGGTTTCTCTCTTCTTTGTTTTTAAAATCAATTGTACAGTGAAGCATTTCCTTTTCCAAACCAGGTTTTGGTTTATTTTGGAAGTGCTGCTAGACACCCGCAAAATTACCAGCAGTCAAACCAGCACACTTCAAAGACCCTTCCAAGGATTACTTTCCCTTGGGCACTGTAGGAAAACACCAACCTACAGCCTGAGGCAGAGGCAGAAGGACCTGGGCTCACCCAGGTCCCACCCAAGCTGCTGCTGACCCTCTGCAGACATGTCCTGTGCGGGAAGAACCTTCTTCACATACAACCACCCACCAGCTGCAAACACTTGCCAGAGAAGTCCTGAGCTTCTGAAGCCTGGAGAAACTCTCACCAACAACCCAGTTAAGAGATGCACCAGGATTTGGAGGGCACGTGGCAGACCTGCCTCACTGAAATGCATTAATTCTGTTATCACACCATGGAGAAACATGAGGATGGAGAAGGGAGCGGGTTAAGGAACAAAGTGTGTTCCTAATATTCTTATTAGCCAAGAAAAAAGCCCCACAGTGTTTGCCAGAGGCACAGAGGGGCCAGCTGGTTAAGGACAGGAGAACTTTCCCAATCTGCTTTGAATTTTAACCTCTGCAGTTTGCTCAGCTGTAGCTGCTGTTAAGAGATCTCAAGGGTGGAGAACAACCAGGTTACGCAGGCAAGGCACATGCTCCAGATATCCTCTGCGGCAGGGAAACAAGCAAAGAGAAATCAGCCAAACTAAAACTTGGCTTTTCCTCCCCCATGAGTGAAGCACGGCCAAGGACTGGCTGGGCAGCACTGTCGCTTCTGCTCACAAACCACTTCAAGAGCTGCTCTCCTCCTGACTCCACCCCCTCCACTCTGGCTGGTGTTCACATGGTGTTTGTGTCTCTACAGGGCAAAAGGAGTTTTACAGTGGTGTTACTGCAAACATTGCCCATCTGATGCCATTCATGCGTTTCTAGCTCACATGACCCCAGATGTCCCCAGGCCTGGGATGGGATACAGGTACATACAGCAGGGAAAAAACCATTTCTGCAGACTGCGTTTGACTTGTATCAAAATCCTAACGAACACCACGTTTATTGTACTTTATTTACACGGTAGTCACGTATAATATAATACAATACAGCGTTCCATTTGCAGTGGTAGGCACTATGGGTTTTAAAAGGTCACAGCTCTTCCCCTGCTCCCATGCCCACCCACCCTCCCCATGGATGTGGTACCCAAGTGAACCAAGAGCTCCCTTTCGCACGGTCCCAGCACTGCTGCATTTTCCCACTGAACCCTGCTCTGAGATGGCTCCTTCCCAAAAGGAGACAACGGGAGCTGCTTTCATGTGCTAAGGTGGAGACTCCCAAACTTTGGTGGTCACAGACCATCGGCCACCCTTAACGTTTGTCAGGGACAGTTCTGCCCAGCCTCATCACCATGCTTTGCACTGAAAACATCGTGAAGGCAACGTGGGGCTGTAGGCAAGCTACAGACCTCTGAGCACAGCTCATAGGCCACCTGCAATCAACAGAGCACAGTTTTGGTCCCACCGCGCGCAAGACTGGGAAAACTGCTGTGAGTCTTCAAGAGGGATCATCCTTCTCCAACCAGGCTGAAAGTGTTGTGGGCGAAGAACAGGGGTCATTTCTTCAAGTTCACACAGTTCGAGTTGTGAGGCACCAAAAACATAGCACTGAGGTGCACTTACACGGAGGTGTAAATGCACCGGTATTTGTGCGATGCCATACTGCAAAGAAAAAGGGTTTTGAAGGGCTAAGATACACATGGCAGGGAAAGATGCCTTTTGCTGTTCTACCAACTGGCAATTCCATTGGGAAGAAGTAAGGTATGTCAGGCCATAAGCGACTCTCTGACTCCCGAGAGATTTTTGCTTCCAATCCAAGAGCTGTGCAAACATCGCAAATACAATTTGCACCACCTGCTTCACCTTAACACCAATTTGGTTTTGTCTGAGTTCATACCCTTCTCATGTTTGCTCTCGGTAATTACTCACATGAATCCATTAAGTGGGAGGAACACTGGGAGAGGCTGAGAATTTCAAGCACCTGTGAGAGAATATTCCTGGAAAGTGGATTGTGAGTGGGAAGCCAGCACTTTGGCTGTCCTGGAGCAGTGTGTGTCCAGTGGCACTCTGCCCGCTGGCATTGAACAAGAATCCTCTTATACAATTCCTAATCACATACCCGTGGACTAAGTATTAGTATTGATGAGAAAATTCCAGCCAAGGGAACTCAGGGAACAGAAATATCCCCCAATTTCTATGCCCAGTCAGAACAAACCAACACCTATGAATTATAAGGAAGCGTTTCCAAACCCCTCCAGACCACAGATGATATACAGAAACAACCCTGCAAACACACTGGAGGCATTTTCTTGGTTTTCCCAGCAATCTGCACGGAAGAAACAGAAAGGAAAATTCATTTAAGAAGTTGCTATAAATTATTTGCTGAGTTGGATTTGACAAGTTTCTTATTGCTTTCTGCCATTTGCAGACACCAACTGTGTGTAGAACAAGCCCAGCACTACAAACTGCCGGGGTATTGCTATTCTTTTCTCTCCTAGGGTGTGACACTCTGCTCTGCTGCACTTAATCTGAAGAAAGTGGGGGAAACCAGAAACTCATAGTATCCTGAAGACCTCATCCCTGGAGTTGCCCCATTCATCAAACAAAGAGAGACCAAAGCAAGGTTTTGACAAACAGAACAGCACATATGCTACATCCATCCTACGGTCCCACTCCTGCAGCCACCTAAATGGATTCCTCTCTGTCCCTATGGATTCTCCTGAATCCCCCCATGTCCTCCCAGGACTGAGTGATGCTCATAGCCAAGCAGCTGTGGCAAGACTGAAGCTGAAGGAAAAGTGGTCCATGATCATAGTCTGTCCAAGAAAACACAGGTATTGCTCCTGAGGAGACAGAGCTTCCTTCTGCTCCACTGGATTCAGGGAACAGACAGTGCCCAAAGATTTTACTTGGCATTGCTTGCTAATAAAGAAGTACCTAATGTCTAAGAACTGCTGAAAGGCCATTTCTCAGTGAAGCAATTGTATTGAGACTCAGATTGGATAGAAATTCAATGGAATAATAGAAAACATCATTTGCAGCCTAGAAGTAATAGATATAGTGTATAAAAGCAGGACAAACTGTAGTATTTCGGGTATACGTAATACTAAGTGAGACCTGCTGGCATCCCAGGCACATTTAAATGCCAGCCAGTACCTCTGAACACCTCATATCAACTTGGCAGAGCTGAGCTGTGCTTTGCCATCGGGAGGAAGGAAGAACTGTGGCTGGAGAAAGGAAGCTGATGGTCACCTTGGAAGAAACACCCACAAACCATGGGTCTCAGGGAGGTAGGGCAGGTAGATTGATCCAGCAGCATTGAAGGGTGGATAAAATTTTCAGGGACTCCAGGAGGCTCAGCCATGATGCCCTGGTTGTTCATTTCCTCCTTGGATCAATCTAAACCATGAGATAACCAAAGCTGAGCCTGGCTCATACCAAGGGCTCTCATCACACAATTACCCATCTTAATAAACGGCCACCTGCTTTCACACCAATTGTATCTTGGCTGCCTTCTGGGGACAGGAGGGGGTCATGTTGGAAGCAAGGGAGAATGTTCAGTCTGCTGGAGTTGCTGCCAACAAAAAAGGCAAGTCACAGCAGCAGCATGGGACGTTGGGAGAGGTGCACGATTTAGGTAAGAAGAGCAAAAACTCCTGCAAATGGGAACAGGTCAGTATTATTGCTTATATTCAGGGGCACTCTGCTCTATGCAAAAGTCTGTGAACTTTGCAGGCATTAAGCAGATCTAGAGAGAGATCAACAACAAAACTGCTTCTGTCTGCAAAGATATGGATGTGAAATTAGGGGGACAGATGAGCACGGCTGTGTCTAAAGGCAGAGGGAGAATAAGTCTGGAAACCCTTGTGAATAAAGGAGCAAAGCTGTTATCACATCACTCCAGTGAAGCATTTGCATATGTCTTTAATACTGACAATTCCCTGTGTCACCTGCCAAGAATAAAACAAAGATCACACCAGGACTGTTCAAGGCTTAAGAAAATACTGAGCCCAACACATCCAGCTGTGAGAAACTCTCACATGGCAGCAACAGCCGTGGCTGACTTGGGGGCTAAAGCTTCACAGTGCTGGTAGCCTTCAGGTTGTCTGGGGTTTGCTTCGGAGTGAAACTGCTGGTTAGGAGATGGAGCCACCTTTCTGTCTCCCAGGACCTCATTTACTGAGGAAAAATGTGTCTGACTGAGAAACAAATGTAAACCTGAAGTACATTGCCTCCAACAGCTCTTTGATGAACATAAAACTCTGATGGGGATAGGAAGGACTCCAAATCTCATTAATTCCCTTAATTTTTTCCTTTTTTTTTTTTTTCCCCCCCCCGAGGAAAAAGATGCTAATGCATGTCAGCCATTTGGAAATACTCCAATCACTTTCCAAATGTCTTGCAGACCATCAGTTCAATCCTGAAGCATTTTGAAGCATAGCTAACTCAGCTAACTGAAGCTAATTCCTCTCTGCATCTTTCCTTTTTCACCTTCTCAGCAAGGTGAGACCCAACTGAGATTAATAACAGCAGCACTAAGTAGCTCAGTGCATCTTGCAGGGGTATGGCAGTGAGTTGCCCTTAGTTGGATACCTAAGGAATGGAAGGGTTCTCTAGATAATTCAAGTGATGGCCTTTTTGGTCCCACTGCACATCCAAGACGTGCTGGGCAAAGTCAGAAAAATGTATGATTTCAACACATATAAGAAGAAGGCTCTAAACACACATGCTCTTGTACAACAAAGATGCAAAGAAACTGATGGGACCGATTCTAGCGTTATCTGCACCAATTTTAGATTGAGGTCCCCTATTGATTCCACTGGCACTACATCAAGGTGGTATCTGTGCAAGGGAAAGGAAACCCCAACCTGAAGTCATGCAAGGCAACTGGACAATCCCATAGAGACTGCTAAATCTCATGGAGTTTGTACCTCCAAGATCCCATTCCTTAGCAGACAGCCATGCAAGGAACAGTGCTTGGAAATGTCCAAATGACATTCCCACTGAGAGTGAGGTCTCAACAAAACCCTGAATTTCAATGCCCCTGAATATGGAGAAAAAATTTCCAACACTGGATCTGGTCTGCACAGCTCAGACCATGCCCTTGTTTCTGTTCCCTGGAACGGGCATTTTTCTAACTCCATCCTTGTTCTTAAGTTTCCTGCATGGTTAAGGCAGCTGCGGGATGGAAGCGAAGTGCTGACAGGCGAAGGCCCATACTGCAATTTGGGAAGTGGGAGGATGTCTGAGAGTCTTCATTTGTTATTCTATAACAAAAATTGGGTCGCAGGCAAAACTGGCTTGTGGCTTTGAAATCAGAAAAAAAAAACAAAGAGCCTGCTGGGATGGATGAAGGTTTTGGTCTGTGTGTTTTCTACAAACTAAAGCTCTGTTCTTGAATCTGTACCAAAGCACTGACAGTAAAGCCCTTCACGATGCAGGCATCTGATACACCCTCAAAAAAAAATGAGTGGGATGGCGAGAGCGCTTTTCAAAAGTGGCATTATCAAAAGAAAGAAAACAACAATCATGCAGGAGTTTTAAGTTGCAGCTTAAAAATAATGTAAGTGACCCCACTCAACCGCGTCTTCCATACACAGCAACAGAAAAGCTTAAATGAAAAAGAAAAAAAAAAGAAAGTGAAAATGGTAAGTGCCCTGTAATCCTGTTTCTGTAACTCTGGTCAAGGGGGACTTTTGACAGTACTGACAAACCACAGCTCTTGAACACTGGGAGTTTGTTTTGCATCATGTCAGCAAGCTATTCTCCTTCACCTTGGACTTTCGGGGGGGAGGGAGGGGGGGCGAAATGAAATTGTGAAAGGGGTTATAGAATTTCAAGCAATCAGGCTTTTAGAAAGGTTCTATTCTGTGACATTTGTGTTCAAGTCTGAATGTGTGTGTGTAGTATAAAATTACGAGCTAACATCTGAAAAGACAGCAGTCTAAGTAATAAATTTTCAGAATGAAGAGAACTGTACAGAATGATTTCAAAGGCTTACACTTGACAATTATACATATTTTATGAGACAGTTATGCACCCTGTGCCTTTTTTAAATTCACTGTTTTATGGATGCAGTATCTCTATTTTAGCAGACAGGATATACTAAACCAATCTAATGGTCTAAAAAGCATCATTTACCACCCAACATAACAATGGCACTGCATAGCTTAATAACTGTTTTTTCTTCTTAAACTCCATCATTAATCAAGTGATTCTTAACATGGCTGCAAACCAAGAATCAAATATATGCAGTTACAATATTTGTCAAGTATTTGGCACAGTGAAGTTTATTTGATACACCCTTTTTTTTTTGCGCTCTTATTGTTGCTGCACATATAACGATGTGCATGAATTACAAACACACATGTCAAGTCAGTCGAGTGGAAGCAGTTTGATATCCCACACCCATGTTTCAATGCCTACACAAGAGCAAAGTCTGCTAAAAAGGTGTTGAACATGAGTGACAAGTTATCAGCCCTCTGTAATTGTGCCAGCTCTGGGGTGTCCACTGCCAGCAATGGACAAGGACTCGGGGAAGATCAGCCCCTCCACCAGCTGCATGGAAGTAATGTCCAGCATTCGGTTCAACACATCAGGTTACTTCTCTAAACTTCTGCAAGTTCACAACAGCTTCAAAATACAAACAAAAGAAGGAGCTTTTTGATTATGATGCTAACCCTTAAAACCCTTCTGACATTTAGCCCATTGGAAATGGGTCTGGTTCCTAGGTAAAACTCATCAAACACAACCAATGTGTATTGCTTCCCGGCAGGAACATTTTGGAAAAGAAAAATATGCATGCAAAATAAGCCTGACCCAATGCTTCTTGAAATCAGATGAAAGCTTCCCTATGATTTTTGCAGGCTTAGATAAGACTGCATTGCAAAAGCAAAGCCAGATCTGCTCCTGCATGGATACCTCTTGAGGATCTGAATGAGAATTTCAGAGGTGCTCAACACTGGACAGCCTCTGCTCCTGTAACCCAGCCTTCCATAGGAATGATATTTGCACATCTGAGGGCAAAACATGGCTTCCAGGAGGGGAGATTATTCCACCTTCCTCGCATGGCTTCCACTGAAGTCAGTGGAATTCCTCAGGTGAAAAAAAATATCAGTTCTGAGGGTTGCAGGATTAAGGTCAGTATTCCTTTCATCTTGTACACACACACACACACACACACACACACACTTACTTTAAAGAAAACATCCACCACACAATTTCTAGATTGCAAATTATATATATATATATCTTTAAAAACTGGAGAGAACATAAACAGCCTCCTCATATATCTATATATATGTATTCACTGAGTCACATAGAATATGAAAAAACTATATTATGTAAATCATCATATTATCTATAATTCTCCCACTGACAATTGTTTTTATAGAGACACAGTGCATTCGTTCTCTTTTTTAAAAACATATTATGTGTCTTCATTGGCTTGGTAGCATATTAGAATGAAGGCGTATGGATAAAAAATGCAGAGGATTAAACAAACCCCTTGAGTCACATTATGTTTGGGTGAATTAAACAGGATCCTTCCCCAAACTAGCATAAATAAATCCTCCCCATGGAAACGTGTCAGCGATTTAAGGGTTAACATAAATTTGAAAATAAGTTTTAAAAAAATCTTATTAGAGGAACTACAGAGATGAGTATTTGGAATTCATCCCCCTATAAGAATGACAGCACGTTTGGCAAGTGTGAGCAAATGTCTTGAACTTTACTGGGTTTGAGAGATCTGAGCGCAGCGATTCACAGACAACCACAGCGCTGGGACCTGCGAATCAGCCTGGGCTGGAAGGACTCGGACACCTCTGGCAGCACTGGGAGGTTTCCAGCAGCTCTCAAGGTGTTTATCGTGGACTCGTGGCTGGTGACAGAGCGTGACTGGGGGAGTGACTCCAGCACCACTCCTTCTTTGCCATCACAGAGCGCAGCGGGTTTGAGCAGCACCCAGACCCTTCAGCTCCACGTACCCCTGGGACCCCGTTTGCAATCGCAAACACCTACTGCGGCACTGCCGTGATCCCCTTGCTTTCTCTATGCCTCCTGCCCGAGCTTGTCCATGTGCCGAGCTCTCCGATGAACCTCTGCAGATACCCTTCTTGGAAGCTCGTCCTGCCATCAAAGGGGCTGGTACCCAGCCACAGCAACTCCCTGCTTTCTCTGTAACCCCGCAGGATTTCACAAGTGATCCCGTTGAAAGATGCTGTTCTCAAGAATCCTGGCTAGGTCTGACTTTGAGAAAAAGACAAAAGTTTCCTGTGTTGCCGTTGTTGTTTTGCAGTTGTGTTTCTTTCTTCTCACGTTCTTCTTGTTTTTATTAAAAAGGACCCTTGTATTATTAATGTAGTTCACCCCTCCACAGTCACTATAAAACAGACTCCATATTTTCACACCACTCATGATCTTCAAGGTTATAGATAAATTTTGTCCTATGTGATTGATTTTGGGGCACCGAGTCCCGCCCCAGATTGTCTAGGGTGAGAGTAGAGGCAAAAAACTCACTAGTGCTGAGACCACCTTCGTGGTTCTTGATGTATCTTTTATAGTTTTTCCTCAAGCACTGCCAGGTGGTTGTATACAAGATGAATGCAAAAGACTTCAGGGCTATAGCAATACTAACATACAGGTATCTATAGACCACGTTGTCATACAGCGCACAGGCTCCTTGCTCGCCACAGAACGTGCTCCAGAAGAGACACGTGGAGTCAATTCCAGCCCCAAAGATCAGTGGAGGTGGGATAAAACCTGTCAAAATAAGAGAGACAAATAATGTTTTTATGATCCTTACGATAGAGAGCAGACGTGATTGCAGTGAATGGAAAGAGAGGATACTTTATCAAGGTTAATGGTCCCAGCTGCAGCCTGTGATTCTAATTTTTTAAGTTCTAAATCAACCTAAACAAAATCTGTGGATGATTTTTTACCTTGAGCACAACATCTATGGAGGAGACGCCTGCTGATATCAATATGCAGGGAGGATTTTACTCAAGTTTAAGTGGCTTTTATTAAGCTCCTCGTCTGCCTAATAAGATCAGTGAGTGGAGGGGTAAATGAAAGAGGGGGAGGACAACCTTGCTGCTTGCTTTCTCTTTAGGTATTGGCAATTCTGCGCCCTGGGGTGTTCACCTGGAGGATGTCACAGGACTCCAGTTCACAGTCTGAAATCAGCTGTGGCACTGAGGTCTGGTTGTGGACTTTTCCCTGACACAGGAGAAGGCCCTCTCTAGGTCTAAGGAAAAGAAACAACGGTCTCTAATACACGCCAAAGATTAAATCTGAAAAGAAGGAAAGATTTCCTGCACCACTAAATGAAGTATCACAGCAGGATTCTCTCACTGCCATCTGAGCTAACTACTGATGAGTGTTTCTCAATCATAGTTTGCAGCAGAGCTGCAATCTTCAAGCAAAGCAATCACTCCAATCTCATTTAACTAATAAAGGCAATGTTTTTCTTCTCTATTTTCCCCATCCTGCAGGGACATCGTACAGGTCCCCCGTTTCACATTACCCTGATGATGGTTAGGACATCCACACTCCAGCTTTGCACTCCTCAGCCAGCACACAGGCACCAAGAGTGCATTGAGCAGAAAACAGGGATGTTCTACACACCTAAACCATTTCTCTTACTTCTGCTACATTTATGGTGGGAGGCTGGGAGTAGATAAACCCTGGAAAAAACCCTGATTGATAAAAATCATTAATGCAGGTTAAGACAGCGAGTGCAGGAGAGTATCTTATCTATTAAAACCCAATAGCAGGTAGACACAACATACCCCTGACAGTATCACTGCACCCACAGATAGGTGCTGTGATGCCCGAGACTCTATAAATACATGCATAGCCAAACAGGCACAAGGTCTGCAGTTTCTAGACAGAAAAGTGCTTAAACTTGGATCCAGTTTCATCATTAACCTGGATTTCCAGGCTTAAAAAGAGATACCTTCCTTCAGCATGTCAAGAACAAAGTAGTGACATTCATGGCATGTATCCTAAGACTACAAATAAATTCATTGTCTTCACTGTTCCCTGGGGTAACTGAGATGTCTTTATTTTATTTTGTCGATGACTAGAGCTCTGCAGATTTTGTTTGATCTTCCTTATGTGTTAATAAATGCAGGTGTTCAGAAAGGCTATATGGGCTTTTGGTAATCATTTTAACCAGTCATTAATAGCACAAATGTAGTAAATAAAAACAGATGATACAAAAGCAAGACAATCTTTTCATTAGAAATGCCAGTTTCAGTCATCACATCTAAAAACCTGGTTATGTTCTGAAAAAAAAGTTAGCACCAGCTCCCCGTGTGTCATTTCAATGACTGGAAATTCCAGACCGGGCTGCTTCTGCTTCTGAGTAGAAAGATGCTTTTTCTGTTGAAACCTGTGAACAACCACACACTCGACCTGGAATTTAAGAATTCAGCTGGGCTCCTGCCAGAAACAAGCAAAAAGACCGTGCTGCTGAATGCAGTTTGTGCACCAAGTGCTGCACTGGCACTGGATGCCACCTAAGGGGGTAACATCCAGACACAGCAGTGACAGAGGAGGCAGGAGCTGCATGCTTTCTGGACTAAGAAATAACTACACTTGGATCATAACTTTGAGGTATGAGTGCTTCCCTACTTGTTAACATGCTGAGAGATGTTGACACAAAGCTTTGGAGATGCATCGGCTGAACTTCAGAGAGAACTACCAACCCCATCTGCTGGCTTCAGTTGGCTTTCCAGGTTTCCATGATAATTTGGCCTAGAAATTGCTCTGCATAAGACTTGAGAAAGGGCCTCTTACATTGAACTCCAAAGCTACACCTATGTGATTGCAGGCATGGATGTGGAAACCTTACAGAAAAACATAGGAAAAACTTTCAGCAACCAGTAAGTGTTTCAGGTCATCTTTACCAGAGGAGAGGACAAGGGACTCACAGGAGCAACTCAGTGCCTAGACCCTGTGAGACATGGGAGCTGAAGGGTTGCACTGCAGATTGGAAAGTCCTTTGCAGAGAGAAAGACTGCGTTTTTGTCATACTGGAAGAAGAGAGGGAAACAACATTGGCTTGTAGGAAAAACAAAAGGAAGTGCCCTGGTAAGCAGAGCCTTTGCTAGGATGCATCCAGGATCTTATAGGTCCAAAACTGCCACTCCAGACATTTCCATTCCAAGCCTTTGGCTCCAACAGTATTGCTTTACACTCTTCTCTAAAAAACTGCAGTAACGCCTTTATATGAAGACTCTGTTACACTGCCCTCTCAGAGCAGAATTCCTATGGAATGAGATAATATATCCAGGAGGATACCGGGAGAATTCAGTCGTGTTTCATGTTATTACAGTGAATATTAAAGAGATTCAATCATGTTTTACCTCTTACTGCAAAGTGCTGCAAAAATCTCTGCTATATATATATATTTCACTGCAGAAACTGTAGGGCTGGATTAAAAAGCTGCTTCTGTCTTACTGAAATCTATTAGCTACGATTGCACCTCCGGGTCTCATCCCTCCTATATTTAATACTCTCCTTTGGTTCAAGAAGCAGCTATTATCACTCTCTTCTTAAGTCAAAGCTTAAAGGTGAACTGAAAAGCTTTTAAAATAAATCAGTAAAGCTATTCTCAAACCTCAGGTTGTTAAGGGCAAGATTTGGATACCCTTGCTCATATTATGAAGTACCTTTCTCTTCATTTTCTGTGGGTTCAAGCTGCATTGCTGACATGCTTCAGGATGTATTGTCTTATTTCATGGGAATTCCTTAGTGACGGATCAATACAGAAAGATTTGAGTTCAAATTCTTACTATGGCTTCTTTATTTAGAGAAAAAAGAAAAGATCTATTCAGCTTAAGCATACATGTCTGAGCTTGGTTTTGGACGAATTTAAGACACCGCTATCTCAGGAGGCTTCTCTCTTTTGAAAGGTAAAGAGAGAAAGTCCTTCGCCCTTAGGTACTTCTTCCTTTGGAAACAACAGCTCACAGCCACCCCTCTCGCACACTTGCCCACTGATGCTCTGCATTCAGCCAGCGAGAGCTGAAGACAGGCCAGAACCTGACAGCTGCCCCAACAGCTAAAGAAAATGCTGTCTTTGCACAGCTTGAACCAGAGCTGACCCAAGTCAACCCAGAAGCTTTCATTTGAGCTATCTGAGCTCCGGATAAGATTACTTGATGAAGCTTTCTGTATGACTGCAGTTACTTCACCAAAAGCAATGAAAATCTGATTGGCTTTATTGTAAATTGGTCTGGGATCACCATTTCCCTTTCAGCTAATGGGGAATAAGATGTTACAAAAAATAAGCAAATAAATGAGGTCACTTGCTCAAAGCAATGTATGGCACTGTGGGATTTTTGGTCCCTTACTTCCTAGTGCACTGCTGCAGCCAAGGAGATGGCATTTTATTCTCCAGCTCATTCCTTTGAGACTGGGGGGGTTCACACAGGGAAGGGAAGTAAATTCCACCCCCACAACATGCAAAAACCTTGTGCATGAGATGGACTCACACCATGACGGATCATAGAGGATTTTGTCCCGAATCATTGAGATTAATGAGCTGAAATATAGGAGCTTTAAAATAAGAGCCATCTCTTCAAAAGGGGAAAAACCCCAGAAACAAGAAGCAGGTGAATAATAGCCCAGTGTGTTTCTTTTAATTCATACATGAGAAGCACACACCGGTCCAGAGGAAGAGCCATATGCATTTTAATGGGATATTAACCCGCAGGAGGATACAAGGGCTCTGTCTGTCTCATTTCACCATTTCCCTTTCCAAGAGACCCCAAGGAAGAGACAAGCACACCATGTAACACAGGTCCTGTCCCTCAATGGAAGATGAAAATACATATCCCTCTACTCTGGCAATTTGCTATACAGCAGTAATTTTGCAAGCTGATGACATGTTAATAACAGCTATAGAGGAGTAACTGGTTGTGTGGGACCACGGCAGAAATGGCCATTTCTCATGCAACACTGCATTTTCTTCCATTAGCACAATTCAAATGCCAGGAAAAGTGCTTTCATGAGCCTTGATGTGATATCCTTCGTAGAGAGGGCTCGCACCCTGCTGCGTCAGAACCCGCTCGTGACAACCACAGCATTGCACAGAAGAGACATTAACTTCTGCATGTTTTCCATGAGGGAGGAAAGGATGGGAGAGGAGGACATGAACATTTTTGTACCTACCTAGCAAACGAAGAAGCAGGAAAAGCACCCCCAAAGCATAAGACTTGAGTTCAGGGCTCACGGTTCTGTAGGGAAGAGGGAGGGAGAGAGTGAAATCAATTCTTGTTGTTCTGCTTTGATTAATACACCCCGTGGCTATTTTCTGCTGTCAGCCAAGATGCCACCACCATCTCTTCAGAAAGTCATTAACAGGTTTTTCTTCTCCCTTTGCCTGAACTGCCTACAGCCCCAAAAGTAATTGCATCACTGGTAGGTTCGGGAGTTTAGCTAAGTCATTAATAACAACAGCTAATCTTGTCGTTGGATGGGGAAAAATGAAATTCCCATCCCAGTAAATCATCATTTACAAGCTCTCCATTATGCTTTCAAGGCTCCAGATGTTGACAGTTGGTGGGAGAGAAAACTTTTTGTTCTGAGACTTCCCAAGCTACAGGGAACAAGAGAGGGAAGGAAGGATGACTGACCAAAAGGTTCAGCCAGCCTGTTAAACCAAGCCTCCCAGTGAGGCTGTGCTCAGGACAACTAGTTTTCATGGGTATGAGTTTAGCCCATGATTTTTTTTACTACTAGGGTTGCGCTGCCTTTTGCTATGGACACAACCCACTCTACTGCATTAGTGTTATCCTTCCAAGATGCTTTAAAAAATAATTCACGGCTTTCTAATTTGCTTAGCTCAAGGATGCTACTGGGTAAAGTCATCCTCTTGGGGCAAGCTCAGCAAAGCCTTTGGAATTTCAGAAATCATTCATTTGGTCTTAAGTCTTATAATTGCATTTTATTTCGCACAGTATACATATAGAGGCTGAGAAAACAGGGCAGTGAACCCCATATGAATAGATTCATCACATAGGGGAACTTCAAAGGCCTCAGCTTCATCTTCCATTAGCTCCTCACAGAGGTCTGCAGTCAGCACTGCTACTGACACCCATGGTGGCAGTGGTGGTCCTCTGTATAAATATATTGGAGGGGAATCAGACAATACTGATGAGACAGCCAGAAACAGCAATAGGTTTTAATTTAAGAGAAGACCATTCTGATCACCTGCCCTCATCTCACACTGTCTACATAACACCATAGCACGGCTCCTGCATGAAGTCTGTGACCTCTGGCTGAATTTCAGCAGAGTTTTCACGCAGATACCCAGGCTTGATACAAAGACTTAATTCCATGAAGTATCTACCCTTGGAAAAATATTCCAGTGGTTAATGGCTTGGCTCAAATAGAATTCTACAACTGGGTGGGAAATGAAGTAAACAGAAGGAGTATTACAGTTATGGAAAAAAGATTATCATGTGAAATACAGTGGGTTTTTAATCAGTGGTGGTGCCCATCACTTCACCCTTTTATATTTAAGACTGAAGTCAATCCCCATACCTTAGAGCGGAGTAAAAGTTGCCACCTGGAGGCATCTCCTTTTCTCACCAGCTACAGCAGTGAACTTGCCTAGACAAGACGTCTAATTTGTAGACACTGAAGTTCAGTTTTAAATTTACCATAGGAGGTTCCAGTGCCGTGGTCACCAGGAACACAGTCCTACACCAAAACTTTCTTTCAGCAATCCAAGTCTGCAGTTGCAAGAGAGCACGAGGTGGTGTATGGAAAAGAGCTCTTCCCTGTACATTTTTAGTAGCTATCTATGATTCTGAGGGGAACGTAGTTACTAATTTGGATGTGTGAATTGTTTATTTCCTACAGCTGTGAGCTGAATATTTTTAATATTCCCTTTGCTTTTCTTATTCCCTTGTATTCTTCTTCCTGGCTGGTGACTGGCTTATCTCATTTGAAGTTGACAATAAGACGCCTCCATTCAGGATGGTACAGGTGCTGGCAGCTCCCTTAAACAAAGAACTCCTCAAACTTCAAATTACTTTTGCCACAGTATTTATCATGAGAAATTTGATTTCCCTTTAGCTACTGCAGATGCAAAGAGAGAAACAAGCTAGTAGTGGAATATCTCATTTTGTATCCTGCGGGGAGACATGCCCTCACAGAGCAGTTCTGTCCGAGATCCACTCAAGAGTGTGTTTCTAATACAGCCCTTATTGATTGAATTTTATTGGAATTTTCCAGGCAGCAGAATGGATCTGCTATTTATGCCTCTGGTTATTATTCTCAATAAGTGACAGCCCGGACAAGATAAGTAATTCTGGATAAACGTGGGCTTAGCTATATACATATATCATAAGGTGAAGTGTTCCATGTGTCTGGAAATAACACAAGGTCAGTTATTTGAATAAGCTACTTTTGCTCACCTGTTCCTACTGGCTAACTCACAGACGTCCTTCAGACTTTCAAGTTCCTTCTGTTCTTGGACTTGGTCCAGGGTGAGAGAAGTTAAACTCTAGCCAGGAGGTTATTGACCAAAGCTAGCCTTTGTTGTAGCCTCTCATTCTTCCATGGTTCCCAAGATCTTCAGGCCATCTCTAAAGGTATCTTACTAAGCCAGTAAATGCTGAGAACATAGGGCAATTCTGCCCCCTTCCTGATGCAGCTCTAACATCCTTACTACCTGGACTGGAAGCTGCACTTCTGTATGTCCCTTCCCATGCCAATCCCAGCCTTGGTAAGAACAAGACTGCCACCTTTCTTTGCATCATTCCTGCAGGGATCTTCTCTGCAAGCCCAGTTCCTCCTCACTCCCATTTTACCAAAGTTGTACTCGAGCAATTCCCGTATTGTCTCTAGCAGCTCAGTACTGTAGGCACTGAACTCAATGGGGCCATGCCACGGACAAACCAGATACTACCAAGTGAAGTAGTGGTTTAGAGAGAAAACGATTTAATTAACACTTGTAAAAACTCCTGCCTGCACATAAACACATAACTTACAAGAAAGCCTGTGCCCATAGCTCCTCATTTGCTGAGGGGGTTCACAATCTTGAAAATATGGGCAGTTCTTCCAAGGGGTTTTCACCAGGAGGTGCTTAGGCAAAGAAGGATTTCCTGATGCACTGAGCCTCTGCTTAAGCTGAAGTCATTGATATGGAGACAGGTAGCCAAGAAGGCAGAGGCCAAGAGCTGTGCAGGACCCTTGGCACCCCATGGTCCCCCCAGTGCTGCTCCCACCCCAAGAGCAGCCCCCAGCCAGCTCTCTGGTTCCTCCCAGCAGCGGTCCTACCTGATGAGGATGATGACTGACGGCGTCTGCGCCATGGCCCCGATCATGCTGCAAACACACATCACGCAGAGGAATGTCAAGAAGGCCTCTTCACAGCCAGGACTGGGGCATTTGCCGGGGACGACAGTGGCATTTTCGGCAGGGACCGAGGTGAGGCACGAACAGCCACTGAGATTCTGTGGAGGAACACAGGGGTTCAGGAGAATCAAGAGCTGTGGCCCCTACCACCTGCTCTCTGTAACAAGGGCTTGCCAACAGCAACTCTGAATCCTCTGATAGTCAATTAAGTAACTCCTAAGTGCTTATTTGAGGGGGGGTTGGAAAGGACTTCAGAAGCACGTCAGCTCTGATGCATGGTACCAGCAAGGGAAAGCCATCCCTTGGCTTGTTTCTTTTCTTCTGCTCCTTTCAAGCCTCTCCCATAAATGTCACTGTGACAAAATTATTACCAAGTTATACCCCTTTGGAGGAGAATAAAGAAACGATCTGTGTCCCTGTGACAAGGAAGATCACCAAATTATGGCTCTAATTACTTTCTTATTTACCCCTGTCCTTTTGGCTGTTGCAATTAAATCGAAGTACATTAAAAACAGGTAAATCTACAGCCCTGCTGTTGGCTGTGGGTTCAGTGCCTGCTTCCAGCAGCCTGAATCCCAGGAAGGAGCCACCCATGATGTGTGCTCCAGCTCCCCGAGAGCTGAACTATCACAGCTCAGCAGCACAGCCACTGCTGGACTCAAGTGCACTACAGGCTAATAATTGACATCCAGTTCAGAGGGATTTGTGCTGAGCTAAAAGCTGAAGTCAGGTGAGATAAACTTTATCAATATGTGATTGGAAGGAGGGCGAAACAACTGCATTTTTCTTTGATCTCTCCAAGTGCAGGATGTGAAAAGAAGTTTTGTTTGCCAGTGACAGATTTAGAGATTTTTAATTTTTTTTATTTTCCAACTCGCCTTCCTGAATTTCCGAGAGGAGGATGTCGCTGCAATTAAGGCACACAATACTACCAGGAAATCCCTTAATGAATACAGAATGAAACAATCATAAATGATTCATGGCTTGTCTTTATCAGCCCGCTGGGTTTGCAGGTCACATGTTAGTAAGAGGAGTAACACCATAAAATAAAACATATTGAAACCCAACGGAATCTCCTCCCCTTCCCCTCTACCATGTTCAAGCAGAAATTCCTTTGCTTTTTCACTGGGGTCCCCCTTAGGACCATACAAAACCACACTTTCTGGTTCACTGCCTCAAAAGATAAGGAACCACGGGGACACTACTCCAGCCTTTCTGACACCAATCTCTTCCTCTTGCATAGGAGTCAAATGAGGGCAAGAGAGATGGCAGTGCAGAACTCCAGGCGAGCTGGAGTAGACATGCAGGTGCCTTTCTGGCTGGCAAGCAATAATTAACATAACAAATCCTGTGCTGTGAGTTAGAAACTGCCATCTGAAGGCTTCGAGATGGTGATGATTAGCGTCGCAGCAGTGGTGTTTGCACAGAGACAGCAGGAATTTGTCTTACTTGCAGTGTGTTGCTAGCAACCAGCCTGGACACAGCCCCATGGATTAAAACCCATCTAAGTCCAGGAAAGTACACACCTGCACTGAAATATCCTGGGACAAAATTCCCATCATGGCAAACATGCAGAACTGGCTGCTTATTTCCCAGTGGCTCCCATCAATGGAGAGGAAATACCTGTTTCTGGCAATGGTGGGGCAGATTTTTGGTGGGGTGTGATTTTTTTCAAGCCATGAGGCAGCTCCCTACCTCCACTGTCTGAACCTTTATTCCTCACTCTGCTTTTTCAATCATTTCGCACCGAAGTAGTACAAATAGTTTGCACCAACTCCACCTGCTTGCGTAGTGCTGCACCTCATCCTTACCTGGGAGACCTTTGATCTTTTATTACTGACAGGCTATACAACTCACAGACAACAAACAGGGAAACCGTGAAGATGGGGTTTCACCTTTGTCCTGTGAAGAGGCAACTTTTTGCTACCCATGCCAAACTGTGACAGATTCCCTTGTCTGCAACCCTACCACATCTGAGCAGACATTATCACAGCCTTCCTCTGCCCAGCAGCTTACACACCCAGATTTTCTGTGTGCATGTGAAGCTGCACAGATGCAGAATTTGCACTTTTTACAGTATCCTGAGTTTGGGGTAATTATCTATGCAAATTATTCATGGTTTTAATTACACTTTTTTTTTAAACCCTGGCTCTGATGGGGAAGGGACAGGCTGGTACTTCAGTGCAAAGCTGTGAGATGCCAGCACAGTAACGCCAGGCTGGAATTCATGTGTCTCCAGCCAAAAGGGGACACTGAGAGAAGCAATGGCATCAAACAACCAACATACACAGTCAAAAGCTTTATACACAATGGTCACACCCAGGAATGGCTTGAAAGAGAAATTCCTAAGGGTGCCAGAACTGTGCCTATCAGCACTACAGCTCTGCAACCAGCTCAGTAGGAGAGAAGAAATGAGAAAGAAAAAACTAACTGAGCTACACATTGCTTTTAGAAATTGTTCACAGAGGAAAAACGGAGAGAGGCAGTCAGAAACATCCAATGCAGTAAAGTTAAACAAAGCATTCAGAGAATTTTATGTCCCAGTAAAAAGCAACCCTTGGCTCATCACAAGCATATAACATTCACAAGACCCTCTAGACAGGTCATTACCTGGATTATGGGTTTAAAACCTGGTTTGGCAATTTGGCTTTGCCTCAGGGCCCTTGCATGGCCAAACTGGTCCATAATTCTTGGTAATGCCCTTTCCAGAGGATGCTATTGCTTCACTAATTTGTGTTCAAAACGCTACTGCAAAAAACCCACAAAACAAAGCGATAAAAAGGACCCCAAGATGATGACGAGAAGGCAAAATAAGAAAGAATGAGTAAGAGAGAGTGAGGGAGAGCAAGGTTCTTGCTCAGAGGTTTGTGCTTGCCGAGCATGAGGTCAGGCAGCTGCAGACCGAAAGGGAAGAGCTGAATTTCCATTACTTTGCTGCTTCCAGAGGAGCCAGAGCTTTGTGCTGAACCACACAGCGAGGAGGTTGCTCCTGCACTCCAGCCACGGCCTGCACTGGCTGTGTTCTTGCTAAGGGCTCGGTGAGCTGGGGAGACACTGTCCTGTGTGCCCTGTACAAGCTGGCTTCTTGTTAAAATGATCATGTTGCCAGCCCAGGTGCCGTCCTGTCTCTTGTTGGGAGGCAGAGGAGGCAAAGGGCAGGAGGTAACATCGTTGTGTGTGCCACACACTCATGGAGTCCCTTGTAGAGTTGCTGCAAGCACCTTGAAACTGTTCCATTTCAAAGGGATGCCTACACCTCCAGGGCTGGAGTGGGAATTGAGGAGAGAAGAGGTTTAAGCACAATGAACTCCCAGGTCATCTGGGCCACGAGGTAGCACTCACTAGCAGCAAGCCTGCACTTCCTCTCACTGGTACTCGCAGGTGGTTTGTCTTTTTAGGGCAGAAAAGGAGGTTTGAAGTCTCCTCAAAAAGGACCAGTGAAGCGGTGTAGGGATAATTGCATGTGTTGAGTGCTGATGTCCCTGCAGCCACAAATGGTCACTGCAACCAGGCTGACCTCCCATGGGCTCCACATACAGACAGTGTGGCAGTGGTCACCTGCCTGGCATGGCCCCAGGACCACAGGAAACCCACCAATTCCCACCCACGGAAGCTGCAGGCACTCATTTTCAGCATAACCCAGAAGACATCAGCATTTCAGTAACAAAAAATGGTAGAGCAGGCTTTTAAGATATCATTAAAAATTCCCCACATCTTCACAGAGATGGTTTTGTCTTTAAGAGTTTTCTAAAGGAAATAAAACCTTAGACATGGAGAACTGAAAAATGCAGAATGGCTCTGGATGGACTCTCTGCTCTCTTGACAAGTGCTTTTGTCACTGCTGCAGAGCAAAGCAGAGAAAGGAAGAGAAGCAAGAGCAGCAGAAGGAAAGCTTTAA
This sequence comes from Aegotheles bennettii, assembly GCA_013398125.1. Lineage (NCBI taxonomy): Eukaryota > Metazoa > Chordata > Aves > Caprimulgiformes > Aegothelidae > Aegotheles > Aegotheles bennettii. Next base: position 1,854,391 of record VZRW01011345.1, on the reverse strand, counting down.
TGAGGGTGAATAAAACCAGGATCTGGTCACATGTGTCTAGGAACCAGATTCAGGAAAAGGGAAAGAGAAAAAGGAATAAAAGGATTGGGCAGGGCAAACATGGGCAGGTGGAGAAGCAGGGAGATGGGGAGCTGCAGGAGGAAATAGAAGCTGGTCCCACAGTCTGGGCTAGCAAGCTCTCACAGAGTTCTCTCTGGGTTCCCTCTGGGTTCTGCCAGTGGACAGCAGTGTACATCTCCTCTGGTGTTCCTCTGCTGAGGGGAAAAACCAGAGGAGGAGAAGAAGAAGGAGGAGGAGGAGGAGGATGGCAAGTCCCATCCCGCTCTGTGGGTGACCCTGGCTGAGTGCTGCCATGTCAGTAGGCATTTATCCCATGAAGTGAAGAACGGGAGCAGCTCAGGCCCATCCGAGGTGTGAGATTAGCTCTTGGAGGTGTAACCACTGCTGGCTGTAAATGAGCTGCTCTACCAGATCCGCACTAACCTCACACATTCACACTCACAGAATTGTTCCTATGGGCGAGAGGTCCCAGGGAAAGCCCACTCACCGTGCTGCTGCAGCCAGCAAAGCAGGCAGATAAGTATGTGACTCCGTCTGCCCCACAGACTGGAGTGAAGGAATCAGTTTGGCATTCACAGTTGTTATTGCAGGGGGAATATGGGTCCAGAGATGAGGTTGGAGTTGAGCTGTAAGAGAAACGAAAGAGAAATTCTATCAGACACGAGTGTAATGGTATCAGCCAGCTTTCCCAATCTGTGCCACACAAAGATGGCTCTGCAGGGGAGCAGTTAAGACAAACAAATGACAAAAAGCAGTGGGCACGTTAGCTGGGTCCCAGCTTCAAGAAATCCAGGCTACACCCTCTCCTTGGGGACAGAAATGCTGTGACCACTGTCCCTCTGCAACAGGGGATCTAATGTGAGGCTTGGGCTGCCTTGTTACCCCAACAAGAAACCCAAAGAGATGCTGCAGAGATCGCTCTGTATTTTTCTAGACCAGTAACCATGAGAGTGCGAAGTTGTGATCTTCTAAAGAGTCACCACTGCATACTGAGGAGCACCAGAAATGAAAATACAGGGTAACTCTCTCCAGATCCTGTGAATGCTACAGAGCACCATGTGTCTCATTTCTCCCATCAAAATAGGCCTGGAGCCACTCGTACTCTGTCTTCACTATATCTGAATTTCCAGGCATCTAAAACCTGGCTCTACAAATTCCCCTCAGGCACTCGTATGAACGTACAGAGCAGTGCACTTCCTTCACTACCAGGAGAAACCAGACGGTGTGGTGGACCCAGTGCTACGTAGGTAGCCACAGGTGCAGGATCAGGTTTGGCATCTTTCTATTCAGTTTGAATGATTTTAGTAACACTCCATTGTCAGCTACAGGGACTCAACTCTCACAGCGACGAGTGGCATGAAAACCTTACACAGTAAGAGCCCTACATGACATTGCCATCTATATGCTTGCTCTACATGGTTGTCTAAGGGCCAGTGCTGCCCGAAGGCCACCTGTCGAGGACAATAACCTGGCATTTATGTTGTTAAGGCCACATGAGACTCTCAAACTCCCCGAGGACTCACTTGTTTCCATAGGGAACAGTAACTCCTGCCACAGGTCCTGTGTCGCATCCCAGGAACAGGAAAGACACGTAGCAAGCTGTGGACACCAGGTTCACCAGCATGGCCATCCTGATAGCTCCCAGAGCAGATAGGCTGAGCTTCTTCACCAGGAGGCCACCCAGGAAAATGCCCAGGCACGCACATGGGATTGCTGTCATCCCTGCAAGAGGAAAAATCAGTTAGCAACAAGTGTGAGTGAGGCTCAGCAAACCACACCATCACAGCTTTTCACTTTCCAGCAGAGAGATCTGTGTGCTATCATGGGGAAACCTCGTAATGACCAACTGCTGGAGTAGCACCAAGCTGGGGCTGCCCAAAAAAAAAGGAACAGATGCAAACCAGGATCTTCTTCCAGGTCTCATCCATGCTGGAGGGAGATGCCAAAACTGCTGAGATTGGCTCACCCTAACCTAAGCAGATCACCTCTAATGCTTCCTGCAACAGTTGGCAGGCAAAGTCAAGAATTTCCCAAGGCGTCTGAGAGATTTGAATGAGGCCTGCTTGGTACACTTCACAGCAATCTGATCTCCAGAGATTAGACAACAGTCACATCTGAAAACACAAAGTTTTCCAAAGCAGGCCAAAATCAGAAGATATCAATGAATTCAATGGGAAAATAAATAACTGTCAGGAGAGCAGCTTGCGAGCTCCTTATTTTGATATTAGGATTCACCCACACTTCATGATGTCCCAATTTTTGACAGATCACTGCCAGCTGCCCATCTGGCGAGCTGTGGTCACAGATCATCCAAGATCAGCTCGCAGACATCTTAATTGGGTGCTGCCGAGAGAACGGCTGTCATAAACAAATTGCTGGGCCTGTTTGGGAATGAGCAGCAGGAGAAAATAAATGAAGATCCTGCTTGTGCATCAGTGTCCTCACAGGGAATGAATGAACATTGAGAAATATATATATAGGAAATCACAGCAGCATAGCATGGCCAGAGAGAAGGGACATTTGAAAGACAACCAAGTTGTACTAGCTTGGGTATTTTAATTGCAATCCTGCCATTTCCAGACCAAGTGGAAAGGAGGGACTAGCAGGAGAAACGGGGCTTCTCAACCCAAATGAAGACAGGCTAGACAACTCTGGGATACCTGAACCATGAGACAAGCAGTTTGATGGGCAGCTCTGGCACTTGGCAAGCCACTGCAGTCTTGGGCAACCAAATGGCTCAGCTTGGTTGGGATTTCTGGTGTAGTTCAAGGCCATCACAGACTTTTACAGCCTGGCTGTATCATACCACTTCTCACACAACGGGCTTGGCTATAAGGGAAGTGATTTCAGTGGGCAGCCGTGGAGAAAGGATGCTGGAGGTCTACCCTGGGCTCTGCAGCCAAGGCACAGCTGAATCCCAGCACTCCCACTCACAGACACGTTTCTATACATTGGGCAAGTCACTTTTTGGGCAGCCTAACCAAGGAGACTGGTTGCACTTACCAGTCACACTGAACACTTTTAAACGTCTTTGGAGGATGAAGATTTGGTGGCCCCTGTGGTTACTCACCCAGGAGCTGGTTGGCAGATGAGGTGGTGAGGTTGAACTGCTGCTCCAGGTACTTTCCCAGGAAGGCGGCGAAGCCGGCCACCACCGCGATCTCCATGCAGGCTGCCAGGATGATACAGGTGAAGACGGGGTTGGAGAGCAAGTGCTTAGTGACTTTAGGGATCACTAGAAGAGGAGAAAAAGGGAGAGATGTTTTTGTGTAGGCTGTCCCTTGAGGTGCTGGACTTGCCTTGCTTCTCTCCTGCAGGACAAACTCATTTCCAATCATGGGTAATTTTCTATTCTGTACAGACAAACTGGTTCAAATGTGGCAACAGCACAATGAAGTGAAACACCAGAACAGTGTCATCTAAAGATTCAGATACCTAGAGGGTGCAAAAAGAAGTCACCTGTCACTATGTTTACATCCTACCGATGATGTTGAAGTTCTGAAGGATCAGTGTTTTCCAATATTGCTTTCCTTTCCCCCATAGGGAGGTCAATCAAAGCCTAGTAATTGTTCTTCTCCTTTGCCTTTCCCTACCTGCTCCCCATGAACAACACTGAGCCAGCTGATTGGTGCCATGAGTATTTACAAGCTTTCAGACACAAGCTAACTCAGCTCACACTTGGCCTTTCCTTCTGCCATCCAGATTTGCTTCATTTTCTTATTCCCATGTAGCACTGGCTCACTTGCTGACGGACACCTCGCAGCACATTTGGGTGCAAGCTGAAATCCTCCCGCTTAGCCTGGGGCCATGGCCACCATGGGCATAAGGAACCTCATGCCTGGAAGAGGTATGTTCCCATAAACCAGAGCTTCACCAGTCAAACAACGCCTTCAACGCAGATCCTACCAGCCTGGGTGGCTGCAAGGGTGGAAGAGGACACGCTGAGCTATTCTCTGTGTAAGACACAGACACACTTGATTTAGTTTCATGATCCCTTACTACTCCCTCCCAAATCTTTAGTATCCAGAGTCCTCTTCTCCAGAGTCCTCTTCTCCAAGCCCATCTCTGTTTCAGAGAAGCAAACATGAGTTACCTTACAAAGGGAAATCTGGATAATGAATCAGATAGCACAATTTCTACTTCAGCGAACATTTTAATTATTGCCGAGATAACACAGCTTGAAGAGCATCCCAGTACAGAAGAGAGCCTTGCTTTGTCTCAATACCTGATGACTAATTACTCCCTGAATTCAATGTGAAAATCATTAAGTTTGAAAATTACCTTGCTGAAGTGTAGTGAAGCCTCAATGGACGCCTATTTGCATTTTGAAAATCCATCCCCCACATCTCCTCTGTTGTACCAGGGTCTGGCAGATGACAGATTTCTCTGGTGTTGACTTCTGTTTTCCCTTGGGGTTTTTTTTTGGTGCAATATCTAATTGCATTGGCCTCAGCAAATGAACACACAGCTCTTTGTCAGGGCTCTGCTTGGGTTCCCTTGGTTTGTTCTTTGGGGAGGAGGGGGGGGGAGGAAGAAAAGGGTCATAATAAGGTTTGATCTAACAATTTTGGAAGGGACCACTCCACTGTTTCTGGTCTCTCTGTACAAATGTTTTTTTCATGTTTTATAAAATTCTTGCTTCCTGAGGATTTGCTGAACATAATGAAGATGCAGGAGGCATATTTTTTAATAGAATGGGAAAAAAAAAAGAGAGAAAAAATTACTGGGAGAGAGGACGGGGGTGGGGGGATTCAGGCATGGATAGATCTCAGAAGCTACCTGCTGCCTCCTTCAGTTCTTTGGTGGCCACCTACAGAATTTCCCCTTCTTGCCAAGAAAAGGAGGGAAAATGCAAAGGTGGACTTGGCAGTGCTGAGCTTGAAAACCCATATTTAAGGTATTAATGCCTGTTGTGCCTCAGGAGTTCAGTTTGTTTGAGATTAATGGATTCCTCAAGATGTAGCTTTCTGCCAACTCAAATGCAAAGACACAAAGGTCTACCTCTAACTTTATCCACAAAGTAATAACAATGACAACTTGTCTTTTGCAGGAGGGAGTTAAAGATCATGGACATTTATTTCTGAAGTTGGCAGGGCTGGTACCCAACCACCATGTATTACCAAGGTAGAAATCCATCCTTTGTACTTGTCAATGGACAGCAAAAATTTTGCAGTTATGGCACCTTCTCACACAAGAGAGGAAGGAGGCCCTTGACTGCCTTGCCTGACAGTGCTGGGCTACGAGTCCCATCACTTCATCATTGCTTCTCCTCCCTGTGCGTCTGGGTGTGAGTTTCCTGGGGCAGATCCTGTCCTCCACTGCATGTTTGACCACTGTCTACTGCAACAGGCCTCTGCACCAGCTGGAGGGTATAACACAAAATAGAGCTCAAAGAGTGCAGAAACAACGCAGGCAACACTTGGCAGCCTCCGCCATCTCCTCAGCCAGGGCCAGCTCGTTCCCTTTCATCTTCTAAGGGAAATGACAAGAGGCTCCCCAAAGAAATGAGTATCTTCTCATCTTGCCACTGCCACCCGTTAAGATGAATCATTTGACACCTGCTGCTGCCTTATCTGTCTGAGTTCTTGGGGTGAAATACCTCTGGGAGCAAGATTAAAAGTCAGCAGTGAAGTTTAAAAAACTCTCAGCAGACTCGAGTGACGTGCTTTCAGCTGCCTGGCATATGGTGCTGGGTATGAAGGGGGAATGGAAAACGTCTGCTGGGGGACAGTAAAGCCCTGCGGAACACAACAGCTAAGCATAGCACTTCTTCACTGGAGCTGATCCCAGCAAAAGTCATGATAAACGTTACTCTGCACCTTGTTGGCCCAAAGGTTAGCAGAACACTTTGTGGCAATGCTTCAGAGCTATAAATCTGAGGTTGATGCACATTCACCAAACAGAAAAAGGGAAAGGTCTTTTGGATTCAAGAGGGTATAAAGAATCTACTTGGAGAACCCATGAACTGTATCAGACACAACGCAGAAAGTGCCCACACTCAGAAGAACCAGCTCATTTAATATCCTTATCCCAGTGCACCAAACACCCTACAGAAACGACAGCAGGAGAATGATTTGCATTGCTGTGGCAAGATACACTGAGAACAAGCAGAAACCTCAGCCTTTTTTCACTGCAAGTACTCAAAACACAACTCTTCTGACCATCCACGTGAAGCACTGGCCACAGGTTCATCCACAGGTTGGAAAGGGACCCAGGAGGATGTCCCAAATCTCTCCACCACCCCTGTCAATCCCTCGACTTCCCACCTTTCAACACCCCAAGCAACACCCGTGCCAAGGTATCAAGCACCCTCCCTATCTCCTGCTGTGGGGCCAGCTGTGGGTGACAGGCCACAGGCTTGAAAAGCAAACACACTTACGTACACCAAGTAGCTTTGATTTGTCACTAAACATCGGGGAGTACCAGGGATAATTGTCAACCTCATTACATGAGGTTTAACTACTCTCTAGAAACGACAAACTATAATCATCACGTTGGTGCTTGAAATGAATTGTTTGGAACATTACAATCACCAAGGCCCCTTTTTCCAGTTGGAGCACCCTACAGAGACATGTTTTCAATTTGCAGTAAAGATGAGGAACACACAAAGCAAAGTAATAAATTAGAAGGAAGTTTACAGCCCAGTCCACCTAGGATAGCACGGTGAGGGAAAGGTGAAATATAGCATTGAGCCAAAATACTACTTTCTAACAGCAATGTAGGCAGCAAGTCCCAGATCTGAAAAGAAAACAAAGGGCAAAATCTCCACCTGACTTGAGGAATAAGGGAAGAAGAAAACAGTGCAGGCAGCAAGATGAAAACACCTTCTGGAAAGAAGCAGCTCCTATACAAGAGGAGATGAAGTAAGGCAAGATGTGCTGAAGATATCTCAGGTGAGTTGAATATGCTGAAGTCCATGAGGCCTTAGCAAAATTAGTATTGCAAAGGTTATGAAGGAAAAGGATGACACCTACATCAAAGAGGCTTCTTGACAGACACAAGCTTGAAGCAACAGTAACATTCTCAGGGATGGAAAGCAGGCCCTTCTAGTCTACTATCTTGCATTCAGCAACCGCCTTTGCTTGACTTCAGAGGGAGACATGAACCTCCCTCACCCCTATCACGGGGGTCACGGCAAGGCACAGTATCTTCTCGGAGATAGACACACTCTGCCTGACCTCAGCTGCTGCTCAGCTGCTGCTCAGCTTCTGCCTCAGAGTGTGCAGGCTGGAGGCCTTTCTGAATTAATCAAAGCTTCTGATAACTAGAATGCTAGCTTTGAAACAGCGAAGAAGAACCTGTCAACAAAGCCCACACCCTCACAAAATCCAAGCCAAAGGAAACTCAGAGACTGACAGGACTTGATGCGTGGCCTTTTATGATCACCTGCCATCTCCTTACCTAAGATTGGGATTTCTCAGCAAGCCTTTTAGACATTGGTAGGGAGCCAAGACCTAAATCCAAAAAAGTCCTGGTACCTGCCTGAGTCTGGGCCAAAGACTTACCACTATGACCATTGATGAAGGTACCGAGGAAGCCCTCTCCAAAATGTTGTTATGATCACCTGTTAGAGCCATGAATTTAAAACTACTTGTGTTAGCCATTCACCTTGCTCAATTCTATGATCTCCCACCGAGGACTACAGGCTCTCCATGGCCTGGGATACCCCTTTTACCACTGGGAGCTTCGGGCCCAGTGCTACGTGTCTGCTCCCAGAGAGCACTTTTGGGGAGAGAAATGCAGGATTCAGAGCAGCTTCCTCTCTAGGTACTCAGCAGATTGGTACACAGAGCAGGAAGGAACTGAACAGAAGACAAGACAGCTGTCAGCTGTACATCCGAGCTCTCCTACGCTCTTGGAAATGAAGCTGGACAGAAACCAAAATGTTTCCAAACCTAGGGAATTTGCAGTTTCGAAATTCATTTAATTGCACAGTGAGTTTTCTTCTAATTCCTTGTGAACGAGCTCCTCTCTCCAAACCTGAAGGATTCTGTATCAATTTCAATCCTTTTACGTTTTTAATCTCTCGCTAGACAAACTGGCAGAATGTAATGAATTCCCGATTTAAATCTCTGCAAAACAAAATGCATTTAGAGCAGAATGATTCAGGGGTGTTAAAGCCAAGGAAGCATTTTGAAACTAAATTTCATCAGAACTGACCGCTCAATTCAGCAGAAGTGACATTTCTATGTGGGAGAAATGATTTTAACAACATATTTCCAAGCACGTCCTGGAGCAGGTGGTGGGTTAGAGGCAGCGTGTTAACACTGAGTGAGAGGGCAGATGCTGGACAGACATGAGCAGAGGGCACAGGTGCCCTGACACAGCTGAGCATTGTCTCTGGCCCCAAACAGCAGAGAGGTCCCCAAGGCAGACCAGAGGTAGGAAAGCAAATTCAGCCCATGCCTGAGTTGTTTTCACAGACCATACGGAGAGCGCAGGACTGGAACGGTCCTGCCAGGCTACCAGCCGAGAGCAAAGAGCAATGGCAGCGTTTATCCATCTTCTCCCTGATATTAATCCTCCACTTCCCTGCCTTCCCAAATGGATTTGCATTGCTTCACTGAAATACTGTAAAGTGATGTAGCATTCGTATGCCAGTTTAGCAACGGTAACCACCTCCTAGGACTGTCCCAGAGTTACCGTGCCCCTGCCAGTGCCATGGTGCAGAGCTGCCATGGCAGCTGCCTGCCACCTCCGCTGTCTTTGACTGCAACTTCACCTTGTGCTCTTCAAAGGCATGGTTTTCACCCCAAGTTCGAAGCTCCTCCTAAGGATGCTTCTTTTCCCAGTACAAAAGTACCCTGCAGGAAGAGATGCTGTGGCTTCCCAATCTGGTCCCTCCCTCCTGTTTTTAGACCTTGACAGAGATGCAAAAGCAGGTTGCTTTTATATTAGTCTTAGCTTTTCTGTACGCTAAGGCTGGAGAAAGCCAAGGAATCTCATCCAGTCTGCATCTCACTGTCTTTCAGCAAATCTTGTAGTGTCTCGAGCATCCTCCCACGTGCCAGCCATGCCACGTCGCTAGCTGGCAGCCGTGACCCAGCTGGGAGCATCTCTCCAACCGATCCCACCCCGCTTCCTCTCCTGCCATACCCACTCAAAAAGCATGAAGAAAATAAAATAAAAAATAATGAAACCCCTTCAATAGTCAAAAAGGAGACTCGGTTCAGCCTCCGAGGATGCACTGTTGATACACAGTGTGTTCGCACGATCAGTCCAGGGGAAAAACTCTTCCTTTCTTCATGCTGTGCACAAGAGATGGATGAGCATGGACTTATGCCTGGCACGCACCTGCCGAAGACCAGGTTGCAGACACAACACTTGCTAAAAAGGAGTCAGTTATGGCCACACAAACCCTGATGAGAATTTCCACCCACAACCCCACGTACAGGTACATCCTCTGCCGTTCAGCTTCAGAATTACATGCAAACCCCAAAGACAGAAGACATGGCTATGCATGCACATATATATTTTTAACCTCTCTATATAATTATCTAGTCCTTTTTATCCTAGGAAAAAGGCTAAACTGTCTAACTTTCCCCAAAGGAAACTTTATACATAACAAAAAGATTAAGGATACAAAGTCCTGCCACACAGGAACGCATATATGTTTTTTAGCTGCTAGGAAAATAATGTATATACATAGCAGGATTCAAGCCACCACCTTAAACACTGCTCACCAGGAATGAGCACAGCACGTTTGCCTTCCCTAGTGGTACGTGTCTGAACATCTCCTCCAGGCACTTCAGCAAACAGGACTCTTGACCACGTTCTGACTGTGACAATAGTGGCAAGGGACTTGAAAGGAGATGTCAGCTACCAACACTGTGTCATCTGTGACAGCCTCAAAGGCATAACTAAAAAGGTCATTCCCTGTCTTATCTGATGTGATGTAAATTGTATTTCAAAGTCCATCTACAAAGAGACTTCTGGAATACTGACTGATTCAAAACGGGGTTACCTAAAACGAGGAGGCTGACGTGGAAAACTCTGGTGCCTCCTGATGCAATCAAGACTTCGAAGTGTATGAAAGTTGCAGTACTATTTCTCTACTTGAGTGAGCAATAGTTACTCTAACAACACTCCCATGGTCTCCCCGTGGGCAAGAAACTCAGCTTGCTAAGCACTGTCCTCGGGCAGAACTGCTGTCCCGCTGGGCAGCAGGGACATGCCAGGTTCTTTCATTCCTCTACATGAAAACCTGCAAAAATTTCCAGTGCCCACCCCAGAAACTCAGTGGACAGAAGCAGATGCTGTGATGAGTCCACAACAAAAGCCACAGAATTATCCAGATGGATGTACCATGGGAAAAGTCCATTCCTCAAACCTGAGAAAATGCTTGCAACAAGGACGAAAGGATGAAGAAATTAATTTTACTGACAAATTCTCAAACAATTTATCCCTTACCTTTCTTTTGAATATTCTCATCAAGTCAAAATTTCACATCTTTGACCTTCCCTTAATGAACAACCACATCAACGATTCAAGGCTTTTTTTGTTTAAGAAAACACTTTTTTTCCTGTAAAGCCTCTTCTTCCTTTCTACCTGCATCTCATTCAATTCCCAATTAAGGTGACTGCACAAGGCGTAAGTGATTTTGTCCTCATTTATCAAAATTCATTAGGCAGTAATGAAACCTTCTCTGCCACAGTGACAGAGAGTGGGAAGCAACCACCAGTGCTAGAGAACCACCCTCTCGGATGAAGGATTTTCCAGTGCACCCTCAGAAATGACATCTGCCCACACTCTCCCACAAAATGCTGGATCCTGAGCTGACCTTAACTAGAGACAGGTCCATTTTTGTCACTGCAGGACACAACATGGGGTTTTCTACTCTAATTTGCCACAAGCCACATTCTGTCCTACCACTTTGCTGCTATATCCTCTTCCTCATCCCAGTTTAAGAGCTGCAGTGGTGCTCATCACCACTGCTTTGTGTCTGGGATTGCCCTAAGCTGCAGCTCAGATGCCAGGAGCTCCCAGTTTCTTTTAACTGCCCCTGCTGGCTTTTGGGAGGCAGAGGGAAGCACAACACTAGACTGGAGAGAAGTTCACAAGTTGCTTTGGCAACTGTTTTACCCCCTTTTTTTTTTTTATCAACTCTACAGGACTATTGTGAGTTTCTGAAGCATTTTTCTTTTAAAAAACCCCAAACCTTTCAAGTGGAACAATGTCTCTCTTTCCAATGAGGACCATGCAAGAGAGAATTAGAAGCCAGAGACTGAAATTTCAGGATACTGAGTTTTTTGGGGGATATCTTTGGGGGTAGAGGTAGATAGCTGAAATCAGAGATTAATTATAAATCCAACCAGCTGTTAACCTGTTGGTGACTGTCACAGAAAATGTGACAAGAGGCAATGTCTCACCTCGCAGCTGCTGCAAGCAGGTCGTGCTGCTCTCCCCGTCCAGCGCGTGCCGCAGGACCCCGTTGCTTGGCTTGGGTCTCTCGTAGTCCCTCTCGGGAAGCATGGCCTGCTCGCTCTCCCCAGCGTGCTCCGGCCGGGGGGGCAAGGACTGAGGGAACCCAAACATCGGCAGGGACGAGAAGAAGAGTAAGGCACCACACAGCAGGAAGCCTCCCCACCACGCACCGATCCACCGAGGGTCATCCGGGGTGATGTCCAGCTTACCTGCAAGAGCACACACACACACATCAGCGCACACGCACTGCTTGGCTGCAGGAGTGTAGGACAACAGCATTAATTCAACCATAGGCTGAAAGATGGTAGCTGGGGGTCTGTTGGCTGGTGAGGGGTTCCCAGGCACAAGGTGGAGACCCACAGTACATCCGACACCCATCCCATGTGAGCTCCCAGTGCACAACAACCTCCACATCCAAGAGGTCCTTAGGACAAGTGACCCATCACCTCTTCTATCTAGACGGTACACCCAGGTTCTGCAACACCCTGTAATCAGAGCTTGTCTCTACCAGCTCTAGGAATCTGCTGTGTATCAGTGTCTCATGTGCTGGCACCAAGGTTTTGTACATCACTGTCCCAGTGTGTCAGTGTGCACACACAGCTGGCATACCTACTGGCACAAGGACCTGCATCGAGAAGCAGCAGCACAGACAAGGACATAGCATCTCCATCCTGGTTTACTATTTTTTTCCAGGAGGTCAATACCCTCCCTGCTTTGAACTTGCAGTCCTTCTCTGCAAAATGCAACTGAGACTGTGTGGAGGGTGAAACAGTCCTAATTATTGGAAAAGCAACCAACCCATTGCATCAAATGGGCTCAGAAAGGTAGAGAAATCATCAGAAAATGAAGAAAAGCAGTGTAAAAGGCAAGAGCATTCTGTAGGCCATTGCTCAGTGAAGATAAAGAAGAAGAAGGTGCTGGAGTCAGTCTGGAGAAACAAAAATAAGCAACAGGAGAAAAGAAACTGTGTGCCAAACAGCAGCCTTGCTGCCACAGCCACTCGGTCTGCTGGTGGAGGCTGGGTGCCCAGTGCTGGAGTCGACTCCCAGGGGAGACCCGGGTCTGCGTGGCTGGAATAACAAGCTCCTCTGTTCATGATGTCTGTCTGGTTACCACCACTCTGAAAAATCTGTCTCAAGTGAGGCAATCAAGTTGTCTCTCAAGCAGAGATGGAAGGAAACGCTTTTCTCCTTAGGGAAAATAACACGTAGCTTTAAAATATATATAAAGTTTGAAAAATAGTGTTCTGGAGGGATTGGATTCTTCTGCTGTTATTTCCTCCTGCCTGAAGTGCATTTTTTCAGGCTCTGGGGAACACAGCCATGTGAAGAGCCATGTAAATCAAGGTCTTCCTCATATCTCCTTCCTAAAATAGGTCTTGTATGGAGGGTAGCACAGCAGCATGCCCTGGCATCCTGTACCTCCTGCCCAAAGCAGGGAGCAGGACTGGGTTCACTCGCTAGAGCTCGGTCTCCTTGTGCTGCCTGGAGCTGCAAGGCAGAGCCAACTGCACCATGGAAACTTTCTCACACAAAAATAGACAGAGGCCATGTGTGCCCCAGCCTTTGCATGACACCAATGGACCACAGCCAAAGCCAGCTGGACCTGCAGATGGAGAGCGCTGTACCCTCCCTCTAACCTGCTGAGCCACAGCCCCTCCTGGCTTCTCAGCAATAACACTCCACCATTCTCCCCTGTGGCTCTGTAAGTCTGGGGTTTTTTGAGATGTAAATATGGAGTCATGTCTTAAATTAAGAATGGCCACATCACAATCAAATTAACTTTTTTAGCTAGGCCAGCATCTTGCTTCTGATGGTTACCAGATGCAGACCCTAGAAAGTACACAAGAATAAAGTCATCATATTCCTGATATTCATCCTCCTCATTCTTGTGATTTGTGGCTTTAAGTTAGATTTAGTGTCCATGTTTTCCTTTATAAATTCATCCAATTGTTTTTGAACTAATTTGCAAACTTCTAGCACCCTGTGGTGAGGAGTTCACCCACTGGGAGAAGAAAGATCTTCTTCTGCATATTCATATTTTGGAATGAATTATACTTAATGGTCAAATATGTAGCTAGGTTCAAGCAAGATTCTCTGCCTACAGGATCAAGTGAGTCTTTGGCATATCTTTGCTAAAGTCAAGGAATGAAAGGGGGGCATGTGGTGTTTGACTAAGACATGGCTAAAGTCTCAGCCATCAAAAAAGATACTTCTTTCTTGCTCGTTCAATATTATTTAGATTTCTTCAGCTGCCATGTGCGTGTAAGACCAAGAAAGGGCAGTAGCACTCTTCCAGATTTGCACAATTCTGTTGCAAGTCCTGCGAGGTTCAACTCCATCCTGTGAAGATGTAGTTGCCAAATCACAGAACTGGAATGCACCCTCAAAAGGGAAAACACCCCTGCAGCAGGATGAGAGCCTGTGAGATCAGATGGAGATGAAAACTGTAGAAAAAACATTTGAACAACTGAGGGAAAAGAATGAAACATCAGGTTTGAAGTCTGTAACGAAAGGGCCTGGGGAGCAGTGGAGAATTGCCTGCTACACATTGCCCTCTAATGGCAAAGAGCACACAGTGCAGGTACCAATAAAAGCACAATTTGCATATTTTTTTCTTAATGAACAAAAAGACAATCTGCGAACAATTTGCTTTAACCCAAGTGCAGAATCAAGGTGAGCAATAATTAGCACTGCTTTGGGAAAAAGCAGTAATGATGTGGGACTGAACCTGTCCATCCAGAAAGGGTCATTTTCAGAAGGTGTCTGGCCTGGGTCTTACTGTTGTGCCTCCAACAGCCTGGATGGTCCTCCCAGGAGGTCCATCCCATCCTGGGGATGGCAGCTCTCCAGATTTCATCCCATGCTGTGGACACAGCTCCCCCAGCAAGCCTTTGTCCATGGCTAGCCAGTGTGCCCTGCTATGGTGATATTTTAAGGTGTTCTTTAAGAGCTGGCCTGAAATCATCTTGCAGTAAAAAAGCCCACGGGAGGAAACAAATTTTAGCCACTATGAACCTTCTATCTATTGGGACAGAGTTGAAAACTTCTGAATCCCAGTCATAAAACCCCTCTAAACGTGACCCCCATACATGCAAGAGATACTCAAGATGGAATGAGAAGCAGTTTCCAGCTTGTGAGCACCAGTATTTTTGTCCTGCTGAAACATCTCCATTACTTGATTTGAAACTAAACCCAGTTCTCCTTACTTGTGTCAATGAAGACAGCATCCACATAGATTTTGGTACAGAAGGAGCCCAAGATAAATCCACAGGCTGGTCCAAATACCAGCATCGTAAACAGGATCCCTACAAGGAAAGAGAAAAGAGAAAATTAGTACCAAGCTCAGGTTATTCACTGAAAGTTGTTCTGCTTGTCCCTTGCAAGATGCTATTGTCCTACTGATGCCAAACAGATAGGGAGTTGTCTCTGTTTTGAATGCTTCAGGCAAAAGAGCATCCTAAATGCTTTTTGCTTTTCCGTATCTCTTCACGAAAAAGAATAGATGGAGCTGTGATAATGCTGAAGCTGAGCTAAAAGACAGTGTGGAGGTATACTGTTTTGGTCAGCTGGCTGCTCTAAAAGATGTCTTACTCAAAAGCACAAGGTAAAGCAGACCTGCTTTCTCCCCACAGAGAAGTTTTTGCCACCTCCAGCAAAGTTCCTGATAGAGGGGGATTATTTGTAGAATTTATGGCCAGCAAATCTATGAAATGCAGAGCTGTCACAGACTGCTGGATAAAGTCCCTTTACAGAAGTAGGAGCACTCTTCCAAATCTGTGAAGCCCTTTTCCTGACCATTCCCACACAGCAAATAGCCCTCGAGGTGCACAGCTCTTTGTGCCTCTCACAGCTCCTCATTCCTCCTGCAAAACCCACACGAAATTGCCAGTGCAATGCCAGGCGAGGAGCTATTCTAAGTAAATAACTTATTTGCTTCAGCACAATGTTTAGAAACATTTATTCTCACTCCCATTTTGGCCCTGAAACAGGAATGCTACAGGCACACCGCCAAGTCTCAATTACCCAGGGTAGGAAGGCAGGGGGACACAGGGATAATCCAGAAAGAGAAGCAAAGATAACACAGAACATTTGTAAATTAGACAATAGAAGCATATTTGGCACCTTCGCTTTTAAGATGGAAAAACAACAAGAAGTCCCCAAAGACCCTTGCGAGTGGCTTTCTGAAGGAAGCATGGTCAGGTCTGAGCAGTGTGGAGCACAGCAACGCCTGCTCATTCACTCTGGGGCCAAGCACTGCTGATGGCCCATGTGCCTGGCCATGAGAGCAGCTCTTCAGGACCCTCAGCCAGGGATGTGCTGGCCTTTGCCAGCACCAGTCCTGGTGACGCCAGACTTCAGAAACATCCCCTGAAGCAGCTTATTCACATCTGGGTGCTTTGCTCGCTCTCCTTCAGCAGCAGGGAACATCCCACATCTCCTCCAGATCTCTCTGTGGGTGCTGCCTGGCATCTCGGTGCATTCGTAATGCACTTCAGCGCAGCTATCTCAGCCCTCGAGTTCCTTATCTGGAAACTTTTAATTCCCCAGTTTTCTCTCTGTGCATTTCTTAGGAGGTGGAGAAATGATCAGAGCTGCAAAATATTCCCAAGAAACCACCAGCCTTATGCAAGGCAACTGCACCTGCTGGTGACAGTTTAGCCGAGCAGAATAAACTGGTATGGTCAGAAATAACTTCACCTCCATTTTTAAAATGCAGAGCCCAAACCAATTCCTCCAGCTCTGCGGCACCGTAACTTGGCTGGATTAATAACTAGGGACAAAGCCACGGTGTCCCCAGCCAGCCACTCATGCAGAAACCCAGTGTGCTAATGCCTTCACAGCTCTCACCTACAGAAGTGAGGAGGGAGAAACAAAGGTGGTGGCAGGAACAAAGCACCAGGTCACACGAGCTGCGGTAAGGAGTCACCGCTGCCAGGACAGAGGCAGAAGCTGGGATCCCTCACCCTGTCTCAGCTCAGCTCAAAGCTGCAGCAATGCCCCTGTGTCACAGCCCGTGCTGCCAGCTAGGTGACTCCCCAGGGTCCTTGCCCATGATGTCCAAGCCAGCAGTGGAACGAGCCATCTCCCCTCCCGCAGTCACCTTGTCCTCAGGCATTGGGTTTGTGCTCCAAGACCCAGCAGTCAGTTGGGGAATCTGTGCTCCTCAAGCAACAGAGCTGCTATGGAAGCCTGTGCCGTGCTCCCCCAGGGACCTATAAGGCCTCATGTGGGAGATCCAGTCCCTGGTTACCTTCAGAAGCACTTTGTGGGATGTGAGATGAGGGAAGAGACAGGTCAGGAGAGCTGGGAAAAGGGATTTCTTTTTCCAGCACACCATCTCCTTCCTTTCCAGCCCCAAGGCTTGCCCCACTTGCAGCAATAAAATCCCCAGTAGCATTTTATAAAATATCCACATCACATTGTTTTTGGTCACTAGATGGCATTAGTGTCCATCATTCCACCCCCGAGTGCCATGTGGAGCAGGCTTCCTGACAGTGCAGCCCACCCTGGTTCCCCAAACAATCACATCGGGTTACTGGTGGTCCTACAGCCCAGGAAGGATCACCCTGATGGAACAGTGCTGTCTTCACCCATGTACCACCCATCTGTGCCATCAGGCCGTGCCCTTTGGCTGTTTGCTGGCAGGAAATCACAGATTTTAGAACAAACTGTTCTAAAAATGTTGAGTTTTCAGTCGAAGAGTTTAAACAGATAACAACTAGCAGAGGAATGACCATGGCTGCTACTCTGATGAACAAGCCAGCAAGCAAAACCAGTTAATCTTTGACGACTGACCATTAATTATAACTTTCTGTGCAATTATGGTCAAGCATGTAAGGACACACTAAGCCTTGTATCAGTTGGAGCAGTGCCTGGGGCAGTGACAAACAGAACCCACATTTTGGACAAGGAGCCTTTGGATTTCAGCATGAGCTCTGCTCTTACTTCCCTACCCTAGAAGGAGTAAGGGGAAGGAAAACCCAGGCAGACCTGAGCATCTCCTCTTTCTCAGCCCTGGATCCTCAGCCCAGACCCTGGTACCCAGCACTGCAGAGGGCACTGGCAGAGAAATCTGCTCCTCCAGAGCTGCCAGAGGGTTCACATGCATAGGGATGACCCTCTCGGAGGGAAGGTTGCTGGGGTCATCAAAGCACCCCAGGCTATGACAGGTTCCCACAGGCACCAAGGAGCCAAGGAGGCTGCTGAACAGCTGTGCCATTGTCCTGAAACCATGGAACTCGTAGAAAAAGATCATCCTTCACCAAGAAAAAAACGGGAATATTTTCCACTTTTTCCAAAGCAGAGGAGAGCAGGGACCTTTGTCTCGTGACCCACCACCAGCAGGGAGATGATGCAGACGCCGTTAGCTCAAACAAAAAGCAAACTGCAAGAAAGCTGGTGCACTGCAAGTTCACACACTGGCACTTGTGAGAGGTAAAGGCTTCCCCTCCCCACTCGATCCACGTTGCATGGCAGGCCACCACCTCAGAAACGAGCCGGAGCCTCAGTTATTAAAATACCGCATTTGGTATCCTGGTGGCTGCAAGCTGGAAGGTATCAATCACTCTGAAACACCCTCGCTAGAGGGCAATGTGGGATAGAGCATCCACTGAACAGGGGAACAGCTATCTACCATCTCACAGTAAGATATTAAATTATTATTCACCTCTAGGCTAGCTTAAGAAACCCTCACGTTAATTGTGTTTCCACTTTTTCTATAGGTTGTCCTAAATTCAAGAAAACAACTGGCTCACTCCATGCCCTTTTTCTTATCTGCTTTTTCAAGACTCCAACAAAAACATACTGTTGCAGTAAAAGTATTTCACACTATCTCACAAATCAAGCAGGTTTTGGAAAAAGGGAAAAATGCCCTAAGTGGATAATCTAGAGCTGGACAATGCCCAAGGATCAAGGGAGCACACGCTATTGGGACGTATATGTGGAATTGAAGGCTCAAGGGGAAATTACCCAAGTTAGAATTAGTTTAAGACACCCTTCCTCTTTAGAGAAATTCTACACGGCTGCTAATTGCCCCCGTTATTATGAAAACACTTTCCACATCATCCACTGAGTCATGCAACCACAAAGCTGCTGCTTAGCAGAGAAGGAGCTCTAGGAAAGCTCCTTTTTCTCAGTTTTGGGGTTGCTGCTAAGGACAAGGTGTGCTAAACTTGTGGGTGGCTTTAACACTACTTGCGAGCTCTTCTCCCATGTTTCCCACCAACTTTTAGATCAGTCTGATTTGATAGAGCCAGAGGGCACCTACACCAGGAGCAGAGAGATCAAAGGTCTAATCCTGGCTCCATCAGCCTGTCGTGAAACTCCTATTGATGGCAACATAACTGGTGATCAGTAGAGGATAATGAAGACGCTTCCCTTTGATTCTCAGCTTAAAAGTTACTGCTGTTGCTCAGAGCAAGGCTGGCTGACCCTCCTCAAAGGGGTCTGTGCTTGGTCCTGCATCCAATGTTTCAAGGAGGAACAGGGCTGTTTTTTCCCCCAGTGTAGTTAGCCCTACACGGGCCAGTGAAAAGAGGGCACAATTACATTTTATTTTGAAAACAGCAAATAATTTTCAGCTTTCCAGCTCTATTTCTTCCACCACTCTCCTTGCCCCTAAAAAGGCAGGGGAAAAAAAAAAAAGAAGCAGCAAGCCACACTGGACTAGAAATCAGAAATATTTTCCTCCCCATCTTTTCAAATGGAACAATTTGCCAAATCCTACTTTGTCCAACAACTAACAGACATTTTCCAGGGGCTGGGGAAAGGACTGGAACAGAGGGAAGTATTAGAGCTGACATTTTGTGATGAGATTTTATCACTAGTGAGGCCCAGGACTGATAAAGCAGTTTTCCATTAAAGCACAGGGAAGAAGCAACAGCAGGCACCACTACATCTGCAGAGATACTGTGGCACGGGGATGCTCAGTCAGTCATATAAAGTGGACAAGAACCAACTTGCAAAGACAAGGATTAAGGGTGTCAATATTTCAGTAATAAGGAGTTGTCCCTTGGTGATCCAAGTTGCTTTCCAGCTGCAATAGGATCCTGAAACACGAGCAAATTTGTGTGGTTTGCAGTGTGAAATGGGCAAAGCATCAATTTGATCCCTGCACCCAATTAACTGGGGACAGTAACTCCCAGCAGAAACCCTCCTAGCTGGAAATAAGACATCGAGGGAGACACAGCAAGGCTTGCCAGCCTCACTGGGGCACAACGAGGAGGCACTGCAGGTACAGTTTGCTGGGGAATAAGAGCAGGTTCAGCACACAGTCTTGGGCTGAGGAAAAAAACCACGGGCAACTAAAGGACACTGAGTCATTTTGCTTCAAAGTGAAGCCCTGGTGGGGCTGAGGACACAAGGAAATTCATTTTGGTGAGCTGCCAACAAGAGCCAGGAGAAGGTGAGCTGAGTAAGTGAGACAGGAGGAGGAAAAGCAGCACCTCCCACGGCAGGACAGCACACAGGGCTACAAGAGTAGGAGCCATTCCTCTTACTGAAGCCACACATTTCCCATCACATCCTTATTTCCATTTCCCAATCCCCTTCCGATATGGCATCTCCTAAGTCTGTTCCTTTCTACCTACCAGCTTTGCAGCTTTACATGAAACCCTGAGGCAAAATGGCCAGGGGTGCAGGTTTTGTTTTGCTTTCTAAAGGAAATAAAGCACTTTGTAAGGGGATTTGGTGAATAGTGGTAGGCATGTCAGAAGTACTCTATAAATGAAGAAATGAGAAAATGAAAAAGTCATGTTAAGCTGTCATCTTGTCCTATCTCACATTTCTCCTAAGTCCTGATGTGAAGCATTACCAGCATCTGCCATTTATTTTCCCCAATAACAGACTATGCAATAATGTACAACAGCAGGATAGCATTTCTGACTTACTCCTCACAATGTTTAGGTGCAAGTTAAAGCCTGCTTCAGGAACATCCCTGAATCAAGCTTTTTGGCTTCAAAGGAACTGGTCCAGGAACACAGGAGATGTGCTAAACCAAGAGTTTATCCCCAAAGTCACTGAAGGCTTCTGTCCTTGTCTGCTTTGATATCAACCCGGTCCAACCATCAAATCTGTCAGCCAAAGTCAGTGCCACTTCCAGGTTACCAGCACAGTGGTCTTCTTCATGCCTTTGCTCTGCATTGGGTGCCACATGTCTAACATTCAAATTAAAGCCCTATTTTTGGAGATACACAATTTGTCAAGCATCCCAGCTTGGTACTCAAGAATCCACCTAGCACTGGCAGACCCATCTTGCTGCCAGGACTGAACTGCATTCACATGTTCTAGCTGGCTTAGATCCTACCTCAAAGCACACCTTCCTGAGCTCCAGGCACCACTGCAAGCACACCCTGAGTCACAGGGTTACCAACCTTCCTGACCTTACCAAATGGCAGCCTGAGATGTGATTGAGAAGCGCTCACTTTGGAGAGCTGGAGGAGAGAAAAAAGGATGGGAGGTTCCACTGAGAAACATCAACATTTCTCCAGTGTTCCCAGCTGCAGGATGGGGCTGGGTATGGAGCTGAATTACAGTTCCCACAGTCCCTGCCTGCTCACATCTTCCCAAAGCCCCCCTCTCAAAACAGCCCTGCTCGCCAGTCCCAAGAGAAGCAAGAGAAGTCCTGCTCCAACTGTTCCCAAAGTGAGGATTTATTTGATGCTGAGAGGAAGGAGATTTGTTCGTGATACACTTTAGGAAAGTTCAGATAGATACAAGGCCCCTGTGCAAAGCAACTTTCTGCCAATAAATCCCTGGGAAGCACTATGAGAATTGCCTCCAGGGACTTGTGATCACATTTAAAGTTTTCTTGAGTCATCCAGACACTTCTGAAAAAAACTGCTTACTATGTCCACAGCAACCTGGGCCACCCTTCTAGGAAGGGCTGGGTCCAAGGTGCACATGCACAGACTGTATTGCTTCAGTCTGTTCCTTCATGGGTTTTTAGGCAGTTGAACTGGATGTGCTTGTGCACCAGGGACTTAAATAACCTCTACAACATGCCCTGAAACTCTGGCCGAGCAGTGACACTTCCAAAGTGATCCATACAGCCAGGGCCTGGACGCCCAAAGCATCTTCACTGCTCTTGGCTGTGAAGCAGTTGAATATGGACCATCAGCTATGAAACACAGTGTTTCCCCACCATGGGCAAACTCCTGGTGTTGCAGAGGATCTTGTTTTATTTAGCCACAGAGATATCACTGATATCTGCTGGGCTTACAGTCCCCTTGGGCCAGGCTGCTCCCCCCTTGGCATTTCCATGAAAACAGAGTGTAGGAGGTTGTGCACTGAGTTCCTAAGAAGCAACACACCTTCAGCAGAGCAGATGGCCAAAGCAATGCCTGTTCCCTCTTGCACCACCTCAAGGGACAGCTTTGGTGGGCAAAAAGCCGACCACCTTTCAAGGATGACAACAACCAGGTGGTTCAGTGACTGTCAAAAAATGCACGTATGGGGTAGAGCACACACACACACTGCCACAGCCCTGGGGACACTGCTGCAGACACGGGACAGTCTCCTGCCGGGGCTGTCACCCCCAGCCTCCTGCCTGCTGCAGGAGCAAGCTCTTTCCAAAAGCACAAAGGGAACCAGCTTTACAGAGCATGAGATAATCTCAAAACCCTGCTTGTCCCACATTCCCTGCTGTGTGGAGGACAGGGCAGGCCGATGCGAAGAGATTATTGGAATATTGCAATTCCTGTGCTCTGCAACCTGCCCTTAAAGAGACACCACCCCAGCACAGCCCTTGGGAACCAAAGGTGCAGCAGTACAGACCAGAGACACCGTATTGTCCTGCACGCAAGGGACTGGCCTGCAAGGGCTCGGCATAAAGGCTTCTGCACCGGCAGAGCCCACTGCTGTGGTGGGTTTTCTCTGATTTCTATCAGTCGATGTAACCTCGAAATGGCACAGTAAGGGGAGGGGGAGGCAGTTTCCCAGCCAGATGGCTTCTTCCCACAGCAAAACCTGCTGGAGCCATCCGGCACTGCCCATCCTCCCCATCAGCCAGCGTGCCCACGAGCTGCCCCGTTCCCATGTGGGCATAAGGATGTCTGCATTCCCGCAGAGCCCAGCAACAATGCTCAGCCCCCTGTCTTTCCTTCCCAGCTTTCTTCATTTACCATGAAAAGACGTGATTTTTCCTGCCACTCTGCTCCTTGTCTAGACAAGCAGCTCCCATCGCCACCTCCCGCTCCCTGACCGCTCCTGCTTATCTGCACCGCTGTGGTCGACTGTAGGAAACTCAAATAGGTGGTGTTGGACCAACAGCATGTTTTGATTTGTTCTGCTTCCTCAGTGCAGCCTCTGAAGCGAAGGGAATGTTCAAACAATCCTGACAGGTGTTTCAAAGTGCCTGCAGCTGCCCATTAATGAGGAGCAACTTTGGGATAACTCACTTTAATGTTTAGTCTTTTTTCTGATGGGGATCAAAGTGGTTCCAGCCCTGTATTGGTATGAGGTGGAGAGAGGGCAAGAGGTTGGCTGTTTCTGTAATCTATACAGTAGCACATGTATTATTTATTAGTTTTGCCTCCAGCCTTCAGGAGTTCAAAACCAGTAGACCCCTGCTCAGCTATGACCTTCCCGAGGACCATTCGCTGCACATCATAATTTCCCCACCTTTTAACAAAGGCTGCTGCCTCTTCGTGAGGCTTTGCAAGATGCACGGATATTTACACACTGCTTCAGTAATCAGGGGCACAAAATGTGTTAGAACAAACACCTGAATTTTTGTTCTGACTGTTCTCATTGATTCCACAGGAACAGCTTGCTGCCTGCATTCGTGTGTGCACTGTAACACCTGGGAAAAGAACCAACAGAGATGTCCTGAGATGTCCTGCTTCTCACTGGTGGACCTGCTGCTGCCTTTGGTCAGTGAAACAGCTCCATCAAACCTGCAAAGCAGAAGTGTCAGATTGAACCTGACTTCTTCCATTTCCATAGGACCACTTCTGGTGGGAACCCCATAGAGGGTTCAGTATTTGATTGCCCTGCCTTTAGCCAGTGAAATAAATTATTACCTGGTTTGAAATCAGGCAGCCTTAGACATCTCCCGTCAGCTTTTTCCTCTCTTCTCCTATCAAACCTGTCCATCAATTTACCAATTCACTTTCTGCAGCCTGTAAATTCAGCTCCTGCTTCATGAAGATTCATTTTTTTTTAATACGAGCTTTTCCCCACTGTATGGAAATGCTGCAGAATGACTTGTTTAACCCTGTGTTTGATAAGACTTAACGGCTGTTTCTAAAGCTGGTTGGGGGGCGTTTCATTTACCTATCAAGAGGCAGGAAAAAATGCACGTGTGCTACAGATAGAACAAACTTCTAACGTGCTTCTCCCAGGGCTGCAGAGAGAGCTCATGGCGGTGGTCTCTCTCCTGCCTGCTGGAAAACACTACTTAACTTCTCCACAGCACAGTTCTTTGTTCTGGCCTATATTTAGCATTCAGATGTTAATCCCTAAAGAAGTTGCTAGGACCTGAAGGTATGATACATGGAGGTTTCTCCCCAGACTGCCAGTGTCCCTTTAAATACTGATTTCCATCCAAATTCAGGATTTCTCCAAGGAGATGCCTGCTGACTTGGAGATGAAATCTGATTCCTATAAGCAGGTATTCTGCCTGGTGAACTACCCTGCATTTTCAATAATTACCAAGCCTTAAGTTTGTTTTATCAGCAAATCCCTGTCCCCAGCACTGTCAAGGCTACATTGAAGAGGATCAATGTTATACCAACAACCGATGGTCCCAGGGGATCCTGATGCACACACATAATGTTTGCAGAGCAGCACAAAAAGTGATTGGACTTTTGCATTAGGAGCACAGGTTCAGTATCCAGCCCTCTATTTTCCATAATCACTAAGTGCACTTCTGACAGCTCAAAAACACACCCAGTAGCTGGCTTGTGCCCTTGTTCTGATACCACAGGAATAAAGAAAACCCAAGGAAAAAACCCACAACAAAACAACCAAAAAACAACCAACCCCAAAAAACAACCAAAAACCCAGCCCAGAGCCCTGCTTGTGTTGGCCTTTGAGTCACTGCTTTACCCAGCTGCTGAAATAGGACCACCAACAAGCCTGTGGAGAAACAGAACACGCAATGATGAAAGCTCCACAACCCTCAAAATTGCACTTGTAAGCAAAACAAAAATTAAAGTAGCCAATGTGTGAGCTCTGCAAGGTAAACTGTGGGGATGCTTCCACTACAAAACTTCCGGGATGACTTTGGTCCCTACCAGCTGGCCCTGGAAGCACATTCCCCACTCCCGACCAGTTTTCCTCCTTAGCATCCAAGCACCCTTCCAGGCAGCAGAGGGACTGCTTGGTGCGTTGCTCTCCTCGCTGATGGGAAGCTGGAGAAGAAATTTGCTTATGCTAATCAATCCCTGGCACCAGCCATGGAGACACTAATCCACCAGCAATCTCCATCAGTCTCTGCATATTTAACTAAAGCAGCGAACACTCGCAGAGGATTAGGAACGCAGTGCTATTGTTGTAACAGTGTTTTCCTACTTAAGCTGCAATCACTCCGGTGTCCCCGTCTCCTAACATTTACATACACTCTACATATAAACAACCTGCAGAATCACATCCATCCATGCAAGCAGCCTGGTCACAGGCTGTCTACAGAAACACAGGCACCACGTTGTGATTTCATAGATAGTGCTATCTCCATGACTCTGCCCAAATTCCTGTGTTCACTGTTGTTATTTACACATGGCAGTATCCTTGAAGGTACACATTTTGCTTAATGCTCATAAAATCTACATCTCTTCCTCCAAAGGATTTACAGGTAGTTTGGACATGCGTTGCAGTTAAGGACTGAGTTAAGCAAACTTTTTGAAAAAGAGCTTAATAATAATCCAGTTTTCCATCACCTTCTGCAAAGAGCAAACAAATCAAGCCCAAACCCCATGCCCTGTGGCGCCAGGTGTACCACAAAAAGCTGATGCCGAGCACCTCTTTAGCATCCCTGAAACATAAGGACACATCACTGACTCCACCTACCCAGCTGGCTCACATTCTTGTCCCTGAGATTTGCTTGTTATCACATCAGAAGCCAACTCAGGTTAAGAAGCGGGTATAAGAATGTACCCAACCATAGTGTGCAAATCCAGGGCAGGGTATATGCACCCCGATGCAGGAACCCACGAGGCATGGGTTCCACACCTCTGATATATGATGCACACACACCAGCCACAGCTGTGGGCTTGAACTAACAATCTCCACCTTTCAAGCAAATAATTTTCTCCACGCTAATTGCCTTAGGAAGCAAGAGAAACTTTGAAAGGAAAATAAGTATGTTTAAATGCCAGGTACACTTTTTTAAAAGGGTTTAAGTTGCAAGCCTTTGAGCTGTGTTCTCCTCCCAGCCATTAAACACAAACACCTGGTTTACCAAGTCTGCAGTGCCACTTTAACTGAAGATGGCCAGATTTCCCTGTGTTATTTCCCAGGAACTGTGCCAATAGTAGGTTAGTATGGAAATGCACTTCCAGGGCACTTTTCCCTCTCTACACATAATTCTCCTCTGGGTTTACTGACCAATTTCTAGTTTAACATGGGTTGGTTTTGATCCTACATGGGAGTATAGGGATACATTAGACAACTGCACAAAATCCTCTCTCCCCTGCTCAGGTAAGCTAACCCACCTACAAGCACAACCTGTGGTTCTTAAATGGGAACACGAGCCCCTTCTGTACATTTTTAACTCCATCACTTGATTTCTGTAACAGTCAGCACCTCTCATCCTCCTTGTACGCTAAAATACACTGAGAAAAACCCAACAGCTCATACAGCTGAGAGTGCAATGAGCTATTCACACACCCAGGCCACATCTGAGCGCTTGAAATATCTGATTTTTGCCATTTGTCAGTTGAAGGTTGGTGTGACACTGCCTTCCTTTTATTCATGTATTTATATATTTTTTAAGCTGTGCATTGGGTTCAGCACAGACGTAACACATTTGTTTGTGGGGAAGGCTGCCAAGACTGCCTCCCTCTTGCTTTAACCTCAGTGTTGGGGGTATCCTTTCCCATCCCACACACCTGAAATGAGAAAACAGCGAGTCCCGTTTCTAGCTGACGTTTTATGTCAATACAGACAGCCTGCTGCTTTTCTAAGCAATAATGCAGGCAGGAAGAGAAGTTCAGCTCTGTTTCCTCCCCGTTGGACCTCCTCCGTGCCAGCCTCACAGTTTGAAAGGCTCTTCCCTGCAAAATTCCCCAACTCCTCCTTCCCACCTCCCGCCTGACAGCAGCACAGGACCACTGCTGCATCTCTAGTCTTTTTAGTGCCTCTAACTCAGTGTTTGCCATTTCTTCCTTGTGCCAACAACACCTGGGATTTCAAGGCTTTCCAAGCACCAGCCAGAGAAGCCATTTTCCAAGAGCAGAGGACACTGATTCATTCGGTCTGGTATGGTGCTGCATACCCCAACAGCCTGCAGCTCCCCAAATTCCCCTCTTTCCCAGGCTGATCGAGCTGCAGTTACCCATCCTGAACGTGGTACCTGCCACGGAGTCCAGCTCTCCAAAACACAGGTGGAAAGTTCCTATTTCTACTGTTTAGGTGTTCCTGTGACAAGGGAAACCTCCCATTGCCTTGCAGCCCCTGTCACCTCTGCTCCAGGGCTGCCAGCTCAGCTGCCAGGCTCCCCAGGAACATTAGCAGGTTTAAAAGGTTTTTTCTCCTTTGTTTCATGGTTTGTTTTTTTTTCAAAAAGTCTAGGAGGAAAAACTCAGGACAATTAAAGAGCAACATAATACAGGATTTGCTCCCCTGCAAAGTAAAGTGGTGAGAAGAGGGTGGCCAAAAAGCAACAGTTCCTCCAAGAATTGTCTGAACAACCCCTTGCTCTCCCAAAAGCCATCAGCAAAATTCTCACTTCTAGCAAGAGCAGTTTTCAGACCTTTTGGTCATGTCTCTTCAAATCTCCCTTTGCCTGGCTGCTGCCCAGGTGGAGCCTGTTCTGCACGCTGGAGGATGACTCATAGGCATGGAGTACTGAGTAAGCCCATCCTAAATTCCTGCTGCAAGGAGAGGCCTGGGAATCACCACTGACGTCAGCCAAGTTACTGGGGATGGAGTGCTGATAACAGCTATCTGCACCAGCCATTTAGGAAAGTGCTGTGCTTTCCTCTGCTGAACAGATTTAATCTAGTCCAGGAATGGCTGAGCCCCAGGAAGGAAAGGAAATTGAAAACAAAACTTTTGTTGTTCTGCTTCCTTATATTGGAAACACCATTAGGAAAAAGTATTTGCTCTCGACAATAGTCATTCTTTGCACTGACCCAAATCACACCCAAGTTTATGGGAAATCTTCCACTGACCTTAAACAGCTTTGGATCAAATCCACCCTTTGCGTCTTATGGAGGATGGCCAGACATTTAGGGTGCTAGCCTGGGGCCTGCCAGACTTCTACTAGTGAGCAGCCATGGCTTAATTCTGGGATCTCCATGCCTCTTTCCACCCACCTTCTCCCTCTGAGGTCTCTCACTGGAGGGGCTGCTCAGCCCTTGGCTGTGCCTGGTGGCAGCTCTACCTGCTTCATCAGGATGGTGGCAAGAGCACGATGAGGTCTCCCCATGCCATCTGCAGCAATCGCTGTGGGCAACGTGTGGTTGTGGCTCCAGATGTACTTTGCTTTATGGCAGTCTTACTTCTCAGTCTTAAGTCTTAATACACACTATTTCTGGGTGGGACAGCACCACGTTCCCACAAACCATTTGAGAACAGGGAGGGTGACTCAGTTTGCCAATCCCCTCCAAATATCGCCCCCACTCACCCCATGTGGTGAAGACTGAGGGACACCAGATGCCAGTCTGCTCTGGGAGATGGGGAGGCTGGCTGGATGCAGGATAATCCCCCAACCTAAGATTACTTCCAATATAATTTCTAGCAGTCCCTAACAGCTCGGGTGCATTATAAACACACCCCCTGGAGGCTGGACCTAAAGGACTATAATCCTGATAAGAGTGTTATTCAGCATTTCATCCCTAGTGCCCAGCCTTCCATCCACTGTCTGAAACTACAGGTCACGTGGATGTTTTGCTGAGTTTTCTTACAAAGTCAGAAACCATGGGGAGCTGCCAGCCTCTCCAGTGCTGCTTTCATAAAAATATTTTCCTTTGTGCCAAGGTGGACACCATCCCTGAAGAGTCTCTTTCTCCCCAAGGGGCAGAACAGCTGCTGCTATCATTATGGGCTTGTGTTCCTTAATTAAGCACCCACAGCTGAAAGATGAAAACAAAGCCCTTTTCCAGCCCTCCAGGAAAGGGCTAAAATGGAGGCTCTGGGAGAAGACAGCAATTCTCTACCACAGTAGAGACTGGATTGCCTTTTAAATTGGGAAGGGAATTAAAAGCACCTGAATATCCCATTTAAGATCAAACACACCAGAATGGCCCAGTTGAAAGCATTTAGTGGGAGGTAGCTCTTGCCTGAGGGAAGCAACCTTAACAGACCAAGCAAGATGAACATAGGAAAGTACATGTTAGCCTTTTGTTTCTGGAATAAGATCTCCAAAATTATTCCTAAATCCTCTTCCCAGGTGCTCGGTGACCTTTCAGGAGCTGGTGTGGCTCTGCAAGGTCACTCTCCTGGGAGTAATGGCTTCCTTTTGAGGTGTTTTAATGGTTGGTTGTTTTTTGGTTGTTTAATTTTATTTTTTAAATTAATACAAGCCCCTTGCATTTCCATACCTTTGACTTCAAGCTGCTTTTCCTTGTAAACATCTCTTCATCGTGGTTACACAAAGAAGGGGTTGCACTCAACCAAATAATTGCAAATGTCTCAGAGTAGTATTCCTAAAAGTCACCCTGGTTCTGTCACCCACTGGCTCCTGCCCACCTCCAAAGTGGCTGCACTCATGAACTCACAGGAATCTCTCATTTCTCTGACTGTTTATTACCTTGCTTCCAGCAATCACCTCCTGGAAGAAGTTAACCCCTCAAGACCACATAGCTAAAATGAAAACGGTTTCAGACAACTGAACTATTGAGGCTGGACCTGAGCTGGATTAAGAGGTTTGTAGAGCTTGTTACTACCCATATGCTGCAAGTCCTGCCAGCCAAACTGCCAATGCTGGCATTTCCAAGCCCAGTCCTGCAAATCAATCCAAGTTAAGGTACTCAGACTTCTAAAATAATCCAGCTGAAAGAACTGCTACAGGGAGGAATCCTACAGAACATGTGACAGGAGGCTGGAAACAGCAACTTCCAAACCAGCAAATAGAGCTGCATGCTTCTTATTTCATAAGGTTTATCTTCACTGCAAAGTCCTGGTAAGTGAAATAGGTCAGAAAGCCTTTGATGGACCAATGCGCCACTGAAAAAATGCAGCGGATGAAGTCAGGAGGCTTTATGAGACTACGGCTGCTTATCCTTAATTTCATTTTTGGGAGGCAGAATAAAGGACAGGATGTTGAAAATTCTCCTCCTCGGCATTTCAAAATGGAACACATTATTATTTTGGGGTTTGAAAAAACATTGTCCCTTTTACGTGATAAATTTTCATATTGCATTATATATCACTATAGAAAAAAATGAAGAGGTGATAAAGCCACTAATCTCTCAGACGTTTTGGTCCCAAAATATTCTGTTGTGGAAAATTTAAAAATATGCCACATTTTCCTCTATAGAGAGGAATGAAGACCCATTCCATGAAAACTCAGCCCCTCACAGGACGCAGAGCCGCTCCAGCGAGCACCGAGCCCTGCAGGACCTCGCTTGGCTGGGCTGTGCAAACTGCCACATGTTTAAGCTGGTGTGGCTTTGGATGATGATCTACTTTCATTATTTTTGGCAGAGTTTGTCGTATTCTTTTGGACAGTAATTACATTTTCCAGGGCAGGCTTTCTGCCAGAGCTCAAAAGGATGACCAACAGGCCCTTTTTAACCACCTGCTATGATTCCAGCCTTGATTAGTTATTAATATGCTGTTGAAACCCATTGCAAGAACCACCCTTTCTGGTTATGTTACGAGTCTGGCTTCAGGGAGAGGTAGACTTGAAAGGAAAACAGGGAAATACTTTAAGTAACAAAGACAGAAATCTGAAAGGTCTGAAACCGCAGAGGTTTTGTACAATGATGTTTGCCTTTGTTAATGTTCAGACTGCACCAGCACTGTCCCCACTGCTCCCACATCAGCTGGGATTGAGCAGCTTTTGCTATGATATGAGCAAACACAATGCTAGCAGTAGCCAAAAACGGAAATAAAACTTCCTGTGAGAATCTGGGGTCTTTTTCACCTGTCAAATGTCAGGCTTCCATTTTCATGTTGTGCTCTAGCTGGGTCCAGGGAATGAGACAGGCTTGAAAGCACTGGGTTTCTACAAGTGTAAAGGGTGCCTTCTGACTGTCTCCTCCCTAAAAAACACTGGCTCCATGGACTCATTTATATCTGATAGAGAGTAGGGGTCTTAAACATACTAAATTCTTATTATGGCAAGAATATGTGGTCAGGGAGAGCAGCAATAGCTCTGTGCTAGCTCCAAAGGTCAAGTAGCAACAGCCTGGCCACAAATGTTATCTGTATTTATAGGTACTGTAGGTGCTTATTATGTGGTATAACAGAGAGAGATCTCAAAGCACAGTCAGAAGTTCAACTGTGGGTTGGGTGTAATGTAGCAAGCTCGCCTTGGCAGGAGAACAGGTCTTTCAGGCCAAAGAAAACCTCTCATTTGGTCCATCCCCCAGTTTCCACCCTCTAATTTTTACCATCTCCTAGTTCCCAAAAAAGAAATGATGGTTACTGACACTGGGGGATCAAGCCTTGCATAGGAAAGACTCACACTGTCTTGCTGAAGAGAAGTAAGAGGCTCCTGTCACTGTATATCACACACTTCAGGTATCTTCTTCACTAAACCAGAGAAGACAGAGGGCAGAGGTACCAAGAGGCTAAGGGATGTGACCAAGGATATTCCCAGGGTTTTAGGGAACTAGGTACCTAATCCTACATCTCCTTTCTCCAGCACTGCTATCAAGAAATGCCCAGATTCTACATTAGATATTTTACAGTCTGCTCTGATGGATCCCCCACTGTACTGTGTGTCCTTCTCCTTTTAATAATCATTAGGTCTTCATTGTATCTTCAGTCATGAGGCACAGAAACAAGTCAAGGGCTTGGCACACACCACAGGCACAAAGGACACAGATGCCTGGCACGTTCACAAAGCAGCAGTCCCAAAGTGAGTAATCACAATGAAACTCAACACAAATTTCTTTTCTGTACAGATACGAAATTTTAAAGAAAAAGCAACTGACAACATCACTGACAGCCAGCACAGGAGCTAAAACCCAGCAAAAAACCACTTATCCTGATTTAGCATCACTTAATGGCAGATTTCTTTGTATTTCTTTTGAGTATATATTGCCCAGGCTGTACCAAGGTCCCTGACACCTCTTCCATTCTTTCAAAGCCATCAGGATGTCTCCAGTCAGGCTTTCTATGGCATCTTCCTGGCCTCTCAGGCTGCAGCTGCAGGCTGCTAAGGCTGATTTAAAGCTTCCCTCTGAGCAGACCTCAGTAAAGTTACCCACAGGATCTTGACAACAATTAATGCAATACTCTGCCATATGTCACCAAATTCACGTCCTGTGGGAGATACAATATATGAAAATTCCAAACTTAGTTTTGTGTTAAAGCATCACCAATGAAAGGACCATCTCAGGGGAACATTCTGCCTTTGCTTTCACTCTGTTCTTTTAACATGTCCCAGAAGGTTTTTATTATTAAAGCCAGCAATTCGTTTAAAAGGATCCAGAGTGGACACATAGAAAGCTATTTATTG
Source organism: Aegotheles bennettii (assembly GCA_013398125.1). NCBI lineage: Eukaryota > Metazoa > Chordata > Aves > Caprimulgiformes > Aegothelidae > Aegotheles > Aegotheles bennettii. The sequence continues at coordinate 1,822,114 of VZRW01011345.1, read as the reverse complement.
TGATCATTTCTGCTTTGCAAAGCAGACATACGTCTGCCAGACAGTGTTGTGCTTCACCTCTGCCAGTGTAACCTGAACTGTGGCGAGAAGGGGACTTGTTTTTCTACATTATCCCATTCGTGCTCTTTTTCTTAAAGAAGCTGCAACTCTAAAAGCATTTGAAGTGAATTCATCTCATCTCTTTTTCTTTTTCCTTTGCATAGCTGAATCCATGATTTAATCAGGTTGGCGCTCCATTGAGATAAACATCTACTACAAACATCACAGCAGTTCCTCACTGCACACTGAGTCGCCAGGAAAAGTACAGAACACAACCCTCAGCTTTATAGAGGCTTAGGGTTCTCTCTGGGAAGTCTGGCAAAGCAGTTCAGTAAAAATAAAAGATTTTTCCATCCCTGGGAAAATACCTCCTTTAGTCCAACGTCGAGACAACTCATCAGACCTTGTGATATTATTTTTTTTTGCCGAAAGAAACATTCCCAAAATGCTTCACTGAAATTATTGAAGCATTATTCATTGATAGAGGGAAAAATAGGGAAAAACAGCTACCTAGAGTTTCTTTCATCTCATTATTACATTATATTAAAAAATGTTTCATCCCCATCCAAATGGACATCACATCAACAACCTCCCGTTGAGTATTTGGATAAATTTGATGCAAAATACCTCAACTTGAATCAGTTGACCTTACATAAAATTGCCAGAGTGAGAAGCATCACCTAGCAATCACCCTGCAAGTTCTACTGTGTGAATGTTGTGGGTCTTGGTTTCCCAGCTGAAAGGTGCAGGGATGATCGAGGGGGTTTTTGATCTCAAAGCAACCTTTATGAACATCCTCAAACATGAAGGCTGTAGCAGAAAGTTCTAATCATTTCATCATCACATTTTGGCAAGATTATGCACAAGACTGTAGCAGGGCATGTGTCTAAAGGAAATCACCTGGGCACTGAAATCACAGACTGTATTTGTCTCCAGGGCACTAATAGAAGCCTTCAGGCAAATTATTTTCTTTCCTAAGTGGAAAGGTGTAACTTTTCTTTGCCACTGAATGACTGTTAACCACATAATGCTAGCAGGGGATAGTAGCCATTTGGAATGGTAACTGAGGCATGTGTCATGAAGGACAGGTTGATAACATGCAATTTTTAGAGTCCAAACAGATCAGAGTCCATCTAGTTCATGACTACAGGAACGTGCATCACTGCTCAGGAGTGTCACAGCAAAGCTGTGTTGGGTCACATTTACTTTATTTCCATGGTCAGTGTAGGTCTGGTCTTCCTAGCTTTTGTAAGGGGATGATTTTCAGATGTCCATGTGTACAATTTTACTACATAAAACCGAACATTTATGCTCATAGTTAATACTGAACTAGGGAACAAGTGGAGAAAAGGAAGATCGGAAAAAAGTGTAATTGATGTTGTATGTGAAAACTCCTATTCCTTCCAACAGCAGGTGCTGTAATGCAAAAAAGGTGCTGAGTGATGCAATCTGGAATCATAAAACCCTTCTGGGGACACAAAGATCTACCATGCTTCCCTATAAAGGGCCCTTCATCCATCCTGAGGTGACAACACTACACAGGCGCTGCCACAAAAGGTGTGTTTGTTTAATCCTGCCTTTTGACTGCTTGCTAGCACTGATCCTGCTTTCTGTACACTGCTTGGCAAGACACAGGCTGCAAATTGCCCCGTTTAGCGACGGCAGGGAGCGAGAAAAGCTCTGGCTCCCAAACCACTCCTTCATGTGATTTTTTTCTCCACCGTGGTCTGTAGGGGAAAGTGCTTGTGGTCCTGTCACAGCAAGAAAGATAATGTGGAGGAAAACGGGTCACCTCTTGGTGCATGGAGGAGACAAGCCTTTCCACAAACCTTTATAGCTCTTTAATATGGGCATTTGAAATAATTCTGTCAGAGACAGAGAAAGGTTTTAATTTGCTTGAAAGGGGGAAAAGGAGCTTGATGAGAGACATGCTGCATACCACAGACAGAACACCTAGGGATCTTCTCACCTGACCCTGAAGATGGGCACTGAAAGCCCATCCCTCTGCTTGGGGGAGCTTGCTTTCATTTCACCGTTCTCACAACTTTGGTCCTGAGTGATTAAGGAATCAGAAAAACCTCTCAGACTGAGCAACACCACTTCCAAACCTCCTGGTTGTTCTTGACCCAGCACTTCCAAAAAAAATTCCCAGTGAGGACTATTTTTTTGTTTATTTGTATCATTACTGTGATCAAAAATACCTAACCTTCCCCATGCCAAATCCATGCTTCATAACCTGCCAAAGGAAAAAGAAGCAGCATTACCACTACTAGCCCAGGTGTTAGAATATTCATCCCTCACCTGCCTCCAGGAGACCACAGTTCAATCCCCTCCCTTACCAGGAGTACCTGCACCACTCCTTGTCTGATCCCAAATTTCACTTGTGACTGTTCCTGAATCAAAACCAAGTCACAGGTTCCCAAACTTCTCCCCAACTCATACGTTCTCAGGATCTGAATTTTATAGCTCAGGAAGCAAACTCAGGGAAAAAGAAAAAAAAAAAGTAGCAGCAGTAGTCAGAAAAATCACATTCGTTGCATACCAAAAATCTAACCCTTTCACTAACAAGTGCTTCTCTCTCAGTGCAGAGGTTCTCAGACACATCTACATAAGAGGCTTGAGCAAGCTTAGCTCTCTGGAGTATGTGTCACGCCAGACCCAAATCACAGCGCTGAGATGTCATGGCCAGCTGCAGCTTGACTCCCAAGACTTGCCTTTTCTGCACCAAAATAGTAGTTAAGCCTGAACAGGAAGTTCTGAAATATTCCTAACGATGGAACTAAAGGTAACACTTAATCCTCATTACTCACTACTGGTATTTAGGCAGCATAATGTCTGGCTTGTGAATAATCCCGAGGCAGAAGAAGTTAATACACGTGAACAAGGCACTGTCATTTCAGAAAAGTGACTCTGCGTTACCTATTGGCCCTGTGTAATCTTTGTGGGCAGAGGAAATGCAAATTATTCTCCCTTTACCTGTCATTGTAAGCAAAAGTAGAGCTGGCATAAATAAAGAGAGCAGATAGCTCCATATTCTGCTTCTAGCTACCTGGAGCTGTATTTACTGGGTACAAGTTGTGCTGAAACTTCCCTGCCTGTTTGAGGACAGTCTGGTGGGTGGTTCTCCATGTCCATACCACTGTATCTGCCCAACAGCAGTAACAAAAGCTTGAGCCACAGACAATCATTCCCTTTCAAGTGCAACCATGCCCCTTTTTGCTTCTCATTATTTCTTTTGCAAGCAGTAAGGGCAGGCCAGCTGGCACAGCCATTGGTGGAAAGGTATCCTACTACCTCCTTCAAGTCCAGAGGAACCAGATTAGCAAAGACCTGTTTATGCTGTTTATGGTCACCTGGCTCATTTTGGCTTGGAAGGGATTAGATGAGCACTCTGCCTTCAGGGATCAAGGGTCAGCATCTCCTAAATACCTGCTAGAAGAATAAACTGGAGCTGACACAGTAGAGGCTAGAAAAGGTCACATCTTGGTGGCCTCAGTTTAGCATTAACACTCAGTTTAGGTACTGCATATTCCACAGTCCTTGATCTCAGAAGTATTTTGCAAAATAAAAAAAAAGGTCAAAATATTGCCTTTCTTCCCTCTGCAGACTGAAGAAACTGAGCCCAATATACCAGCCTCACTTCCTGCTACTGGCAAATAACAGAGACAATACAAGCCAAGCTTTCTAGGCTCTCCCCAGCACTCCATCACTAAACATCTTCTCTCACACAGGTTGTGTCAGGTACCATGTTTTTTGGCTGTGCTGCATCTCCCCTTTGCTTCTCCTACAAGCAGCAGCCAAGTTGCAGATCCACCTGCCCCATCACACAGAGCACCTTACCCACCAGCCTTCTCTCTTCTCCCTCTCCTGGATGAAGGCTCCCCTTTCATCCCACTGTCCTGACCAAAGCACTTCACTTCCACTCCTTTATTCTGATAAAGCCAGTAAGCACCAGGACTTTAAGCAGGAGCTTTGAGTTTGCTGTCTAAGGCATCAGCTGGCCAGGGTGTCAGCCTGCCAAGCCCTGATGGAGAGAGGAGGCATCCACAGAGGCCCCGAACCAATAAAAAAGGCCTAAAACAGACTGCCAACTAATAAAGCCCTTCAAAGCATTGCAGGGAAAGTATTTTTCTTTCTTAGGAGTATAAAGGTTCGTATTTCAGTGCTGCCACTGTATATCCTATAAATGAGAACAAGTTGGGTACCACCAGGTACTTCACAGGTTCTTCAAGTCACGTCAGTGATGGGGTGACAAGGGCACGAGTTTGGGATATTGCCACCACAGGCAGGGCAGTGACAAAGTTGTGGCTACAGCACAGTCATTCTGGCTGGCTTCCAGCCTGCCAGTGCTTGTATCCCTGCACTTGCAGCCTGCAAAGGGTCACAAAACCGATCTCCAAAGCGAAATAAATGGTAAAAGTAAAACCTGACTCTCAGCTGGTGAGGTTCTTGCGTGGATGAGGCAAGTTCATTAGCAGTTCAGCTACTCGCCGCATTGCAGAGCAGTCTCTGCCCTGAGATGACAGGTGGTGTAGGTCAACGCTCAGGTATCTCCATCTGGTTGTGAAATGCTTTACAGATGTGGGACAGCAGGCAATGTGACAGTCCTGTGTGCAGAGCACGCTGCAAGGCAGCGGAGAAAGAGGAAAAGGAGATTCACTCATCACCATGCAAGACTGCCGGAGCCTGTCCTTGCCACCACTGGATTCTGCCCTGCAGAGACAGACGTGCAACCACAGAATAAAGCAGGATTTCCACCTCTGACATTAAAAAAAAGAGCAAAAAGCCTGCTGCTTACTCACAGCTCCTTTGTGCCATCCCTGGCGTGTGGGCAGTGAAAGCTGATTGCAGATTGCTAACAGTAGTCACCACTGTCATCTTCCAAACTGCCATTTGCAACCGATTAATTAATGCTGCTTGGGTACAGACTGCAATGTTAATTAAGCTAAGGGGGGATTTTAGAAAGCAATACTGATGAATGCGACAAGGCGCTAGGAGGAGCTGAACGGGGCTGTCTTCCCCTTCCAGGAACAGTGAAAACAAACAAACAAGTAAAGTATAGACCCCAACAAAATGGGTCCTAGTACATTTTTAAATGTTAATTTCAAATAAATGCTACGCAATTTAGTTTCCAGGGCCAGAGGCAAGAATAATACAGCCCTGCTGTGTTGTCTTCATCTGTCTTCTAATAAACTGATTAGAGCCCAACACGTTAAAGCCCTGTGCACCATTATCTATTATTCAGGTCCCTAAAAGATGTTAATTAACCCGCGTGTTCTGAGAAGCTCCATTGTAACACATACAATAGGGAGCCACATGGCACAGTCAAAGCACGTGTTGCTTACTCGTTTTTCCTTAATTACATGGGCACGATGCCAGGGTGGTTCTGGAGGAAAAAATACAGTATTGCAGAGACAATGTCCAGATGCACACATCAGTTTACAGTTCATAATTTTACCAGGAAAAACCCAAATAAATCCACTTTTCTCTGTTCTTATACAATTAAAAAGTCTAGCTTAGTCACAACTAGGTTGTGTCAGGCACATCTAATACTAAACAAGACAGGTTTGGGTGCAAAAAGCAGCACTCAAGAGTTGATCCTGCCATGCAAGAAGATCTGAAAAACAAGTGCTTTTTAGGTTGAAATGCAAACTATAAACTAAAGCAATTGTAGGAGGAGATGAATGGAGTTTTGACTCAGCTCCTGGTCCCTCAACCATTGAGAAAGGTAAGACCAAGAACAAGAAACTTCTTTACCAGCTCCAGCAGCCATGACATGTGCATGCCTGTTACAGATGAAGGTTCTGGAGAAGGTGCCTTACCCAGACCTCCAACAGGCACATACAAAATAAAATCTTTCAGAGGTTCAGCACAAAAGAAAATCTTTCAGATCCTGAAGTTAAGCACCCTGAGTGATGACAAAAGGCTCCTCTAAGACTACAAAACTACCTCTCTTCAGATTGCAAGAGCCGAGCATCCATGGGTTAAAATACATTACCTTTGAAACTGAGATGCTGATGAATATCAACATAAATCACTCACAGGTGTTAACTGCTGATCTGGGGGCAGTCCAATCTTTACTGGAGATAAGCAAACATCACCCCTACAATAGATCAAAAAGGATGAAAGCCAGCACTTTGGACCTTATGCTAACTCACCTCTCTTTTGCAAAGCCTTTTTCTTTCTTTAGAACACTTTCAAAAGAAAACAAAAGGGAAAAAAAAAAACAAGAAACCAAACAACAAACCAGACTTTTCCTACAAGGCTCCAAGGATCAGGGGCAAGTGAGGCTTGGAGAGATGCACACCAACCCCTGGTAGGAACTGGCCCTCCCGCTGGGACAGCACCCAAAGTAACACAGCAGGGCTCGGCCAGGAGCACCATGCTCCTGTTTAAAGGAGTCACAAAAGGCAGCTGACAGCAAACAAGCTCAAACCACCCTTCTGCAGCCAGACACCTGGCTCAGAGCTGGTTGATAAGGGCAGGACTTTGCTCTGGGGCAGGATCCCACTGTCCCCCAGGGACTTCATGTTCTGTTTCTCTGCCATAAATCTAAACCAACTCCATAAATCTGCTAACATAAACTCCTGGTGGGAGTTATACAAACATGACACGTGCAACTGGATGTTTGGAGAGAGCCTTCTTTCTTGTTCGTCTCCTAGCACTGATGGCATGTTTTTAAAAAGCTGTTTAAGAGCTGCTAGATCTGCCAAGCATGCATTTCAGCCAGCACAACCAACAGCCTCGGGGAGCATGTTACTCTGTGGGTTATATTTTACGGCCATACAAGACCTTTGTGATGGGGTTTCAGCTGTCCCTGGTGTCAGGATTTTGTACTTAAATGCAAAAGGACAATTTGTTCCTTGTTCTCAGAAAGAAGGAACTTTTAGATGTGACAAAATTTGTAACAGAATCTAAAGTTAAATCAAAAAATCTTAAAGGGTTGCTTAATTCATGCTGTCCTTAAGCCCTGGTGTGTTGTAGGGAGCCAAGTATCAGGGACAAGTTATCCCATGTATATTTATTATCTTTCCTCACACACAAGAAAATATGGAGAGAAAAAAAGGCAGTTTGATGTTCCCTTACATTTATCCCACTGAATCAAAGCTCTCTCTTTGCCCATGCAGCTCCTGCTTTCCCTAATACAAATGCCAAGCTCTCCCTCTGCTTCCCTGAAACCTCAGTAGTGCAGCCTTTATGGATGGACCACTGGACTGGAGAGATCATGAGGCTGACCCCTCTTTTTAATAAAAAAGGAAAAAGAAACAGAAGAACTTGGTAATTGCTGAAATACCTATTCAGCAATACAGAAAATACTCATCTGAGTTTTATTCTGCTGGCAGAACTGCAAATCCCAAGCTGGTCCCCTGATGGCAAGGGAATACTGAGAGCCAAGCACCAGCATCACCAGGATATTACTGCATCTTTTGACCAACTTTCTGCATATCCTCCCAGCAATTTCTACCTCTGACAACGGCAGTATTTTTATGATCAACCAATATCAATGCAGATGCCATTAATATATCTGTGTATCTCAGCATAAGTAATAGTGCAGTGTTAATGGAATGGCTCAGTGTTCATTTCATCACACGTTAACGCTGCTGTAAAGTTATATAATTCAGTTCCCAGGGAACGTTTTACTGTGTACCATAAACTACCTTAAGGAAAAAAAAGCAAAGACAAAGCAAATCAGAAGATCAGAAGGCTGAAAGCTCCCAGCAGCTTCTCCCCCTTTGGAGGGCTGTTATTTAATCAGCTTTTATTTCCATTATTTATCATGTGGAAGCAACTGTGCTGTTTCAGTTGCTGTAGCTTAAAATGTAATAAAATCTGGCTGTGACACAACAATACCTGGATCCTTCAGCCAAACCCTGCATTTCAGTGTCAGGATGTACAAAATATTAATCATCTGATGCAGCTGCTGCCGCCTTTGTGAACAGAGCATATATTTCACTGCACCCTGGCACATCTCTTCTCCTGAGGGCTTTTATTAAAAAGAGCCTGTGAGTTACTGAACTGTAAGGTTTGCAAGCCAGAAATCTGACCCAATATCCAGGTTCATAATGCTCTTGGAAAATACTTAAATCAACGAGCAGACCCAGACCCTTAAAACAGAGAAAAATAACACCTGACACACCATTATACAACAAATCTTTTTTAAGAAAAGGCAGCTGATAAAGCTTAGCTCCTGGCATCATTATTTGCAATGTTTTGTAACCAAGGAGGCCAGGTTCCCACTTACGGATTAGGACAACAGACAGAGTCAGAAAACAATTTGGGCTGACAAACCCCTTCTCAGGCTCCATCTGTGGGCTGTGAGTTTTGCAACACTTTCATTAAGGAGAATATTAGCATAATGCAATTGCACAGTAATAACACATGCTTTGCTTGGAGGGGAATGCTGAGGGGAAATCTCTGATGATGATGATGTTGACCATGCACCCAGGCTGCTGAGATCAGGTCAAGGCTCTGCTCACGCCTTGGCCCAGCACAGTGGTAGGAGCCCAGCAGAAGTGTGGTTCCACCTCCTTGGAGTTCCCCAGCTTTCAGACCAAGCTCAGACAAGACTTCACCCCAGACTTTATGAAAAAGGAACACAGAAACACAAAGGAGCAGAAGGACATTTCTTCCGGCTGCAGTGTCAGTCCTGATGAGAACTGGGTCATTAAAGAACAGCTATTTCAGCCATTGTATCTAATTACAAAAAGGAATCAATCTCTAAAAATAAAGCTTTAAGTGCCTGAACTATATTAAAGGCAGATAATTAACAATCAAATAGAAGAGGCCATCTTTCCCATCACGTTGAGTCCCGGTCTCCTGCTGAGATGTTATTCAAGTGCATTGCTACCAGTCCCATGCAAAGGGCAACAGGCACAGCTCCTGACTGATGATACCACAGTACAGTAACCTCTTTCTCAGAGCTTTTGAAAATTAAGAACATCATGGCATTTCTGTATTTTTCGCTGCTGAAGCAAACTCGTCTGCATCGAATTCACAGATACAACTGACCCATGAATTGGCCAAGTATCTGTTACCTCTCTCCAGCTCAGATGCATCTCTCCTATTTAGACATGTAAGTGATGCATCTAATTTACAGATACTCCATCCTTCAAGGACTGAGAAACATGCTCAGAGGCAATTCAGTCCAGAGACACAAACTGGACAGCCTACCTCCTTCCACAGGCTCCACTGAAGAAAATGCCAGATGTTGAGACTGTCCCTCCAGATGAGGATGTCTCAAGGCCATCCTTCATCCCAACTTCAGTGAGGACTGCCAAGCCAAGCATCCTGGTGGAAGTCGGGAAGCAAAACACCTTTGGAAGAAGAAGGTGGGAAACGAGACGCAAGATTGCACAGCCAGCAATGGGCAGAGCCTCAAAGCTTGTTTGATGTACATGAACATGCCAAAGATCAGACGTATCTTTGAAGCACTTGGAATCGCAAAGCTGGAGTGGAGTCTCACAAAAATAATCTTGTTTGTGGTACATCTTGTTCTTCCTATTCCTGAATGTGATGGGAACAGCGCGAGAACAGCCGCTGCCATCGCAGAGTAGCATATTGTATTCCGAGGACGCGTAGCAACAGAAAAGTAGAAGTGAATGGAGCAGAAAAAGTCTATCTTCTTGGCATTATCATCCCTGAAAAGACTTGTTTTTTCAAAAAAAAAAAAGGTCCAAATTGCCTAATATGCCATTTGAAAGTTTTTCACGCCTATTTTATCATCACTTTTCTCAAGGGCAGAGAGGACCTAAAAGCTAAATCAGATTTAAGCAATCAGCTTCAATATAAACAATGCTCCAGCTCAACACGAGTTCCTTTATGGGGCTTTATAGCACTTTATAAAATCTATTAAGTAACTTTGGGAGTTACAAGCAGATTTGATACGGAACAGACACTCATAGTCCAGCAAGCTGCTCAAGATGATCAAGCCCTGGGGTCAGAGTGTGAGCATACCGAGATGCACTCTTAGGAAAGATGGCGAGGATGAAGTTAAAGACTAAAAATGAGAAGAACCACCTGGAGAAAATCCTCAAGCAGAGAAGTCCAGACAGATCATGCAATTTGTGACAACAGCTTTTCCAGCCTGTTGTTCAGGTTCTGTTTGAGACATCCTCTCCCTCCCTTAGAGGATCATTATCTTACACCCTCCTCTCTCAGTTTTAGCCAAGCTTGCTTGCTTCCTTCCTTCCTTCCTCTCCACTTCCTTCTCACACACAACTCTCACACATTCACCTGCCTGTATCTCACACCCCTCCCTGCTCTGTGTTTATCATCTCCATTCAAATCCCAACTCTACAAAGATGCTCATTACGTCACACCTGCAAAGCCTTTGTTAGCCAGACTTTCAGAAGCCTACAAGAGGGATTAAATAGCATCTAGGAGATAGCGAGTTGTTGGAATCAGCAAGTTTTTCACACAGGGCCATTCAGGGTAATTGCTAATCACACATTCATTGCAGATGCAACCTTTTCTGACCCAGTTCTCAATAGGCAACATCTGTCAGCCTGCAAAAACGTGCATCATTGTGCTACAACTCTCATATATGTAAAAAGGAGCTATTATGTACAAAAAGCCCCCCTTTCCCTCAGAGATCTTTCTACAGATTGGATGGGTTTTGCTGCTCTCTTGCACTGCTTTCCCTTCCCTTGTCAACAGTCAAGGAACTTGCATCACTTCCCATTGCACCTCTTCAGGGCCATGGGTTGTCCTGTCCCAAGCTTCACTGCTTACCTAAAACTTGTCTTTATAGTCTATGGGATGCTCTTCTCTGGTCCTAAGAAGCAGCAGTGTCAGGGCTGTTGCTGGGCTGAAAGCTCTAGAGGGTAGGCAAGAAGCAGGGGAGGGATCCTTTCTATTTGATCCTTCCTATTTGATCGTTTCTCCAAGTATCTCACAGCTCCAGCCAAGCCAGTCTGTCTGTTTAACTACCTGCTAACCCAAATCTGCTCCCTGCTCAGAGGTTAGCTGCCTCCTCCGAGAGTGGTACTAGGGGATGCTGAAAGATGAAACTAGTATATATACATTTTGCTAGTGGTTAACCCAGTGCAATTACCACAAAGTTCGTGTTCCATAACAGGCAACAAGCTCTTAACAAAGCGATGTTGTACAGAAGGCTCCTGTAGATCACAGCTGGGAGCTCAGCTGAGAGGTTGGAAGCACTCCTGGTTAAAAATAGGACAGTACATGGAAGAGGTAGGATTTGTAACTTCCAAAAATAGCCTTCCCCAAAAGGATGCTTTCTACCTTGCTCACACGTCACATGTGCATCAGGCCTCCTGGCTAGTACCAGCAGCCACACCAGGATTTTTGCCTCGTCCTAATTTATTATTTCAGAAACATCTAATCCTAACTCGCAAATTAAAAAAAAAAAAAAGTAGTATTTACCATAATGACTCATTCTGACAACTACATTTACAAATGCTCCCTTCCCCCTACCAGGAGACACATTCCAGGACCATGTGAGCAAGAAAACATAGTGGCAGTCTCCAAATAACACATGCTCCTCTTATTTAACAATTTTGGCAAGCCTGTGTTTCCTGATTCAGTGTTTCAGATTTGCAGCAACAGAAGTGAGAGATTACAGAGCAGGTTTGCATGGAGGCTGAGATGAATGTAGGTCGAACAAACCGAATTTGCTATGAAGTGTAGGAGAGCAGTGCTGTCACACCGTGATGGTCCCCAGCTTGTTACGCCACCAAAATACACAGCTAACACTTACAATACATGCATATAGTGCTTAAAAGCATGTACAAAGCTGGCTCGTCTGACAGAAGGTCTACAGGGTAGAGTCACTAACACAGCACTGAGTATTTATAGAAAGCAGAGAGAGCAACCACTTGGTGACACTGTTCACATGGGGCTGTTCCTGCTACGTTAGTACCTCAACTAAATCCTATTGGGACAAGAAGGATTAAATTAAATGATTCTCCAAATTCCTGCTTTCTTCTATTGCTCTGCCACCATCCCTGCTAAACTCACTGTTAATGCATACCAGCAAAGTTGTTATTCCACAGGGACAAGGAAAGCCCAAAGGGCATTGCTGGGCAGGGAGGGGAAGGCAATGTGATCCCGTGGATGCAGCAATGGAGCTGCTGTTCCCAGCCCTGCCACTGGCTTATGGTGCACCCCTGTGCAAGGACATCTGCCTTTTTGTGCTCTAATTTCCAGCTCACCAAAGTCAGACTTCCCTGTTAAGATCTTTAAGATCCATGTGTGTTCAAGATCTAGATTGGCTCCTGTTAAAATGAGAGCAACAAAGCCTCGGGACCAACAAAGAGCCAGGAACCACCCGAGCAAAACGCACAGGTTAGTGGAATTCCTGCAGTTTTTCATCTGTCCATAATAACCAAGCCATGGTGGCAACAAATTGCCACAGGACTCTGACAGCAGCTGGTAAGAATTGCAGGGTCAGTTTTTCACTTGGTTTGGGTGTAAGGAGGGAAGAGCACGGAACGTATCCATCTGTTTTCAAGCCAAAGCACCAAGCAGCACCATCCGACAAAAGCACTGGGCATTACAGATTTCCAAAGGGAAAAGACACCTCAGTTTGAACTGCGGAAAGGATACTGCCTTTCTCTCAGCAGGCTCCACAGCCCTGACCAGAAGACTGGTGTGATTCTACAAAATATGAGGCACAAAGGCCAGACTCAAGGTAACCAGAATGAGGTGTCTTTCAAAATGCAGGTCTAAAAACTCTTTCCACGGGAGAAACAGAAGCATTTCTAAATGCCACACAAATCGTTGGCAGGTTGTTTCAAATGTCACAGTAGCAACACCTGAAAAAGCCTCAATTTTCTCAACAGCCCCTTCAGGCACTCCACAAAGATGAACTACGTACGGTGCAGTGCAGTTGTGTGTAACCAGCACCCGAGGCTGGCACTCCACGGAGACAAGAGATGCATTCGCACTATTTCTACCCCTACGTGGGCTCTAGGAGGCAGCTCAGGAAAAGTTCATTTGGTACAACTTGCCTCAGGGCTTTTCTTCTCAGCTTTAACATTTTACAGGACAGAATGGCCTGGGCAGGACTTGAGGCACATCCAGTCACAACCCACTGCAGGTGAATGGACTCTCCCTTACATTGCAGAATGGCACTTCCCAGCATTTAATGCCAGAACAGATCCGTGTGTCAGCTAATCTTTGCTTGGTTTGCAGAATCAATAGCTTCATCCACACTTTCATCTAATCACCTCATGTACCGAGACCCCAATCACCTCAGAAAGGTGCCTAAGTGTTGACTTGATGAGTTCAGGAGATGGAGAAGTTTGTCCACAGGTTGATCACAGAGCACTGGGAGGAAAAGCCCTGGCAAACCTGACATACTACATAAGCAAGAAAGCTGCTTATGGCCTGACCCACTGGTCACCAGTCTGGCAGACCAGTTTCTAGCCTTTGACATTACAACTTTGTCTGGAAGCTGAAAGGGTATTCAGCAACGAGTGCTCGAGGCCTGAGGAAAATGTAGGCAACTGAGCCTGCTCATGGCACAACACAAGGAAAGAAGCAGTGATCAACCTGACACTCCTGTGGGTGGGGAAATTTAACAATTTCTCTATCCTATACAATAAACTGAACGAATCTGAGTGAATTTGAGGTGGCTGAAGGAAAAACTTGCTTGTGCCTGGGATACGGGTGTAATTAAGGCTCCATGTTTGTATTTTGAGGTGGAAAAAACAGAGCAGGCAAGCATGCAGTACTGTACCTGTAGGCAAACACCTCTTGCATCTCATCAGATCCACCACTGAAACAGAACTGACCATGAGGCATTCAGCTCTGGCAGAGCATAAAAAGCAGCAGGAAGATTTCTATATTTTGTTTTCTCTGCTTCTAGCAACAGGCTTGTGTTTGGGCAAGCAGCTCTGCTGCCATGTAAATCCATGGCCTCCCTATAAGTGCAAAGGCACTGGAAGAGGAATTTATTAAAGGATATAGTGACATGCCTTTGATGCATCAAAAGCTATGCTGCCTGCCTCTCTGAACAACTGAGTCATAAACCACAAAGAAAACTCTTCTGAAATGTATTTCTTCTCTAATTTCCATCTTGTTTTCTTGCTCCTCTTTTGTAACTTGTGCTTTGAAAGCACATTTCCCCGCCAGCAGCAAAGCAGAGCCCGGGAGGTGAGAATCCTCCCTCACAACCTTGCAAGGATTCCTCGCTTGCTGCCCACATGTCTTCTAATGCTGGGCTGACCATACCCATCCCTGGGAAGAGGGGAGGTCCCTCCCAGAGCTCACCCATTACCTGCCCACCAGGGCTCTGGAGATACCTCCATTCCCTGTGTTGCACCCCAACACTTGGGGAAAAAAGTGTGCTTCATCAAAAGGAAAAAAAACGTAAGACACCTACTGTCAATGCAGACCCACCCCACCACAGTGAATAAGTACTTCCATGCTTTCCTCAGCCTAGTTTCTAAGAGCATGACTGGCCTAATGCAAACTTTGAAGCTCTGCAATCGCAGCCAGCCACAACAACCACTCTGAGCTCAACCATCTGACCATGATGGAGCATCATCTTGGGCTACAGTTCCTGCATTTGATTAGAAGGACCAATAATCATACATTTAATAGTTAAGATGTTTGCTGAATAAGGGCAGCTGGGTACAGGTCTATGAGAAAGTTTTGCATTTATTTAACACCCTTTACACAGTGTTACAGAAGCACATTACAGATTCCAGCATCTCTCAAAGCCAGAATTTGTTTTCATTTTGCCCTTTCCAAGGGACCATGTTGCAGCCCTGAGCATATTAGGGTGGTTCCACTCCACACGCACACCCTTGAAGGGTGCTGTGACTGTGGCCTCCTAGTATGTGGTTTAAAACACATTTATTGCTTTGCGAAGGGATTTAAAATACAACAGCATCTCATGCTGCCAAATTCCAGGGGAAAAAATGCAATGGACAGGCATCACATTTCAATGTCTCCACTGCTACAGGTCTCTCTCTGAATCTAGAACTAATTTTTTTAGAAGTCTATTAAACCAATTAGAAGACCATGACAAAAAGATGCTTCAGTCGTATGTTCTGACCACTGTCTGCAGTGCCAGTTACAACCTGCATGAGTTATTACTCTGACCTTCACACTTCTCCTTCAAGGGACAACACAGGCTGGACAGAGCTGCACCAAAACCACCAGGTTGAGCAGGTGACCCTAGGACTCAGCAAAACTGACAGCTCAGAAATTATGCAAAATTTTTGCATGGCAAAGACAGATTTATCAAGTTCCTGGCATCCTAGCAACGGCTCCATGGCTACAGCCTATGTATCTAACCCTAAATACAGAAAGAAAGAAAAATAAAAGGGATTTCAAGGTCAAAACATTGTGTTTAATTTTCTCATGAATAATGCAGTAGCAGCAGTATGAAATTTTGCCTTCTGCCCCAATCAAGGTTTCTCAGTCATCAGTATTCTAGTGGTGTCTTTCCATCCCTCTCTGACTCTCATAGGTAGATACTTGACTAAACTGAAATGAAGGCTCAACAGAGCACAAAATTTGAGGCCAGTTGCAGCCTTTGAACCAAACCATTATGATATTTTGAGTCAGTGAGTAGGAAAACAAGTTGGGATAGAGAAATGTCAAAGTGTAAAACTGTCAGAAAAAAAAATATGTCAGAAACAATATACTTTCATTCCTCCCTGAAGATGACTCTCTTTGTGATGCAATACAAAAACCATTTTACACACCAGAGATCCATAAAGTTCCTTCAGATGGAATTGTAGCAACTGATATCTCGCTCTGGAGGAGTACAGAGAGCTTAATCACTCTTGATCTCATGTTTCAAGAGTTGACTTTGACCATGAAATTTTATTGGTAACACAAAAATTTTTCAATATAGCTGAGCTGATGGTTTTGTAGTGCTGAGAAAAGGAGACACATTTATTTTGATCATTTTAGCTCCTTGGAGACAAAACCAAGAATTTAGAGAAAGATCTGAACTTCAAATCACATGAGTAAGCTGAAAGTTACAGTATTTCCTTGGTGAGGAAACACAGAAGTTGAATTAATTTACTGATCATTCAAAGAGCTTGGCAGTCAACCTTGCAACTTTTTTTGTTTTGTTTTTAAGTAAACTGTAACATAGAACCTATAATGTCATCACTAAAAATATCCTTGTGAAAAGGTAGCAAAGATACTTGCTAAATCCACTTAGAATAAATTTGCACTCACTCATGTATTGAAATCGATGACAAGAGACAGAAATATCTGAAGCGATGCATGAACAATGCTTTAATTCTTAGCTCAGTTGCACCCTGAAATAAGTTGGTTGAAGTTTTTCCAACTAGACAATGCTAGGATTCACAATTTAACTGTAGGCATTGTGTGAAGTATCTAGTGTCACCTCACTGTAAAACAGCACATAATTTGTACTGGAGCAAGAACATGCCCTCCAACAAACATTTCTGAGTATATATAATCCGGGAGGAAAGAGTCATGCTGAAGGCTCTAAGTGCCTCAGAAAGCCACAAAAGATGGAAGGTTTCAGATTTCACCTAAGAAACAGATCATAAGTAACCACAAGTGATCATTATCATCCTATGGTGGTTAATGGATTTATGCAGAAATGCATATGGAGGTCTGCTGCCACAGCCCAATGTGCCACTCCCACAATGGCTTTAACTGGGGTCTTTGCTGAAAACTTGGCATCAATGCCAAAAAACCTGAAGAGATGCAAAGTTTGAGTTCGCCCTGGGATGGTCAGTGAAGGACCATGTAGAAGAACATCAGTACATGGGGAGCTCTCCTCACCACCCCTTCTCTAGGTAGAGAAGGATGCTCTTCAGGACAGACACTCTGGCACTCATGAGCATTAAAACTAATTTCAAATACTTTCAAAATTATAGTTTTGAATTAACATCCATTTTCTCCTGTACATTAACTATTGAATTGAGTATTTCCCTTCCTCAGGTCCTATGGGAAAACTAGCATGAATACACTTTGTCAATCACAATCTATCAGATTCCAGCCCAGACTTCCCAAGGGGTACCTCAGCACATAAGCCATTTAAAACTGGACTGAATGGGCCATCAGCATACATACTGTTAGAAATCATCTCACATTCAACTCTGAGAAGGCAGGGTTCTAATAAATATTTCCATACTCTCATTTCTCTGGTTCCACTCAATGTACTTTTGTTAAAAAGATAAAAGAGAAAAAGCAGAGTTAAAATAGCCACTTACAGAAAATGTTCAGCTTGATCCATCCAGGTCAAGTATCCCAGGATGTAAATACAATGCAATAGAAGGCTATAAAATAATGGACTTGATTGTTTTCAAGTGGGTCTCTCTCTCTCCACTTGAACTGCCTTTATATAAGCCATGGTGCCTTTGGAAATAACAGTGCTCCCAGTTAGCAGAAGTCGTCTTTGAGTGAATCTGTTGAATTTAATCTAGAATCTACAAGTCTGCTCTTTTCTCATGCTTATTCCCTAATCAGATAGTTATTCAGAATCAGAGAACAGCAAAGACAATTCTCAAGTGTTTTCATCAACTGAAATGTGTCTCAGATGCCTTGTAGATAACCCCTGCCCCACCTGTGATCACACAGCCTGTCATCCCCCCCACCCCAAAGTAATTCCTTCCCAAGAAAAGTAATGCTAGGTATATACCTGGTCATGTATTTTAAGGTACTTAAACAACTAAGAGGAGGAAGACCAAGCACCAAGTAATCAGCTGGGGATGAGTCAGCTGCTTCTTGCAGATAGCTCATGGGGAACAATGTGGCTCATTGTAATATCTATTTTATTACTGTATTCCCAAAGAGCTTAAAAAAATGGAACAAAATACCTTTTCCCTCCAATTAATTTAAGTTGTTGAACCCACTGCCACATGATGAGAGCCAAAAATTGGACAAAATAAGAAATCTCTCTTACTGCCAAGTAACAGGGTGTGTGTGCAGACAGGAGAGAGAAGGGTTTCACTTAACCTGCTATGAGATAGGACAATGGGCAATGGAACAAGGAGTTAACATCATACTGAACCACAGCATTCAAAATTCCAGCCCTGGTCAGTATATGAACCTGAAGGGACAGTCACTCAACTTATGTGACCCAAGTGAACTCTACTGGTTTATATTTACTCAGCATTTGGCTCATGAATTTTCCATCATGGAGAAGTCCTCGTATAACCGTAGAAACATGACAGCACAGACAAGAGCTCCTACGCTCCTCCTGGTGCCCAAGATTGTATTGATGGCATTGACTCAAAGATTTGTTGATCTTGATTCTGACTGGCATTACAGAACCCCAGGAAACCTTTATTCTTGGGAATAAAGCAGCATTACTAGTTTTGCATAAATGTATATAGGGGAGATGCAGAGGTACAAAGACACTGAACTACAGGGTCGCAAACAAGAGGCAGCAGCAGAACAACTTGGATCCCAGCCCAAGGATGCTCAATCCAGTAATTCAGGCATATCAGCATGAAACCTTGACAGGGATTCTGGCTGCAGCCACTGTGGTTAGAAGCTCTTTTCTTTGTCATTCCTCCCTAATCAAATGTTTTACTTTGCAGAGACAAATTACATTCCTAGCTTTTATTTACTCAGGGACTGCTGTTACCCAGCAATCACCTCCAACACGTTTCCGTCAGGTCTAAACCACTGATGGGCCAAATAACATGAGAGGTGATTCATCTTTCAAATACATCAAGCTGCTTTTAATTCCCCGGCTGCTTTTCACACACCAAGGAATGGCTGGCTTAGGGGTCTGATATTCTAAAGAAACAGGATTCCTGCAAGTGATTTTTACAACACATTCACAGATGTACTGCACTGGCATATGTAGGCTTTCCTCTTCTTGAGTTCCATTGCACAGGGAAATCATTCATCAACAGGCAGCATCTCTATAAACCAGCAGACAGGCTCCAGGAGCAGTTAGAACCAACCATCTCTCCTGCCATCACATGTCCAAGATGGTGGAACCACCTCTTTTTGCTCCCAGCCATGGTCAAACTGTAGTCTGACACCACGATCGACAGGACAGTGAGTTGAAAACACACAAGCTGCAAGCTCACCAAAATTTTCTCAAGTCTCATTTTATTAGAGAAGCAGTTTTTCTACCAAAAGCTAAAAAATAACTCCACTCACATTTTCCCCCAATAAAAACTTATTTAAAAGATTTTTAAAGGGGGAAAAAATATCGAGAAATTTGAGAGGGAAAGGGCAATTGTCAAAAATTGCTTAAGTGCCAGACAGAAAACTCAGTCCATTCGCTTTCTACTGTCATGATGAAAGTGTGATGAGATTCACTGGGAAGCCTCAGCCCAACAGACTGGCTTGCTCAAAGCCACTATTACGCTCCACCAAACCAAAAGTCCTTCTTTCTGTCGCAGGTGCTCCTTCCACGACAAAAGGACAAAAAGCCAATACGCAAAGATATGGATGGATGTCTTTGTTCCAGCTGTTCGATGGATAAAGAAATCAGGGCAGTTAATTAGTGCTTGCAGCTGGCACAGATTTAACTTTTCTTTGGAGACACAGACCATAAAAGACAGCCTAAATCTTCATCCAAAAACTCAAACAACTCCAAGGGTATGATTTTCAAAGGATGCAAGTTGGAGAGGCAATGGCTCAGCATATCTTAAACTTCTGTAAATGGGAAAAAGAAAATAAAAAAAGAGTCCAGCACTAATTCTCTTCTTTGTTAGAAGTCACTGCAGACCATATGTGCTCCAACTTTCTGGACGCAGGACAGCCTCCTGGCACCAAAGCACTGCACCCAATTAGTGTGATGGATTGTTTCTCCAAGAGGCCAAATTAATGCAAAGCATTAGTGTTATCCAGCTTGTATCAGCATCTCATGGTTCGCAGAGCAGGTGTCACCAGCCTGGCAGTACTCTGAAGATACAGGGAAAATGTGCATCCCTAATGCTGGTCAAGCACACGGCGAGGATTTGAGGAAACCTCGAGTGACTGCCACAAGACCTCTGCTTAGGTAGGAAACTTCATTCAGCCTCTGATGTCTGCAATCTGCTAATACATCTTTTCATTAACCTGCTGCTCTCTGCCCAGTAAATCCCATGCCTTGCATCACACTTCAACATCTTGCCAAAAAGGACAAATTTTCCTTCTCCTATTTATGTACGGACAATACCTTGCTCTGCCCCTCAGCATTATTACAGGCAATTCTTGGTGTCCCATGTTTTGTTCACACAAGGAGTGCTCTTTGCAGGCAAGAGAACTGGCTAAATTCATCTGTCAAGCCTTCACAACAGCAGTAACATGGATCACACTTAAAGGGTCCCTGTGCAGGTCACAAAAGTCTTTTCAAACTAGAAGCAGACCAACAGCACTCCAGGAACTCTAAGGAAAAAATAGTTCTGCAGACCCAACTGCTGTAACAGACTCAACAGCTACAGCTTCAAAAATGAGACAGAATTTCACTTTTCCATAAACCCAAGAGCAGATTTCTTTTTTCCTTTGTAAATACAAAAGCAGGAGCAAACCACATCAAAAGTAGACAGGACAATAAAATGAGGCTCTCATTCCTGGTCACGTTTGTAGGCATTGCTGCAGTATACATCACTGTATGAGAATAATAGACTCTTCTCATGGTATTTTGGCTGTTGCAGCCCCAGCCAGAGTACAAACATGTACCAAAAAACATAGAAACAAAGAATAATGAAAATAAATTATTATTTTTTAGAAACTGGAAAAAAACATCAATTTGAATATGGCACACATTTATTTTAATTTAAAGCTGCCGTAACTGTACCAAGAAACTTATTGCAGCCTCTTCACAAATGGGACAGGTTCAGGGCAACACCAAGTGTTCAGCTAGGACCACAAACCTTCAAAACCACCGGCTGCTTAAACACACACCCAGCGAGTCAAGTTTGTATTTAAGAGTAAAGCCTTAGTGATGCAACTATAATTTAAATAGGGGGGAATAACTTTGATTTCCAAGAACATCAACCAAAATATGTTTGCCTTAGTTTTGATGGGTACACCTTCAGCCAGACCAGTATCTACTCTAACACTGAGTGTTTTACAGTAAACGATGCTGCAAACTACACAGCACATGGGCATTTTGCTCCCACCTGTGAGTCCCAGGCTCCTGAAGGTAGCTGGTCTGGTGTGATTTTATATCTAGCAGAGCATCAGAACAAACAGAGCAGAAACCAGCTTGCTCCTTTGGAGGAAATGACTCAGTAAACTTATTCCAAGAATTAATTCAAGGGAAAGCAATAGGGGTATCAAAAGCCTGGTTTACTGAAAATTTTTCCCTATGTTATCTTTATGGGACAGGAAAAGGGATGAAAAATAGAAACAAGTAAAATAGAATTTCACAACTGGAATAATTTGCTTGGGCAAATATCTTCCCAGACACCCAGTTAACAGAATGGTTAAGCATTATCAGCCCAGCAGTGATTATCAGGCCAAGCAGACCAACTCCTTACAGGCACTGAATTGTCTGAGAAGATATGGCAGTGGGAGGGAATAAGCATCACTTAGAGCTGGAAAGGGAAAAAGCGTTAATAAAGTGTTCATAACCCAGAAAAACATGAGGAAGGAAACATCTACAAATTTATGCTTGGGTAAAGGTCACCAGGCCTCACCCCCTGTGATTCCTCCTTTTTACGCTCTCCTAAGCATTTACAACCCCTAAAAAGGCATTTACAACCCCTTTGCACCACCCTGCTGTAAGGGCTCCTTAGTTTCCTCTTCTCTAAGCTCCTTTTGACGGGTTTGCCCAGGGGGATGTTGAAGCAGCACCTCACAAACATCTGTTGCTCTGGCTCCCTTTTCAAGCTTGCCAGGAGACATCAACTGTATTGCTTCACAAATACAGATGGGAGGATGCAACCTGTGGGCGTAACCTACACGGCATCCCTTTTATAGACCAAAATAATAAACCCAAAAATAACCACAGCCTACGTGCAAGCTCCAGTCCCTGCCTTTTCCTAATGTCATGGTAACACCTGACCACTTCTGCTAATGCTCTGTTCTTCAGGCAAAATGGTTAACAGGAGCTTATCTACAGGGATCATGAACTAGAAGGCTCTCATGTCCTGGAAACAGTGCACACCAAGAACAGACATGCTGGAAAAGTGACTGTTTGCAGAGCACTGACAGAAACGACACAGGTTCAGCTCTCCCCACAGCATCATTTGCAGAAACATCTCTCTCAGATGCCAACCGCTCAGCTCACAGCTTGACACCACCAACATCAGGGCTCTGGCTTCTGCTAACAAGATACCTGCATTTAGGGAAATTCTCCACAGAAGAGGCACCTCCCTGCTTCAGGTGAGACTGAGGGGTCCCACTGCCACTGCCCAGTGCAGATGCCACCTTCCAAAACCAGCCTGAAGATATCATGGTGATTTCCACTCTCAGATGTAAAGACCGAATTGAAACTGGCTTTGGAGGCAGCACCTGAATTGTGCTCTCAAAGGAGTTTGGTGTCTGTCTGCAAGATTAGGAGTGTCCTACTCAGCAGCAGAATGAAGAACAGCCACCAAGACAAGCACTGATGTGAAGGGAGACAGACTGACACAGGCTGCAGAGAAGCCTGCAGAGGGGTAGCGGGGACTGACGGGGTACCAGATGGTTACACAGCAAAGTTTTGCCTTCCTTTGTGGCTAACAGCATTGCCCTTCGAGCAGCTCCACTGTCAGGGTAAAATCTGTTCTCGTTCAGGGTCTTGTTGATTAATATTTGCTCTCTGGTCCTCCTGCACGCGTGCAATATAACCATGGCCAGGCCCCAGCTGCTGCAGGGCTGCGAGTAAGAGAGCAAGCAAGGGGAAGGAAGGTTTTCAGCCATCTACAAATAGTGTTTGTCTTGCAGTTTAGACTCAAATAAACCATTTGGAAACTTGCCCAGTGATTTTGGTATTCTAGAGGTTCTGTCAAATGGCTCAGTGAGAAGCTGGGTGCCTGGTTCCTATGGATGGGAAAGGTTTGCCTGCATATGTCTCTGCACACACGCATGGGATGATCCAGGATGCCTAAAATAACTGCCTAAGCACCAGCAGTCAGAGGCAGATGTCTCTGATGACCTTGATATTGGATTTTTTGGAGGTCATGGGAAAACCCTCATTCAAGGCTTTAGGAACTATGACCCTGAGCAATAACTGGGGGAATGCTCCACTACCAGACCTAGCTTTTACAGCTGTACATACAGGATCACAAAATAAAACCAAGTCTCTCTACACTACAGTATTTGGGAGACTAAGTATCATCACTTTGTCCTGCCCTTGGAATTGGTACTATCTCACCCCTAGACCAGGGTCTCTGTCCCTGGCACCTGCAGGAGGCTTTGGCACTGATGGGAACAGAACAAGGATTGCCCTCTTGCCTTGGTGCAGGCAGATTTTGGCTGCTACATAAGTGAAAACCACAGAATCAACCCTCAACAGTCCACAATAACCCACTGCACAACACGTGTATCATTAAAGAATACTACTGATTCAAAGTAGGTTTAGTATTTGAAGGGTCTTGCAATGATTCAGTGGGGAATACACAACCATTCCTCATGCACATAGTAAACGTTATTCCCACCTTGCAATTCTGCAGGACAACTATTCCCAAAGCTTCAACCCCTTTCCCAGGAAAGGCAGCAAGCAGCACATGGGCTCCTGTGCACAAAAATCACAGTCAAAACTTCCATCTTCCACCTCCACACTCAAACACTAATGACACCACAGCCACTTGAGATCTATAAACTTACAGCTATAAAATTACAGCACCGGTAATGATATAAATAGATGGTGATGGGCACAGATGATGACAAAGATGGACTGCCAGGGATTTATCGTCTGTCAGGTGTTGCATTAGCAGATGACGGCCAACAGCAGCAAAGAAGCCTGCAGCTGCCCTGGATGGCTTTGCCCCATCCGTATCTTGAGTCTCCACTTGCTGAGCAGCTCCCCAGTGTTGGCACAGTGGTATTTTCAGTCCACGCTCTCCATAGACAAAGCTGCTGCCTGACCTCAGCTACACCAGGGCCAAGGCACCCTTGGACCCCATCACCTCCCTGCGCGGCAGTGATGTACCCCGACCTCTGCACTGCAGTGACCTACATCAGCCAGCGTGCCCACACAGCCAGGCTGCTTAGAGAGAAATGAAAGGCCTAAAAACTTGAAGATTTGGAGGATTACAAGGGAGATGAGGCTAAGTCAGATCCTAATCCTCAGTGTTTGCCCAGTTCAGTGCATTAAAATGAGATCTCTTTGACACCACGTACCGCAAGTTTTCTTGTTTGTATTTGTTCATAACCTTGTAGTGTTTGACATCTCAGATCCTTTCCTCCCCACAAATTTCATCACCAGAGCCTGAAAGACTACATGCTATGGCCAGACACCCTAATTCAACCCTTTGGATTTAGTGTTAAGATACAGAGACCAAGTCCACACAAATCCTCCTTGCCCCATTGTTCTGACAATAGCACTCCTTCGTGCCAAAAGCCAAAGGAACAAAAATCCCCAACTGCTGAGTAGCCAAAAAAATGTTGCTTTTTCACAGCATCTCCTTGACTAGGTACGTGGAGAAACATCTTAATGAGGAAAATCAGGATCTGGAGCTGCATCCCAGAGATGCTGGTAAAGTAACAATTGCTCCAAACACATAAAACTGGATGCATTTATTGCCTCTCAGAGCTGTTCCAGTAATACCAGGGATCTATAAAGATTAAACTAATCTGTAAAAATTACCTCTACCGTATTGGAAACCCTTATCAGATTAGAAGAGCACTGTAAGCAGCAATGCAGCTCAGTCAGCACAGGTAAGGTGGTGGCCATGTGTTGGCCAGTACTTGCCACTGCTCCCCTGTTGTCACAGCCCATCCCCAGAGGACAGAGCCCAGGGAAGTGGCTCCGATGGGATTTTGCAGTTGCACCACGTGGCATAAGCAGTCCTGCCTGACACCATGCAGTGATCAAACGGCCCTCAGCCTAATGAAATTTCTTTAAATGTCTTAATTGGACACTTTGTCTCTATTTAGCCACACAAACATCACAGGACAGGAAAATGCATAGAGAAGAGGAGGAGATAGCTCAAAGGGAGAGAGTACTCTCAGCCATAAGCTGCCCAACTAAGGATGAGAAATTCAAAAGTGTGTATTTTGGCTTAAGAATCCCATTTCCCTTACATTTGAATGAGAAAAGAAACATCCATGCACCAAGGGTTCAATTACAGACAGGACAGCATCAACGTAGGAAAAGCACTTAGATTCCCAGAAAAGTCAGGAAACCTTAACTACAGCTTGAAAACCAATCTTGTACCATCACACTGAAGACCCCGATGAAACTTGTACAGGGCTTGAAGGCTTTCAAGGGGAATTTTAGACAGAGCACTAGCATTTCATGGATCAGACAATCCAATTTAAGGGGTTGCCTGTGCTAGGAAGTTTGCTGCTTTAACTAGCCTGAGGTTAAAACAGTATCCTGCTCAGCCAGCCACATGCCTCGACGTGGGTGAAGCTGTGCATGCAATAGTAATTGCATTTGTATAGCTTATTTGCTTTTGTAAGCAAAATAAACTACACCAAATAAGACAGTGCTCCCCTTAGCCCTGCACTGGGAAAACCATGAGTACAAAAATAAAATCACCTCTCTGACAACACGATTATTTATCAGTCTGTGTTTTCCAATGTAAGCAAATATTTGAACACTCATGGAGACAGCAGGTCAGCAAAGAACTGAGAGGGAAGATGAAATACTTCACTTTTTAATTTGCATGCATTTACTAGTGCCTTAGCAGTGATGCTTCACAGCGTATTTTCCCCCAGGAAAGGAGAAAATGGGCTGACATCCCACTAGCCTCTCCACCCCGTGCTGTATCACCTCCGAATTAGCTCTACATCGAAATAACCTCTCTCCTAAAGCAAATAAAACTTTTCCTCATAGCACAGTAAGTTTTTCTTCTAACTCAAGACTATCATTTTAAACACAAACTTGCTCCCCTTACACCAATTTCTTAACACTAACGGCACGATACACAGGCACAAAACAGGATTCCTGGTAACACCTACTCATAATGCAGCTCTGAACTTTGGTCAGGATGTGGTATTAGTAGAGCCCCAGTTAACAGTTTATCGGAACAATTTTCACATCATAACTCAGTTTTTCATGGTGCAAACTGAGAGGGACAGTTTCAACCCCTTCTCTCCCAACCACTACCATTTTTGAATCGCCCCTGCGTTTTCCCCCAGAGTCATTTAAAAATGAACAACAGATTCTTTTCCAGTCTGACACAATGTTCTACTCAGTGATTTCAAAGGAAAAGAAAAATTAAAAAGGAAACAAATATTCCAAAAGATAATCCTTGGTTTAGTATCTGGAATTTGCTTTTTGATCACAATGCTAAGATTTACGTGTTCATTCTGGCTCAGAAATGGAGGGGAGATGTTGATGCTCCTCCAGCCAAAGTACCCTGGCTGGGGTGAAGCAAGGCAGGCAGCAATGCTGGAAGCTGGGCAGAGTGGTGGGATTCATCTCATCTCCCATCCAGTGACACCTTTGTTTTGGACGATGAAAGCAAGGCAACCAGAAACACCATCCTGACCCTCCTGCTGACTCCCTGCATTATCCGTTTGCTTACAATGTCTTCTCCAACCTGAGCTTTTGGGGGGCTGGTGGGTGTGTGTGCCCATACACCATCCCAACTCCACCAGACACTGTGACTGTCACTGGAGCATGAAGATGCCAACATTGAAGGCACAGCCAGAAGTCGCTGCATGGCACTGCCCAACCCACTGAAACCCAAAACCAAGCATTAGCAGACATGGCTTCTGCACTGGAGCTGTTAAACTTGTTAATTTTACAGTGCCTGCCTCTCTCCAAACAGATCCACAATATTTCTATGCCTGGTGGATTCATGCAAATGGCTCTTCCCACCTTGTCACTTCTGTCTCTCCCCAGGGAAACCCACCCAGCAGACAACACAAAACCTACAGGGCATCATCCTGCTTTTCTTTCCTCTTTTGTTGATTAAAATGCTCTGTACATTTCTGGGATCCAGAACACACTCTCTATTAAATAATGTAATTAGCCACTTGGATCTGGAGCACTATCATTAGTCTGCAGCTTAACAACCTAGGTTAGGAAACGTGCAGTTTTAGTACAATGTGGCGCTGAGACTCGGAGCATGGCTCAGTGTCAGGGCACGCTCAAGTACTGCAAAAAGCATCCAAACCTCCAGAGCATCCAAGTCCTGCTTATCAGACAGGGCTGGAACTGCAGTTTTTGCCCCTCCTGTGCTCACCCCCTGGTCTTCTCTTCCTCCAGCCACAAGCTGCAGTATCTACAAGTCACAGAAGGCAATGGTTGGGTTTTGGATGCTCTTCTGAGCTCACATCTACCCACAGCAGCTGGTAATACTGGTTCTTCAGCAAGACCTTTCCAACACTCCCCTTGCACCAGCAATCCAGGAGTTCTGCTTTGCCAGGTGGACTCAACCTGTGTACAAAACTGGACTGGGATAGCACGAGAGAGCCCTGACCCACGCAGCAGGCTCCAGCACAGCACAGAGAAAGGGCTAATTCAATGTCTGCACAACTTGGTTCAAATTAGTTTAAACTTCCGTTGTGGTTTTTTCCTTCCATCCCATCTGCTCTTGGATAAATGAGATTCTTCTTATCTAGGTACCCATTTCTACCTGTGGTTTCATTACGCTGGTGGATGAGGTTTTCTTATCCTCTGCAACCCACCAGAGTGGTGAACAGAACTGGCTCGTAAATAACGGATGCTCTGAGAGGAAAAAAAAATAGAAAACCTCACTTATCCTTGCTTTTTGGTTTTATTGAAGGAGGTTTTCATTAGCTGATAAACACTCTGACAGTGCAATTACTCCAAGAGAAATCATCATGCAGAACAAATCAGTACATCTACAAAGGTGTCTCCACTCTGTAGCCTCCAAGGGGATCTCTTCCCCCATCGATCAACGCATAGGGGAAGGAGATGCTAATTCTTCCTACTAATAGTTTGCCTTTCATCTGAGATTTCAAAGCACTCAACACTGAGCATTTGTTTTGTTAATGTTTAGAGGACCCAAGAGAGTGAAGGGCTTCAGTGCATTAGGAAAATGATACAGTCAAAGCAGCAGCATTCCTGTATAGTCTGACTATACTGAGCAGACTGGACAGATAAGGTGCATCAGAGGAAACCAAGGCAAAGAAACTTCTATATAATTACCCACTGAGATGATTACGAAGACAATTCTATTTCCCTGTGTCTCAGTGTTACTCACTGGAGCAGACTGTGAATGTTGCAGCCAAGCTCCCCATGCCAGGGGCACAATATCCCCATGCAACGGACAGGTGAGGCCAAAGGAACTTCCACTTGCAGGAAGCAGGAGAAGTCAAAGAACAGACACTTACTTCTCTGGCCCTTAAAAAAGTTTCCCAGATATCCCCTGATAAGCTAAGGCTCAAACATCTGCATGGAGACAGATCCACCATAAATGCCAGGAAGAAATGTGTGGAAAAATGTGCATGTGAACAGCAGTCACTCTTCTTCTCAATCCCACTATTTTCTTCCAAAGCAGAATGTATTGTATATTACTGAGATCTATAAATAATTTATATGCCTGAAAGAAAGAAGGTAAGTTCTTAAAAATTTAGGCACCATATGCCTACACACACATATTTGTTTATGTATAGAAATATATGCACGCACAATGCTCTGCTATTCTGGCACTCGTTTTTCTTCAGACAGCTCATTTCTTTCCCCTCTCCTCTCCTCCTTTGCAGGATCACATAATGAAGTTAGGCTTGGCAACATTAGTGAAGCACTTATTTAATCCACCCTTTCAAATTCAACTGATATCTGCCCAGATAATATCAAGAGAGCAGCTGACGCCCCTTTCTCAGCAGTCTTGAAGGAGTCATAAGCAAGAAGATAATAAGAAATCTTATTACTGGCTTGGAGAGGAGAAAAAGAGAAAATAGGGATTTAGAGAGCTGTGTAAGCCAAAATCGACCCTAGGCAAATGCATGTGAATAGGGCTTTCAAATGCAGTACATCAGGAGAGCCCTATAATAGCATTTTAAATGTGTACAACACACCTAACCAATTAAAAAGGCATTTTATCAGATGTTGGGCAGCTCTCTCTCTGTCAGGACACAGAAGTAAATACTTATCTGCAGCTGAAGAAAACAACTTGCCTTTCTGTTTCAAGTCCAGGACATGAATTTTCTTCTGTTCTCTCCCCTCCTACAGTATCAATGAACAAAAATGGCATTCTTGGTTTACAGAGGATGCCTTTATGTATCTCCTCAGAAACACAGAAGCTCTCCGCATATATCTGGAGATGCCATCTAAATCTTAAAATGCATCCCAGAAGTAACAAGATGCTTTTGAAATAAGCTATCTTGAAGAGTAATAGCACTATATAAGCCTGAAAAGTAACTGAAGTCACCTTATTTCTTGGAATGTCTCAAGAACCAGAGACACGGCATATTTTTATGAATTATAGATCTCACATTTCTCAGAGTATTGAGGGGTTTTTGCAAATTTTGACCAATTGGCATTTTTATATTTGAAGCTGGATATCACTTCAAAAAACATGAAGGTTTTGTAGCCCTGTAAGGAAGAGACCAGCCACATAAAGAAATCACAAATAATAGCGTGATCACCAGAATGACCTACACAAAGTATCACAATAACTATCATGCCCGAATTAGTGACTCCTTCACCTCCGTCCCCTTTCCTTAAAACAGGGCTGGCACTTGACTAACCATCTCCTGGAAAAGCTCCAGTATGCCACTGTTCAAGCTTGCACAAGACAGGAGGGGAACTTTTGCTAGTGAAGGCACAAGGACACATCACGACTATTCCTTCTTCAGGGCTGAGCAATGCTTTGAGGAAAATATTTTCAACCCATCTGAGTCTGAAAGGCAAAATGGAGAAGGGGACAGCTCGTTATGAACAACAAATGGCTCTCAGTGGTGGATCTGCACAAGGGGAAGTCTGCATTATTTCCCAGTTTAGGGGCCTGGAAACCTGAGACACCACAGAGGTGAAGTGGTTTGCCAAGGGGCACTCACAGTGACTCTGCTCCTTCTGATTTATTAATAAACTCTACATATACTGACTTAGCTGGAAGATATGATGGCCTCTAAAGCCAGATGATAGCTGGTTTATGGTCCAGAAAGGTAATACCACTTGAGCATATGTCTAAAACCAAAGTTATATTTAAATGTTCATACTTTATGGCTGATCTCACCCCAGAAAATGAAGCAGTAGCAGGAAGCAGGGTGTCCTACTGTGGGTAAAAGTAGTTATCTCAAGCAATTGCACATTGAGGGTTTTGTTTTGATTTCAGGTTTTTTTAACCTCAATACTGAAATAGGTAGCATTTTAAGTTGGCTGAAATACTTGGCTTCACATGACCCATTTCTGACTATGATGACCTCATAAACATCATTTACAGGTCACCAAACTGTGACTTGCAGTGAGGAGCACAGCAGCTGCACAGCAGCCCAGAAACCACCCGATAATGTCTTACCCATGTGCCTGATCACTGAGAATCTGAAGCCTTTTCACCACCACGGATTTTGGTGCAGAATGACCATTTCCAATGGTTACATTAATTGCACATCATCATACAGTCAGGATGCAGGACTCTAACTCATCTGACCTACTGGCATGACCAACTTCTTTATAAGCTTGGGACACACTCCTTTTATGAATCTCTGCCTAGCCCATACCAAATCTCCTTTGATCTAATACTACACAGGATCTAGCCCTAAGAAAAGATAAAGTGAAGGTGGGCAGGGGCCTCCTTTGCTGCTCTGACAAAGACTAACTATGAGCAGTAACTAAGAACAGCTCAGCCCTGCACACTAACCTGCCCTTGACCTAGGGGAACGTATGGACTGCTGAAGACCACGATGGATCTGCTCTGCATCAGGTTTGGGATTTAAACAAGAAATTAATCAAGTTTGCAACAGAACTATGGATTCAGGCTGTAGGTCTACTAGGCAATGCAAATACAGCCTATGTGATTGCAATAGGGCCCTTATAGGGACTGCTATGGGACCACACGGTTGTTCCAGCTCCTGTGCCAGGCCCACCTATGCAGTCACATCTCTGGGATATACCTGGGAGCTGTGCTGACTTAGTTCAGCTCTGTGCCTAATCAACATTAAAAGCCTCTTAGAAAGACTGCAGTCTGCCAGGACTTCAAAGGAAAGGTTAGTTAAACAGCACGACTACCTGCAGGCCCAGAGGAATGAGATTTTCTTTTGCTGTCATAACTGAAAGTCTACGACCGCACACAGCTGCGTGTCGTGGCAGGAAGCCGTGCAGAGAGCTCCTACCCCTCCTGCCCTAGCAGTTCCCTCCCACGGCTGCTAGATCAACAAGGCACTCCTCCAGCCTCGAGGACCTGCTGCTCCTCTTCAGTTTCCCTACAGTGAGGAAGCATGAACTTTAAGAGCTGACAGCCCACAGTAATGGGGATGCCTCCTGTCTTCACACATCTGTCTGCAGACTGCACCATCCAGCTCCCAGGGCAAGCACTTCTAGAGGTGTCTCCCTGGCCCAGGGGAAGGGAGCTGCAGAGCTGTGTGGCACTTGTCCAGTGACCACATTGGCTTCCTGCAAGTGGATGTTTCTGAACGACAGTTGAGAAGTTACTGCATTCACTGACACGTTTGCACACTTTTCCGTTGACATCTAAAAGGAGCAAACAGATGTAGCCTGGCTTTCCGTGGACATCATTCCACTCCATGGGCATCAGATCCCAAAGGGCAGACAACATTAGAGCTCAGCCCAGCTCACACTGGATGCTGCAAGCCTACCCTATCCAACACCTGCCTGACTTCAAACATCCTGCCTTTGGTTTCCACAGAAATTCATCAAGATGCTCATGTGCCCATCCTAACTGGAGCCTTCCTGACCAACTCCGAATCAAATCTAATCACCAGCTTATTGCCTAAACTTGATTAGTGCCTATGAGTGGCAGGAAACGGTGAATGTTCTATAAAATTGAGATCAGGATCAAGCTTGATAAAAATTATCTCTGGAAATAACCATACTGACTATGTCTGAAAACAGTGTCTGTAAGAGGGTAAAACAGCTGGTCTTGAGCTCTGATCCTCCGCTGTTAGACTGTTTCCTAGGGCTAGCCTGTATAAAGCTCTGTATATATCCCAAGAGCAAAATTACAGTTAGCACTTTTTATCCAAAAATCTTTAGATGGTGATAAAACCAATCAAGGAGATAAAGCCAGAAAGAACAGACTAATAACAGAGCTGCCAACACATCAGAGGAGCAGCCAGTAAAGACAAAGGGTCCTCTGTCTGTCCTGCACATCATTTTGAAGAGCAAGGCTGGACTGCAAACACATGCCAGCACCACCGTGGCATCCAGGGAAGCCCAATGAGTACCTGATACCAATGAATACTCTGAGCAGTTGCACACTCTGACCTTAGCAATGGGGACAACATTTGTAAAATTGCCATCATGGAATGGGCAGTCATCACACCTCCATCTACATGGAAGGGACTCAGCCCTTTGCATGGTACTCATGTTGCCTCCAGAGCTGTACGGAGCTGTGTCCCGATGAGGACGCAGCTGGAAGAAGCAAGAAACACAACATCAGCTTTGCTGTTTTGGAACATGGTTTGCAGAGCAAAAATATTTTTGACCATATATACAAAATCCAATTTAGAGCTTCCTCAAGTTAAATTTTAATAATTAGAGAACTTGCTTTTGCATTCTGAGTGACCCTGTATTTTTAGGGAGGGTTATGTTAGTTTGGGGTACGAAATACTGATTATCAGCTGCATCTTCCCCAAACACAGCCAAATATCCTACCCCTGTCTAGTTTATCACTAGATCTCCGGGAACAGCAAGCTGGCTTTGTTCAAGGCTTGTTACAGCAGGAAACGAGATGCACAGCAGTGTTGAAGCCTTTCCATGACACTCACTAAAACTGGTGTCAGAGTTAAACTGGCAATCTCTCTGAGAGCTCAAGTAGAGGAGCAATGCCTGGAAATGAAACAAGGAGGGGCCGTGTCTTCTGTGAAACAGCTGGGAAAGAAGGCTACAAGCTTCTTTTCAAGCCCGGACCTCACTTAACTGAAAAGATCAGACCAAAATCAAACAGCCACTCTCAAAATGACAGAGCAAGAGGATGAAACATGCAAGCAAGCTGCCTGCATACAAAAATCAGACAGCCGAAGAAGCAACGGCTTTAGCTGCTCCCTGGGAAGCAGACTGGGGAGTTAGACATAGCCTGGCTCTGCAAAACTTTGGAGAATATAGTCTCCCACTTGATCAGCATCCTTTCCCACACACTTTCCACAGCAGACTCAAAGGGCACCTATCAGAGGATGGCTGCAACACTGCAGGGAGGCAGAACAACAGAAAGGCTCCAGCCTGGATGGCAGACTCCCACCTGGTATCGAGGACACAGATCTGAACCTCACAGCCCAGCTGGCCATCCTACATGTGAAACCAAACTGGCTGGCAGCTCTGGGTGGAGGCAGAGTTGTAGGAAGCCAAGGAGGAAAGAACACATTTATAAAACATACTGTTTTGGGAGAGCTACAGCACCGTAGAGCGACACAGCTTCGCAGCAGAGCTCATTGAGCCCAGGCAGCCTGCAGGAATTCTGCCCAATCCCGTTCTCTGTGCCAGTGCTATAAAGACAGAACTAAAACCAGTAAGTATGACTGATATGCCTCTTCAGCATAAGTGATGCCCACTGCAGTTGGTGGGCTGTGCCACTACCCCATTTGGCATTAGGAAATTCATCTCTTGGACAGATGACAATAGGAAAGGCACCTGCTGCTCCGTTGTCCCCAGGGCAGGGCTGTAACCGTAGGACCCAGAG
Organism: Aegotheles bennettii; assembly: GCA_013398125.1. Lineage (NCBI taxonomy): Eukaryota > Metazoa > Chordata > Aves > Caprimulgiformes > Aegothelidae > Aegotheles > Aegotheles bennettii. Next base: position 1,788,299 of record VZRW01011345.1, on the reverse strand, counting down.
AGCCCAGTGGAAAGCAAGCACCTTTGTTCTGGTTCCTGTATGAAATGAGTGGAAGAGTCAGGTATGAAACATGTACCTCAAATGAGAGCTTCTTGGACCTTCCCACACTTTCACAACTCTTCCAAACCACATAAAGTAGCACATCACTGGTTTCAAGGAAGTGCCACGTGTCACAGTACTTTTGGGTTTTTGGGGTGTTTTTTTTCCCTCGACCACAAGTAGAAACACATGGATAAACTAAATACCAGTGATTACCACGACCATTAAAGCACTTCACAGTATCCCAAATGAGAGCATTTCACCACCATAAACAAAACCTTCATTAATCAGGAAATATCCAACCCCAGCCCATGATGAACAACTGGTAGCTCTGTGTGGTTTGACAGATATTTCCAAAAGTAACCATTGCTTTCACCTCTTTGAAAGTATTACTCAAAGCCCACAACACCCTGTGAAATTTTATAAACAGGGAAAGCATAATTGAAAAAATTCATCCAAAGTCTTGGAGGCAGTAGTGTCTCAACTGGACTATAAACCAAGCAATTCTTCTCCAACCCTACTCCCCAAACATGAGCTCATACTCAGTTGCTGAGAATTCAGTAACTAATTTTTGCACCACAAAAACCTAGCTGTCTTTGCTGACAGAGTTACCATTCTGCAAACTGTATTATTGTTGTTACAGGAACACAAAGGAAAATATCTGACAATGAAAAATTAAACAGACTCCACCAAATGCCTCAGATCCATACAAAGAGCAGATGTTAAAACCTTCAAGTCGTGTCAAAATATCTCTCTCAAAAGTGGCACGTTTTGAATGGTTTAGTAATTAAAAACCTCTGAAGATTGTTGGCTTTAGTTCTGCACACTTCACATTCACAGAAAGGCTTATTTCTTCCCTCCACAGTGCCAGGTATTGATGCTCAACTCAGCTATTTAAAAAGCCAGCCAGCCACCAGCTTCCATGAGAGAACAGCAAAAGCCAGCAATGTTAAAATCCTAACATCTGGAGGGACTGCTCACACATCATCAGTCTGCCTGGGGAATCTCTCCCTTTGATTTCTTTTTTAGTCTTAGTAGTACCACATCATCCCCTTCATGCATTCCTTCTAGAAAGAAGCCCTGAACATCCATGCAAAATTGTACACTGATCAACACACTTTATCTTGAGGTGCATCATTGCAACAGTCACACAAAAACACCTGCAATATCAGTTTTCAGTATCAGTATCACACCCTTTCTCCCCATACATCAGTGCCAGGATCATTAAGCATGCACAGCAGAGCCATCATCTAGACAAGGCTGCTCCAGTTCAGCCACACAATGAGGTTGATAATGTGCAAGGCAACAGCTTTGGCTTGGAAGTTTTTACTCTCTTTTGAGTAGGTAGGAAAGCAAGCTGCCCCATAATGACTTTGGGCTAAAACCATGAAATTAGCAGGCACACAAAATCAACCAGAGGTGAGAGAAGCCACAATGGCCCAATTCACTCAGCAGCAGAGAAAGATGATGACCCCTCTGCCCCAACAGTTGGAGAACAAAGCACCTCATGGAGATATTAAACACAACCCCAAGGTGAAGAATGAAGAGCAGAGGAAGCTCAACAAGGACATGGAAGCAACTAAAACTCAATCACTTTAGGTGCCAGGTATTGCCCAGAGTTCTGTTTTGAATATACTGAATAGGAGGCTCCAAAGCCGTCATACTTTGGCAGAACTCCATCACTATTTTAAGAGGAGATCTGGGTATATTCCTTCCAGGATATACAGAGCATACCGAAACACACAAACTCCCCCATAAATATGTTATAGATCAAGGAGAAAACTGAGTCCTCTTTTTACACCAAAAATATTTTCCACACAAAAGCCATTTTAGTAATTACATTTTTTTCCTAAAGTGGCACACACCAAGGGTTAGTCATATACCTCCCATTGACTCTAATGAGAGCCTTATGGCTAGAACAGCACACAGCTTTTTCCAGAACATGGTGGGTGGAAGTAATTTCTATTTTAATAGGCCAAGAGTAGTGAGAAAGACAGAAAACTGGAAGAAATTAATCGCTCTGCATGCTTGGAAATGAAAAAGATATAGCATATGTGTTCTCTGCCTGATATCAGGGACTTGAAACACATCTTCAGATCAGTTCTTAAAACTTTGCAACAATACAAGAAACTAATTTTCAGACGAGATGTTGTTTGCTTGACTTGCTCCTTCCTATAGGATGAACAACCTCCATGTGAAAGGAACACCAAGATACAGGCATGGAAGCTGACAAACACAACTTGGGTATGAGAAAGATCACACAGAAAACGATACACATTGTCAATGGTTCAAGGCTGGTGTATCTGGATTACCAGAAAGCCACGATGCTTCAAGCAAACTTGCATTCTGAATTGGAAGCTCACCCCCTCGAATCTATACTTAGAAAGAAAATCCCTAAAAAGTACATTCTGAAATTTCATTTAGGAAAACTGGAAATAATCTTGTAACCGAGGATCTTCAAAACACTTCTGAAGCTCCTTAAAAAGCTCAGCTGTTTGCAAGCTGATGAGCTGGGCAACAGATAAGAGAACTAGGTTGTGGAGGATATTTTGGAAGAGAAGTCTTGCATGGTGCACACCTTTGAGCAGGGACACGGGAAGCTCTACAAATGCCACCTCCAGAGCAGCACACGTGGTGCAAGCCTGGAAGCCCAGATCCATGTAAAGCATGAAGACAGTTCAACTTCCAGCTTCTTTTATTTGACAGTTCTGTTATTCCAAAGGGCCTATTAACAATAACCTTAATATTTCCATAAGGTTTCAGAACTCCATACAAACACCAATTAACCCTCCCAATAAATTTGTGAGGTAAGTAAATAAGTATTATCCTTTCCATTTCATGGATGAGAAAGCTAAAATACATAGAAGAAATTAAAGCCAATATTTTCAAACGAGCAGGTGAACAGAATGAGCCTGCATTTCTGCTTGAGTGAAAAGCCAAGTTGGAGACATGCACAAACACATAAACCTACTTTTGTGCACATACAAATCCAGTCAAACTGGAGGCACAGCTCCCAGGTGCTGCGCCAGGCTCAGCTACCTTGCTGAAGGACACAGTGAACAAGCTGCAAAGGCAGAGGAGTCCTGCCTCAAACTCTGCCCAGTGCTCAAACCCACGTTGATCTCAAATACAACACAGAGGTGGAGGTCTAAATACAAAGAAGTTCCTCCGATTTTCACAGAAGAGGCAGAAAGGCTCAACTTCTCTCTCCATTAAACAGCAGTGGAAACCCATACTTTACCAAACACTAGGGACTCTACATTGGAGAGAACCTTGTAAAGGCATCCCAATAGAAAAGGATTCAACTGGACATGTTAACTCTGTAGACAAAGTCGATGAATCTCAGTCCCAAACCCATGAGAAGGGTTTTGTTTGTTTCAGTGCTTGCAGAAACTCTTAAAGGATTTTTAATGCTTTATCAACAACTACATAGGGAAGGCAGCAGCAGGTGGAAGGAAACATCCCAAAAGCGTAATAGAGAACTCACCTTCCAAACCATTATGTTGCTTGCAAGTTTGGTTAGATATTCAGGTTTCTGCAGGAGCAGGATATGCACACCTTCATGCTGAGGGTGACAAGTTTTTCTGCTCCATATTAGCACTCCTTACCATACCTGATACTCATCTTCATGTGACAGAGAGAAACTCTGCTTGGGGGGGTCCCAGTTACACCTTGATTATTTAGATCTGATGGTGATACAATAGGTAAGAAGCTGCTCCATGAGTGTGGCAAGAGATGGGTCCAAGGTTCTTTTTTCCAGGGGATACTGAATAGTATTCAAGCAAGCACCACTCCAACTCTCCCTATAAAGAGTTCACTTCTTAAATCCAAAAGATCAAATCTGTTGATACACCAGTTACAGCTGGGTTGAGGGGTTTGGTTCTCACCCCACAGTGCTCTTCAGGACAGTGGTTGCTTCTTCCACAGTGCCAGGGAGCTCCCTCAGCTATTGCTGTACATAGCAGAGGTCGTCACTAGATTCGATTTCATGTCTGGTTTGTTTCGAATACATTTGTCAAGGGCCCTTAAGTATTTGGGCTGGGCATTTTATCATTTTGCTCTTATAAATCCAAATAAACATCAAATCTGCTAGAAAATGGATTAGTTATTAAAAAGCACAAAAATGAGCAAGCAAGAATACTTCTTATTTTTTTAAGATCTCAAAAAAAAGGGACACGTCCAAAAGTCATTAATGTCTGGAAGGATAAAAACCCAAAATGAACAGTGCAGCACAGGCTAATTTATATGAGACAAAACCCTTTTGTACAGAGTATACTGAACTGTGAAACAGGTTTGATCATGGGCCAAGATGTGTTTCCTAGGCTGATGCGTGATTATCCAGCATGACTTTGCATTACAGCACAAGGGCACTGGTGTGACCTACAGTAGGGAGCTGCAGAGAAATCACAGGTGAAGAGCCAAAACCTGAGCATTTTCAACAAGGAAAAAAAAAAATACACATTTTTCATTTCAAGTACAAGAAGCTTTGAGTTAGGCCAGGGATTTTAATTGTGAGGATGGGGAGGAGAAGAGTAAATTAATTCTTGCTTGATTTATACTAAGCAAGAATCTAGTTCCTTATATGCTTCTCCTGCTGAAATATAAACAGATTAGATACATTAAATGGATGACAATGGCACTTATCTTGAGAGCCACGATGTAAAGCAGCAAACATGGATTTGCTGTCAGAAGCACACGGAGTAAGACCTATATTTTCATAAATCTGAGCTGTTGCTCAGGCAACAGCCACTTTTCAACAGCTAACATGCAGAGCAATGCACAAGCCCAGCCCCTAGCATCTCTGTGACTCAGTTTACTCACTGCAAGCAGGGATGAGTAACTCAGGGTGAGTGAAAGCAGCCCATGCTCCGTGGTCTCTGCATGAGGAGAGGCTCCCTGGGGACACTGTGGACAGCTGATGGACATGACGTACACAAGAAAGCCTTGGATCTGTTCTGTTCCCCTCCATGAGGAGGCACAATGTGGCAGGGCCTCGGGGAGTAAGACCTGCCCTGTGGTTGTACAGTACCCCAGACAGGTGTGAAAGCCCCACACACCAGCCCTGCCAAATACAAAAATTAACAAACCTGAAGCAAAGTTCCTCCTGATCCCCATGGTTACAGACGCCTGAGACCTAGAAAGCAGCTACAAGGCAAGGGGAGAGCTTGCATCCCCTGATCCCCAGACTCTCCCTCTATTCCAGGGCTGTATTTCTGTCCTCCAAACACATTAGCCTGGCTATTTAATTTTTCCTCCCTCTGATTCTTGCTACGCATAGAGAAGCAATGCTTTCCCTGCCAGCCTGTTCCTACTCACCTGATCTTATTGTTTCAGCTCATTCTGACTGTTTGTGTGGGAAGGAGTGCTTTGTAAATGAGTACAAAACGTGTTATTGTTAATTTTTCTTTACTTTTTTAGCAAGGTGGTACATGTATGTCAGCATGTTTGGGATGCAAAGCTGGTAGCAAAGCTGTTTCAGTTTATTCTGCTCTCAGGGCACAGAGCTGAATTACTTCACATTTAAGTATTATATCCAAAAAAGACACTTCTTGCAATAACCCTTAATGCTCATTGAGATACAAGTAGCCTGCTTTGTTCTACATACCATAATAACAAAACCCTCTCATTTTTTTCCTCTGATCAAATAGCACTGGAGATTTCCAGACCTGGATACAACTAAAATCTGTATTTTCCAGTAGTCAGTAAGAAACACATAAATAAGTGAATATGGAAATAGGGCATAAATTATTTTAGGTGCTAAGTCCCACTGGTCTGTACTAAACACAGAGGACCATACTGGAGACTGTGGGACCCTTATACAAGGGCTGTATTTTCAAAAACTGAAATAAAAGCTCTAAATAACATTTGAGGAAGAGCAAAGAGGAATCACAGATAAACAAATATAAGGAATAAGTGACCATCTTGCCACAGTTTAGACCACAGTGGGCATACAAACCAGCCTCAGGGCTGAGAAGGGGCAGAAGGAGAGAGAATTTAAATGTGTAGCCAAAGCCAAAAGACCCAGATAAGGTTGCTTTGATTTGCCTGTGAGACAGCACTTTGCTTAACTGGAGTGAACCTAGAAAAGGAGCCCAGCAGCAGCAAGGGTTATGGGGAGAAGTTGTGGCCAGATTGTCATAGAAATGCAGGGTATTTTATCAGGTTAAAAAAAAAGAACAAGACAGTTCCCTCCGTGCATGACAGTAAAGCAGCAGCCTTCCTGCTGACCCTGCAGAGGTAAAAAGGCAGAAAGACAGGAGGGTTTAGCTAAAATTAAATAGACAGTGGATTAGCATGGGATTTTCATCCTTGACCTGGCTTTCTCTATGGCAGGCAAAACTGGGAGACGAGCGGTACAATTTTGCCTTGGTACAATCAGAGGAAGGGAGGGAGGGAGGAAGTTATCCCTGCTTCTCTGTATACAAGGTAAGAAATGTTTCCTGCAGTCATAGGAGAACTTCTTCCTCCCTTCCCAAAACACCTCACAGCATTCAACACAGCAATACCAAGCCCTGCACAAGGTTGCTTCCCTTCCCTCAGGAATAAAGAAGAAAATAAACATGTTTAGTTTTGTTGTTTGTTTTGTTGGGTTTTTAATTAATATCCTCCACACATCCATGATTGATATTTGAAAACAAATGGAGAAGTTAAAAGCTGCAGACAGTGCTACAAAGCAGGATTCTCCTCTTCTCAGCCAGTTCAGAAAAACACACATGAATCAGAAACAAGCACTGGGAAGCTTGCTGCCATCCTTTCATTCACAGCACGAGGGTTTCCCTTCCCCAGCCACTCTTCACAGACAGACGTTGTATCAATAACCACTTCATCCTACACCCCAGGATGAGACGCTGTAGGCAGGAGTTGGCTTTCAGTTAAAACGGAGTCCAGAGCATTTTCTGCATTTAGCCTGGCAGTCCAGCCTGCACCCACCCCCCACTGCCAGGCTGCCTAAAATAGTTGTGTATCCACACATCCATAGAGATGGCACCTACTTAAGAACTTCTTCAGAGCAGGTAAAAAAAAATAAATCAAAAGGCTAGGTGATAACTTTTTTTTTTTAAGCTGTGGCACACAAGAAAGCCCCTGCACCAGCCCCTTCCCCACCTCAACCCCACACATCACAGCAGGACAAGGTTGGAGCAGCTTTGGGGTGGCTGTGTCCTGTAGCAGCCATCTCAGCACCCATCCAGGATCCCAGGGACCAGGAGGACTTCAAGGTTCCCATCTCTCCCCACGCAATCGGAGTAAGAGGTGGCACTAAGCCAGCACAGTGGCTTTGGGATGCAAAGCTTCCCAGGCTCCAGCCAGCATTTCTGCCCGACAGCCAGAGCCTTGGGAGACAGTTACGTTTCTATCAGTGCAAAGGCTGATGGAGGTGTGAGGAATGGCAGCAGCAAGACAGCCCCTCCATCCACTGGACAGAGAGATCCACTGACATTTCTTGCTGTGCAATGAACTGAGATTGTTCCTTTTCTTACTACATTTAATTCTGAAATAACCCCCAGAAAAACCCTTGCTGCAACTACCTTGGAACATCCCAAGCAACCAGAACTTTGACATACTTCCTTTGGAAGATTCCCTCTCCCCCTCCTTTTTTTTAACCCTTTAATATTGACTTTCTATTCAGTAAGACTGAGAAGACACACACATATTCCCGGACAAGTCTTCCTTACCCCAGATCACCCTGCTCCCATCAGTTTGAAACTCCATCAGTGTTACTAGGGTATCCAGAAGGAACAGCGTTGAACCAAAGTGTGACCTGCCTCTCAGGACAGCGTGTTTGCTGAGCAAGCAACACCTGCCTTTCCTGAGAGTTTGAAAATACGGATGACTTTGCTACTCTGTCACAAATCCCTATTCAGTACTTCAGTTTAGTGAACTTAAATTGCTCTGGCATACAATGCAGCCGAAGGAAAAATGCTCCCCTGAGCAGCTGCAGTTGCTTGTTTCAAAACAGAATAATCCTGTGTAGCTCCTCAGGATGGATCACTGGAAACGTCGGGATTCTGTGATGTTAATAACCCATCCCAAGATGACACATGTAATCCTTTGGCTTTAAAACAAAACCGAACTGAACCACACAGGGGACACTCTCCTTCAGGTCCCGTCATTCTCAGCCCAGGAAATGTTTTGCCCACTTCTGCATTGCAGCCATCCCTACAGCGAAGTGAAGGAGCAGATTAACATCCCTCAGAAGCATCTAGTATGACTTTGAGGACAAAACACTGCTAATGCTTTCAATATGGGAGGTAGGAGAGAACCAGAACTGCACGTGTGCTCATCTTTAGGGCTGTCCTTGAAGCAATAGTTCAAGATGAGCTCACACAAACTGCTGGAGCAGCTGAGCTTTCTGGAGTCAGGAGGAACTTTCAGTCCTTGAGCAGTTTTACTTATGTGAGTCAGACGCTCTCAGAGGGATCTATGTACACAAGTGCATTTTTACACACATGCCCTTACCCATGTATTGATCAACAGCAGCATGCTCTGTCCTTCCTTCAGTTCTCTAATGCCGACACTGTGACTGCAATTCAGCTCTGTGGAAAGGAGGAAGCTTTAACAAAGCAGGAGGAATCAATACATGACAACTATAATTCTCTGCTCAATAATTACCCAGAATTTACACTGCTGAGTAGGCTCCTTCCATTGATTTATTTTTTTTTTACAAAAATATTTACTGCAGCAAGAACACAGGTATAAGGATAAGCTTTAAGTCTCTGCCTTTTCAGTGCATTGATTTCAAAATAATAACCGATTTCATACTGTACAATGCTTTAACACCTTTATTTAGAGAGACACCTCCATACAGACAGGCAACCTGTGCCTACAGTGTTCTTTCCCCCTCTTTATTTCTCTTCCTTTGTTCCAAAAACCAAAGGATTCCCAGTCCAATTGCATACAAATCCTGCCCTCAGCTACTTGCTGCAGACTTTCCAAATAAATCACATTCCAGTCCAGTGACTCTTAAGTATTTATCAGTCTCGGTAAGAAATGAGTCATGTTACAGAAGGTCCCGAGTCCAACAAGAAACGAGAAGCATCCCTGGAATCAAGTCAACCTCATGACACAATTGTGGGTCTATCAAGATCACTGGACAAGCACAGTGCTTTAATATCTCAGTGCCAAGTTATTATAAAGGTAGACAATGCTCAGGCTGCAAATTACACTGTCATGGGAAAAAAGAAAACTACTGTGCAGATACCAAGAAACCTCTTAAGAGTATGTTCTGCAAAACTAGGAAGAGAATTGACGTGGGAAGAAAACACCACGATGTCACTGTCTAACTCCAAAGCAAACCTACACCTTCTATCAAATCTGAATGTCTGGCCATCCAGCCAGGAAAGAGATGAGACCAGGAAATCAGAAATACAGGATGGAAATATGGAAGGAGAGAGCCACTGGATTGGGAGTTTAAGATGAAGACAAGAGATGACCAAATTGCATGGGCGAGGTGAACAAAACACAACTGCTCTCTCACGCCTTGTAGGTGCCCAGGCAGAAGATGCCACAATTTTGAGATGCTCTCAGGCACATGGTGTGACTCTCGGGGTGTCCTGCATAGGGACAGGAGTTGGACTCAATGATCCTGGAGGGTCCCTTTCAACTCAGCATGTTCTGTGATTCTATGTAAAAGTGTTGAGAATAAGAATTTAATTTGTGGAATTTGCTGCTGCAAGATGTCGTGAAGCCTAAATCTAAATCCCTTATAAAGTCAGGTTAGATAAATTTGGAAAGTATGGGCTCACTAAACACAGCAGTGGTCCAGACGCAGCCTCCAAACCAAACCACTGAATCGTCAGTCAGAAGCTGGCTGCAAATGCCCAGGAGAGGATCAGCCTCACCTTGTGTTGCTTCTTCCACACTTGAACATTTGTTACCAGTTACTATGTGAGACAGGGTGCAGGCCAAGAGGGACCCTGGCTACAGCTGCTCCCAAGTTTAATGTGGCACAGAAATCCCTGAACTATTGCCAGGACAAATGAAATGAATGTGTATGCAAAGGGGAGGGCAACTCCGGGGCACCACAGAAAGATGAACATAATTTTCCCCCAATATCAAGGAAAAAATTCACCATCTAATTACTTCCCCGCTGTTGATGCTTTTGCAAGCTTTTGAATTTCAGTTTCTAATTTTCTACATGCTGTAAAGAAACTGTGTTTTAACTCCAGGAAAAACAAAGGCAGAAGGTCAATACTGCATAAGAATTCTCAATTCTCCTGGTTTTCCCTCCTGAGAATGCTGATGCCATGAATGTGCCATGAATTTCATAAGAATGACTCATTATTTAAGTAACAAAACATCATGCTTTTTCCTACTCTCCTTCAACTTCTTCAAGAGCAGAGATTTTTAGGAGCATGATCAGGGTAGCTCACTGGGCAGGGGCCACAGCTGGACATGCAGCACTGGGTGCTGTGTTCATATCTTGGAAATCTCTTCCAGGCACTTTGTGCAGCCATGCAATGATAAATTAGCATCTGACATGCTAGAGGAGAACTTGCTGTAGCCTGCTGCAATTACAAACAAAGCAGAAAGGCAGAGGCAAGGCTTCCAGGAGACCAGCATTAGAGAAAGGTTTGTTGAACAACGTTTCTGGAGGTGGCAGTGGGCCCCTTCAAAAACTCCTGCAAGCTCTTCCTTAAGTTCTTGCTATGCTGGGGACACACAAAAGCCACATGATAAGCTGCCAGAGAGGCAGTGACAGAATGTAAAAGGAATAAGACCTGCACCCAGGCTACAGAATAGTAAATATTTATTGATTTTCCTTTTGCACATTGTGAAAACAGATGCAAAAAAAAAATAACTCGGTGACCTGTGGGAAGTGAGCCAAAACCAGCTCTTCTGCTGCTGCAAATGAGCAGAGTCAAAGGAATGGCTCCTATTTACTTTCTTAGTGGTGCAAAATATTCTGTCCATCCAGGTCAGAACTGGGATACTGTACCCTTCCCCTAACCTCTGACATCCCTGCTCCACTCCACATGTACCAGTCCCCCCAGGTATGGGCATCCTCAGCAGTTCTCCATGCTGGGAACAGATTTTTCAGTGCCACGCAAGTCAACAAAGTTCCATCAAAACAATACATTCCAGCTTTAATCCTTTAAACAATTGATCCTCTGAACCTGGGTCTTTTTCACTGAACAGGGCATGGAGACACAAACAGCTCTGCTGGGAGTCCTGGTGGGATGGGACATCCCCCATTAGTTACCCATAGCCAGAAGAGAAACAGAGCCAGACCCTTAGACAGGAGCACCCATCAGAAAGGCAACAATAAACCCACCAAAGGGCTCCGAGGTTGAATGCAAACCCACTTGGAGTGGAAAAGGAGAGGGTTTGCCAGCAGGGAGTTGCTAAGGAAAGAAGACCGGGCCAAGGAAGTGTAAAAATTAAGAGGAAGGGGGGGATAAATCATTGTTGTGAGTAAAGAAAAGGTAGCAAGGAAAGATAACACCAATGCCCTGCTTTCTGCTGCCCTGACCTACCCTTGTTCACCAGTATCAGATTGTACAAACAGCCCAAAGGAGATCTGCCATCATCGTGTAGAAATCACATGCCTTTTAGAAGCCCTGGAATTAAGTCGACGTTACAATTCAGCATCAAGCACAGAAGGAAAATAAATAAAAAGCCAGCAAGTTAAAAGTCAGGATGTCCCTCAGTGCTGGAAACACAGCTCGAAGAGTAAAGCTTAAGCCATGATGTTAAGATTCCTATGGCTGAGAAGATAATGGCATTTGGGCAGACATCAGCAATTCTTTCAAGTGAGTTACAGATACCAAGGGCTGAGAAGTCAGAAGCGTTTCTGCTGCGTAAAATGTGACATGCCAAGATATTTATTCTGTTGAAAATGATGCTCCACATGAACCTTAAAATACCAGGCTTCTCACAGCTGAAAACAGACACCCCATCCTATAGATACACTGTGGTTTTGGTCCAGGTGTACTGGTACTCCTGGCTCTTTCGCTCACCCCAGCCTGTGGTCCCTCACAGGGCATTCAGGACTTGCACAGCATCCAAAAGCCTTAACACCATGCGGCTCCAGGGAGAAAAACGATAGGAAAATGCCTTTACATTAGCTATAATAAGGCTTGTGAGCACAGACTGGGTGATGAGTGCATTTTACTAGCGCTGAATACAAATCAGAGGCAACATACAACCAAGCACATATTGCCTGCTAAATGATCAGCTTATGTTTCCAGCAAGTATTTTCACCCCACACCCTCCCCGTGGAAAGGGCTTCTTGTCTCCCCAAAGGGCACGTGGAGGAAGCAGGACAGGAGAAGGGCAGCCCAGGACACGCTGCCCATTGCAGAGCTCCCAGTAGGAGCACTGCCAGTTCCCACGGCCAGCGAGACCGCTGCCTGCAGCAGCTTTGCTTTAAAGACCTGGGCAAGCTGCGACCCTGGAGGCTGGAGCTGCCCAACTGAGGATGCTTGTAACCTCACTGAAAATAACAGGCTTTTCAGCTGCTGGCCAAATATAAAATGTCACTTTCATGCTAATTTTCAAGCTTGGACGCAAGCGTTTGTTTTTCAGAGAATGCTCCAGAAAGCCTCCGCCTTCTGCATAGATGGGTGCAGCCAAGATCTTGAAAACAATCCACCAAAACTGATGGAAGTTGATTTTGCTCCTTACGAAATGATTATACCTGTGAATTGGTTGAATATAAAAGGTTACAGTTAAAACCTGGAAAAATGAAAGCAGAAGATGGCATTCATAAAAAAATAAATTATTGGCAGTACTTCTGCTGCACAAAAAGCATATTAAAAGCATTCCCCCACTCAGAAATTAATATTCAAGTTAAGCATTTGACTTGTTACATTCATTTTTTGCAAGAGTTGTTTTACTGTTTTTTGTTTTTTTCTTGAATAAACTCTAATTTGCTGCTAGAAAACCCTGACATAGTGGAAAGAAAAGGGAGGCAGCACATCCTGTCAGGGGTTAGATCATGTCCAGCTGCATAAGAAATGCAGAGAAGCAGGAGGGAGGAACCCAGCCAGTGGGATTTTGGGCCCATGGGATGCCACAGGTCTGGGAAGCACTTTTTGCCTCCTTGCAACGAACCCAGATGCCACAAAGGGCAGAAGATAAAGGCACAGCTCCACTGCACATTAAGCTCTACACCACCCTTGAAATGGGTCAGGATCATAAGGCACTGATGAACCTTCAGTTTATTAATAACTTCCTTTGCTCCCTAGAGAGACGACACTGAAATAAAAAAACCCCATTTTAATTTCCCTTTAAGTAACTCGGGAAATGATCATTCTGACTTAACCTTGGGCATTCTTACTTTTTTTATTTTTTTTTTTCTTTTAAATAGTCTACAACTTCCCCTGAAGGGAGCAGTAAACCAGTTGTCTGTAATGGAGATTTACTTGGTCACCAGTTGTACGCAAGTGGGATTAGATCTTCACCATCATTTTTAGAGCATCATGGGTACACGCCCAGCACTGCACAAATGAAGAGCTGTGCTAGATAAATAACAGGTCGCCCATCCAAAAGGGCTTACATTAATTACGTTAATCCAGTAGAGACAGAGGAGTGTGATTAAACAGTCTCTACTGCCTGGAATTTGGCTGTTATCCAGCGGTAATCCTGCACAATCTGTATTTGAAGTGTGTGTGTGTGTGTAAGGGGGATACATTAACCACCTACCCTGACATGAAAACCAGAGACTTGGGTAGATGACAACATCCTTAGATGTTGGAGCAGTTCCTGGAGTGCAGCATCTCCAGAGATGAGCCCCAGGTCCCTCAGCTCCTGCAGGGCAGCCTGTCTCTCCCTTGACTACTGAGAAGCCAAGGACACCAGGGACTTGAAGTTAGGTAGTAACTTTAATTAAGCCCCAAATGCCTCTTTAATGAAGAGCAGAACTAGACACAAGAACACAAACTTAGTGCTAAACTGTAACACCAAGGTGTTTTCTAAGCACCTGGTACAGAACAAAGTCTCTCGCACAGGGAGGGAAGACCCCGCCACAATGACCCTCACTGCAGATACCTCAAGTTAAATCTGGACCCCACGCTCCAGAAGAGAGGAAACTCTTGACAGAAGGAGGCTCAACCTCTGGCTGTACAGAGGAGTCTACTGAATGACAACAATTTAAGTGTCACCTTCAAATCTTCCCTTTCTTTATCCATAACAACAGTTGCGAACACAGCTGGCTGAAAAAGGATAGATTCACATGCAGCAACGCAAGTCTAGGGCATCAATGGGGTCACAAGCCATGATCTTCACCAAATTATATGTCTGAACAGCAGAAAAGGAGAAGACTCTTCAGGTAACAGAAGCCACTTTGTGCTACATAGGCAGGTTGAGACTAGTAAGTCTTTAACTTGCGTAGGAGGCAGTAAGTCTTGATGGTCAATACCGACTCTTCTGCTCCTCTTCCACCACCCTCCTGTGAAGGGACAGAGGTAATGAAGAACAGAAGGTGCAGGCCCTGCTTTGTGCCATTTCCCCACCTCGCAGCAGTAAACCAGCCTTGTCCCAGCAATGCCAGCCAAGCACACTTGCCGTCCCCAGCAGCATGGGGGTGGCATGAGGAGTGACGCAGCAGGCTGCAGCCGTGACTGCTCCTGCAGTCTGAGCACAGCAAAAGGTTATCTCAGGTTATCTTCTGGCCCAGCTGGCAGCAAACCCTCTCCCCTGCTGATTTACTACCCACCTGCTGTAACCACAGCCCAGCTGATTCATTTGTTCTGCCTCTGGCAAGCTGTCTCCCAATCCAGAGGCATCTCCCAGGGAAAGGGAACAACAGTCCCGAGTTGCTGCTAGGAGGCAAGGGGAGCAACTTCTACCAGCCTTAAACATCACCTTCAGCAAGCAGACAGCAGTTCTGTGCTACCTAGCACAGCTGCAGAGACACACTGGCAGGAAAAGCAATGAATCATCCGCTGAACTTTATGACAGTGCTAGCACGGACTCCACTGCGCAACAGCTGGGTCCAGCACTGAAGGCTGAGGAGCAGGACTAGATGCACAGCTTCTGGCATGTGAAAGGTCCACTCCTAAACATCAAATCCCATTTCCAAATTCACAGCTGACAATGAAGCAAGGGATCCATTTAAACAAATCCCATTCCTCTCTTTCTCTCGCATCCCTCTCAGAGAAAGAAAGTCCCCAGGATATTGTGGAAGAACCAAGACACTCTCATAACAATGGCTGAGGTCCCAACCCTCCTTTGCAGAACAGAAAATAACAGAAAAAGCAGCTCTGAGAAATGCTCTGTTGCTAAGTCTCCTGGAAAGAAAATCGAAGTATAACTTAAACATAATCACTTGCAAGAAGATTGTAGGAACATGACTAAAAGATACTTCTAAATTCTCAGTCTCATTTGCCAACTGAGCTGCTACACACAGCAAGTCATTTATCTGTCTCAGCATGGGAGGTGGGACAGAAATCTGGTAGACAATGCAAAGCAACGTTCCTCAGGCAGGAATCAAAGAGTCAATGCTTGGGAAGTGCCTGGGTAACACAAAGTGCAGATCACTGCTACAGAAGTCTGGTTTGCAATGTGTTCTTTTGTACTATGGTAAAAAACCCCACTTGTACAAGCAGGCAGGGATGTGAAAGTACAGCCATCCTATAACCAACTTAGTGGTGATAAACTCACTGCAAACTGTTAAAAAAAACCCCAACAAACTTATGGGTTTGCTGTACCTGTCATTCCCAGAACCTCAACTCAGAGGTGCTTTTTGACAAGCTCTGACAGCTCATTTGTTCAAGGTTTGCATTTTGTTTGAAAAGCTCAACATCCCCAGCATGAAAAGCAACAATGTTTTCCTTGGGTCAGCAAAACAGGGCAAAAGCAGCTTTTATTTCATGTCCTAGCCCTAAATGGGGGAGGTACAGCTCATACTCAGAGGCGCAAGTACTCACAGCCACACGGCTGGGAATGAGTTTTGCTCTGTAGCTGTGTAACATCATCCAATTCACAGTTGGAGGTTTTCCAGTTATTAAAACGGCCATATGGGGCATTAAAAAACAAAACCAAAAAACAAAAGCATTTCCTTCCTTTGCCACCTCCACCCTCAAAAATCCCTCCAAAAAATGCCAGCCAAAAAGTATAACAGCAGTCAGTGGTACTCCTGACATTCAAGAGTGTCATTTGGTGTTTTTTTCTTTTTATGAGCTTTTTACTCATTGCAAGTGTCATCAGCACCTTTGATCAGTGTGTTATGGGCAGAAGACAAATAACGATGGGTTGAAGGCCATAATTGGCACCTTCAGTAAACACTAGGATCTCTTTGAGAACAAGGCTCGCAGCACACTTGCTTCCCCTCCTGACACCACCCACTCCCACCATCAAAACACATTATTCACAAAAGCAGCTTGCTTTGCAGGAAAGTGGAGACCATGTGTGTCCCGTGGTCCAGGAGGAGGGCCACAGCAGTGCCCATGAGAATCACACAACGACTGCGATCCAGAAAGGCAACATTTAGCCCAGATTCTATTTAGACACCTAATTCCCATGGTTATTGATTAAAATAAAGAGCCTGAATTTTAATAGAAATTAAAGAACCTTTTGATATGAGGATCCAGGCTTCTGTAGAGATAGCCCATATAGAGATAGCCCATACCATGTTTCTCCTATATTGGCTTAGCTCCCGTGTCAACTCCCCCCAAGCCTTAATATGCTGCTGCTCACGTCTGCACTCCACCTCCCTACTCCACCTTACTTCTGCCAACATCCTTATTCTTGCCTGTGCCGAATGCAGCCTTTGCTCATGCAGATTTTCCAGATCCTCACCCCAACCTAAGTCACCTCCAACAGCTCCCTAGTGCGCTGTAGATTCAATTTCAAATTGCCTTCCTGGGCTGCAGTAAGCAGCAAGGACCTTCTCAAGCAGATCCTTACGCAGTGCTGCACCTCCTTGCTTGCTTCCTCCTCCTCCTCTATCTGCTCCTCTGGCTCAGCTCTACAATTTACTGCCCCTCCAGGGCTAATAAAGCCCAAATTTGCTGATTTTAAGGCACAGAGTAAGTCTCATATGTTTACTCAGACTTGGAATACCACAGGACAGCGAGACTAATTTATTCAGAAAGATTTGCTCAAGCTGCTCTCATCTCCACATTCCTATGGGCTGGGGAGGGGGGGCAGTGCAGAATGTGAGACAAACTCAAGGAGCTACATATGGCAGCATTTTATCAACACTGGAGAGCAGCACAGTTTCATTTTCATTTCTCTTGTTTATCTGAAGTTTTCACTTCACCAGGTCTTCTATGCATCAGCAAAACCCATTTAGGACTGCATTTTCACCTGATGGGATGGCCTGCCCTAACCTCTGCCAGCTACACCCACCCGTGCTGTATTCCCCCCACCCCAGAACACTTTCTCACCACTCCAAGAATTACCAGTGGTGGCACCGATTACCAGATCACTTCTATCAATGTCCCCACAGCAGCTCTGCCCCAGGCCTCACAGAACAGGTCCTAGTGGGCCATGTCACACCTCTGTATCATGTCACAGCTGTTCCTCTGGTGTTAACACCATGAATTTTTAAGTACTCAGGTTCATACACTGAACCTGTCACATTGGTCAGGCACCTGTCAGACGTCTCGTGCCAGCTATGCACAAAGTCTTGAGGACAGTCTCATCCAGGGCCTGATCTGCCATCACTCCCCGATCTCCTTCGCAGCCTCTGGGGAAAGCTCATCCTGCCCCCTTCCTCACAGCTCTGAAGGGGCTCTGCCCCCTGGGCTCCCATGTTGGGGAGCGACCTGTGCAGAGTCATCACCACACAGCAATGCAGGCAGGATAAAAACCCAGCTTAATGGCAGTTCTGGCAGCCGAGCACTGCCAGGCCCCATGTGTCAACAGACCATTGCCTGACCCGTATGTTTGTGCCGTGGCACTGCTTGGGACTTTGCAAAAAACAAACACTTTTCGGAGGGCACTCAGATAGCACCTATCTGGCACCCAAAGGGTGTGAGCATCGGCTGGCCTGGCACCCAGCTCAAACCTGCAGCAACCTCTCCAAAGGACAAAAAATCTGGTTGAGCACCTCACCCAGCAACAGAAGCAGAGGTTGTGAAAGGGTTTTGAAAAAGCAGGAGCTTTTGTCAAAGAGTTTTGTGTCCTCCTACACACTCATAAAAGCACCTTGTTCCACAGATAACCAAGCAACAGCCAGCCACAGGCGGGTTGGTGTAAAGCCAGGCCAGCCAGCTTTCCCTGCAGCTCAGAACATGGCAGACATCACCAAGAGCAGCAGAACAGGGGTCTGCAGCCCCGCTGGCCCTGGGCAGCAAGTCTGTGTCAGGATATACACTAGAGCTGTAATTGTTTGCAACTTCAAGGCAGTGATTATCTTTCAACGCTACTTCAAGTCACCGTCCTTTGTTGCAAGGTTACAGTGGTACAGCAAAATTCACGAAAGCTGTCTCTTGCTCACTTGGCTGAGGATAAGTGAGTGGGATAGTAATTTCTGACAAGTCCTAAAATATCCCCATACCACATTCTTTGCTTTGGTAGGAGAAGAGGACAACACAAGCCTCAGCATCAGGCAACAAGATTTTCACCATGGCTTTGAGACTGGTGCTCCAATTCGTGCTGGCTAAGGGACAGATCCTGTGCCTTGTCCCACCATGGGAAGGCACATGCCAAACACATCTCCAAGCACCCTCAGTGTCAGCCCATAAACTCGGACCAAGACACCTGGAGACTCCTTACATGCAATGACTCAAGGAGTCTCAGCTGAATTCCTAGAAGGGCCAAGCCGATGGCACAAGCTAGCTCGCTCCCACTTATGCCATCAAGGAGGTACAATACAGCCTTCAGCTCTTGACATGAGCAACTCGGCACCTTCCAATCTACATAATTAATTTTATGAGCCCTAGTACTAATATGTACCGTCCTCTGTATGTCTGCCATTTAAATGACAAGGACATGGCTTTAAAGAGGCTGTCTCAGGAATGATGTACCTCACTAAGCTCTCTCAGCTGATGACTGTTTTAAATACACTACAGAAAGAAACCAACATGCTCAAAAAGTGAAATGTCTTTTACAAGACGCCAGAGTCAGCAAATCCAAATTAAGACAAAAATCAGCTGCAAGAGTACACAGAGAGCAGAGTAACATGGAAAGAGCTCTCACCCTCAATATGTTCTCACACAGAGTCATTTGTGTTGGACTCGAGCTTTATTTACTCAGCTCATAACAAAAAAAAGCTATTAGCAGAAGGTTAAGGTAACTGGAACAATTGCTGTAAAATAATGGAGCCCATAGCAGTTACGACTTTGTGCATACATTCATTTAATTGAATAAATACATCCATTCAGCTACCACCTTTCACAACTCAGCCTTCCTGCCTGCAGTGGGGAAGGTTATTCCCATTAATTGATTATTGTTACTGCTCTAATACACCCTACACGCTTGTTTATGTTTCCATTTAATTTCCCAGGATATTACCACTAGCACTGTAAAAAAGGGACACGTGTAACGGAGCCAGCCCCGCTGACACACAGCAAATAAGAACACAGATCTCTCCCCAAAGGGGAATAATTATAATGCAGGTTATCAGTGGATGAGTGAGTTACACCAATATAGTTAATACTGGTATATCCACATGAAGCCATGCGATTTAATCTGATCACAGTTAGTCCACGGGAAGACAACCTAGTGAATCTGATGCAAAGATACCTTTCAATAATGAACAGACATCACAGCACTCATGCTGACAACAGCACTCCTTTTAGTTTAGCGTTAATAACCATGTCTTTCTCAACCCCTTGGAGACTGTGGCAGAAAGGAAAGGCTCTCCAAATCACCTGTAGGAGGATGCATTTACCGACCAAAATGATTACAAAATTCTGTCAAGTCTTTAGGCTAAAAATATTACATACTTATAAAGCTGCACATACCAGAAAGAATTGCAAATCTCTGGAATGAGCGCTCACACTCCACCAGTGCACGTGCCCACGTGGAGGTGGACAAACTCATCAAGCAGCTCATGGGTAATGAGCAGGCACACAGAGGAAATGCAACAAATAGTAAGTCAGCCAAGATCAATTACAGAAGACCTAACAGAAGCAGGCTTAAAATCAAAAGGGTTAAGGAAAGCACAAGGCTGGCAGAGCTCAGAGTACATGAGCTCGGAGAGACATGTTCCAGCAAGAAGGGCTAATGTGAATCAAGCACCCATGTTGTCTCCAGACCACAAATGAGCACACAAGGAAGGAGTACGGCCAAGTGGGAAGGCTGTGAGGAGTGAAAGGGATAAGCAGCCAGGATGGGCAGAACCGTACAGACCTCTCAAGCAGGACCTAAACACCTTCAAATCAATATGCATCAATGGAGGATCTCAAGAGGCTGGTGATATGATCCATATGCTATAAACAAAAAAATTATTCTACTTGCCATGATTTAGAAATTTAGGTTCAAACATACACTTTAGGAATTTTGCAGAAATTCAGAAAGGGCAACACTGAGCAAAATGCATTCATCTTCCATGCAAGAGACTTTTCAGCTGTCAGAGACAAAATTAGCAAGCAGCCACTGGAAAGATTAGTAAATTCCTTAAGAAGGGAAAAAAAGTAAAAAATTATCACAGAATGAAAAAATATTCTACAGAATTGGGAAGGGACAGAAACAATGCTCATCTCAACACATTTCTGTGGGTACCATCTTTACACAGAACCTATCACGCTGTAGATACCAAGCTATGTAAAGAAGAAAAGAGATTTCCAGCCTGAAAGCCAAACATCTGCAAAATCTGCTCTTTCACCTCCAAAGTATTCATGTTTCTCAGAATTATGTGGTATCCCCCAGGAAACAGAATTCTGAAAGCTTCAAAAAAAGGGAGACATTTGCTATTATGAAAGGTCCTGTCACTGACTGCCCATTCTACAGTCCTTCAAATAGAGTAAGTTAGGGAGGGTTGGAGTTTTCAACTCTGATTTCTACTGTTTTTCCTCTAATGGCATTGAGCATATTTTCACTTTTGCTTATGATTTTAAATTATTTTTTTTAGTGTTTATTGGTGAACCCTAATATATATCAGATATACAGTAGATGAACTGTTTCAAAATTCACAGCAACTGCTCAGCTTACCAACAGACATCCAAGTACTACCACATACAAAACGTTAACTCAAAACTCTGATGATTTCAGCATCTTTTGCTGATAGCTTGCTATTAGATACTAACTCTCAGATTTAATTCTTGTCAGTTGAGAAAATGCTTCTGCTTCTCCAAAACACAATGGCTGCTGTCATTTTGACTGACGTAAGCTACTGTAAGTGATTTTTCAAATGGACAAATTTATCCCTGGAGACAGCAAGATTCCAACTAGGGCATGTTTGTCTTCCTCTGCGACAAATGTAGAGTTGGTGCTTAAAGCAAGCAAGAAAGCACCAGAAGCAAGAGCGAGCTTTTCTCTATGACTGTCATTGCAGAACAAAAAGTGCTTCCACACATTCCATGCAAAATAACCCCACGCTGTGCAAAGGTCAAAGTCAGCAGTGACAATGCAGGGTCCCATCCCCCTTACTGGATTAGTCCCATCAGGGCAGATGTGGACAGAGAACACCATCCTGTCAAGTTCTCCTCTTACACCAAGGATGACAGCTGGAACAACCATATGACAAATCAAAACACACAGAGAAGGCCAGACAGAAGCCTGGGAGATGAGACAGAAGAAAGCAGCTAAACAGACCCATCCAGCAGTGCTGAGTTTTCTATTTTCTGTTCCTTCACTGTGCCACGAAGCAGGCCAAGAACACTCTATTACCCTGAGCACACTATGGTCAAGCACACCTTTGCACCACCAGTAACTCAGGAGAACTCATCACTCCTCATCACTTACTCCTGAACTCAAAACTTGCCCCTTCTGGGATTTCCTTGAAGTCATTCTTCTCATTAGAGCAGTTCCTGGGAGTCAACAAGGAATCTGAAGTGGCAGGTCCTGAACATGTGGGTTCTGTGGCCATGAAGTTAAACACTGAAGCAGCTTCAGCAAACTTAAAAAGAAACTCCAACACATTAAAGATCAACACAGCATTCTTCTGAATGAGCCACACAATCTGGCAGTGCTTCCTCCAACATCAATATCAATTTCCTCCATCAACAGAGGACAGAATAATAGCAACTTCCTCTGTATAATGCAGCCCTTAATTGTCCCAGATCAAATACTGGCTCCCAGAGGCTATTCATTCTGCTCTATAGGTAACCACATCCTAGACAAGATGCAACAGCTTTTATCAAGGAATGTGCAATGCTGCAGGAAGCCCAGAAGGCGCACATGGAGACTTTAATCTACCACATCGCTGCACTGGCTCTAACTGAACACGCACACAAAACCAGTGCCGAGAGCAACATGGGTACTCCAGTGACCAGAAAACACTTGCAAGCTCTTGCTCATCTGAGAGGCAGCAAATCCATACAACCACTGTCAGATCAGGTTATTTTTCCCCCTGTATCAAGCTTCATGACACCTCTAGTCCCTCTCCTAATGACAAAGTCTTCATTGATTTCAACAGAACTCAGCAAGACCTTGCAGAAAATGAACTAAAGAAACGAGGGAAATGTCAAGTGAGTCATTAGTGGGTAGGGAAAGGAACTGTGTAGTAGTCTTCAACACACTGTTCCTCCTTTAAAATAAACGATGCCACAAATTGAGGGACTCCTCTGACATCAGTGAAACTGCAGCATTAACGAGCCCTGCACAGTCTGCAGGAGTGAGGAATTCCTCAACTCAAAGGGGTTACTTACACCAAAATGCCAGTAAACATACAGGTTAAACTAACCTGCTTGTTTGGAAATCTCTAAACAGGAGTTTAGATCTTAAATATAAGAGCAGACCTGAACAGAGAGAGGAGCAAGGAAACCAGCACCAAAACAGAAGATTTTTCCAACTTCTAACAGCTAAAAAAATTCCTTGATTTTTTCATCTTCTGGCTGCTATGGCCAATGTTACACCCTTTCTCTTGAGCAGGCGCTCAGATGCTGAAATGGGAGGAGAATTTATTTCCCATCATTAGCAGGAGCAGGCACGGTCCTGCTAATCTTTCTAACTCTGTTATGCACAGATGTGTTTTCCTTTGAACGTCCCTTGGTGTGTACTTCCACACATGCATCTCTTTTATTTGATTTGCCCCCGGTTACCACAACACAGCCCTTTTCCTAGGGCTGGTTACTACAGCAACAGAATCTGTTTGAGTTTGGTAGCAACAGATTGCAGGC
The DNA here is from genome assembly GCA_013398125.1 of Aegotheles bennettii. Lineage (NCBI taxonomy): Eukaryota > Metazoa > Chordata > Aves > Caprimulgiformes > Aegothelidae > Aegotheles > Aegotheles bennettii. The sequence goes on along the minus strand of VZRW01011345.1, from coordinate 1,765,089 downwards.
ATCAAAAAATATGCTATTAGCTCAAGGAACATGAAACTACTTGTCAGCAGCCCATTCTACAGAGATATCTTCCTGTAATATCTCACCCCTGCCTCTCTAATTACAAAACTCTGTGAATCCTCACCTCCTTGGCAAAGCACAAGCTTGAGCAACCTCTGCCTTCAAAGGATGTGCAACAGAGGTGTGCTGCCCACTGTCTCCTGTGTGCCTCATGGCAGAGAAACCACAATGAACCAGATTTGATGGACTTCACAGTCAGAAGCCCATTATATTCCCGAGATACTATTAACTGCATTCTCAGTTAAAGACAAAGTCTCAATTAAAATTCCATATCTGCATTCTCGTGCACACGTGTATTAGTACTAATATTATTTTTTTAATGAAGGTCTGGGGGGTTGTGGTTGAAGGAATCTTCCTGCACTCTCATTTCACTGCAAAGAGGCTCTATTAGATATTATATGAAGTTATTCCACTGAAATCTTGTACAACTCAGAATAATTAAAAAAAACCAAACCACCTCTTGGTGCACCAAGTTATTTCTGTCTAATTCACTGCCTTCGGACACAAGAGGGTTTTTATTGCAGCAGGTGAACAATTACTAGTACTTAACTGTCAGCTGAGAGATTGCTTCTTCCCCCCAGCTACAAAACAGCCCAAATACAGCCTATACGTACTCAACGTTAGCAATATAGTGAAGACAGCACAGACTGGTCAATCTGATCATTCTCAGCCAGCCATGATGGAAAGTTTGGCCAGTCTATTACCGCTGTTATTAATTAGCTTCTGTCCTAAGGGAACAACCTATGCCAGACTTGCTCCTAATTTAAACTGAGGGAACTTACCCAAAAATGTTTTATCCGGTCACACACAGCGTAGCCCCTACTGAGTGAGCGTGCTATTATGAGAAAGCAAACCAATATAAATATAGCACAGTGTCAGTATACACTCTGCAGTTATTTCCTCTGCGAAACAGAAGAATGAAGTGGGTAAGCTGCTCAGCCAGCTTTCTGCTAAGGCCACTGAAAATTGCATTGATGACATCAACAAAAATAATCAGTTAAAGACAAATCTGAGCAAATAATTCTCAAACAACATTTTAAACGGAAGAGTTTGACCTCATTTATATTCATTCATAAAATATTTTTTTTCCTGTTAGCTTTTATTTTTACTAGCCAAATTGATTGCAGGTCGATGTAAGAATTAATCATTTCATATCGCAAAGCCTACTTGTGATGGATAGGCTGGGACCAGGCAGATATTAAACTTCATTGTTGTATGACTGATTGGTTGAGTGTGCATACACATGCACTCTTCTGCAACCCATAAATCATACATAGAAATTCAGATTATGATTTTCATAGCTGAAGCCAGTAAAGCAAACATCCCCAAAATGCTTGGGTTTTTTTTAAACTACATGTAGACAAGAATATGGTAAGAAGCATATGTCTGAAGGAAAAATAATGAAGCAGCATAGAGTAAGCAGAAATCATTTTCTGGCAGTATTTTCCCAGCTACACTTGAACTGCCAACTTTAAAGAAGTTATTTTAGCATACAAGATGAACGTATCTCAGGAAAAAAGATAATCACTCTTCCTAATCCTCCTTTCATGCACCCTCCTCAATCCTGTTCTCAGACATGAAGCATTGCTTAAAAAATGCCCATCGAACACACTGAAAGAAGTTGCTGCTCCTCTATATAGTTATTTATAATAGATAATCTTAGAAGCACTCTTAATTCCAGCTCATCATTTATGGTGTTGGCAAAGTTGCTGCAGTGAATTTAGTCTCATTACTCACCTTCGGGTTGTACAGTATCTAGTATTTTATATCATCCTCCTTTATCCAGGGGATCCCTCACAAGCACTTACAGAACCAAGTGAAGGTTCAAGGACAAAGCTAAATGCTGAAATACAATGATTTTACAGCCAGCTACAGGAAAACAGGGACACAGTTTGAATATGTAGAAGAACCTCTTTAAGCAAAGCAGCAATACATACAGGAATGCCATAGCATTGCTATATAGTTAAGTCTTTCCAAAAGGCCTCTGTGCTATCCCAAGACACTGAACACCATCCAGAAACTCAGGACTGTTCAGTTCTGCCATCCATGGTCCTACCCCAGCTGTGTTCAGTTATGCTTGGGAACTTGATAAAAATATCTTCTCAAAAAAGCCCAAAACTACTAATGGGGTCATCCACTCAGTTGACAGCCAAGACAAAAAAGGGATGACAGGACAAGTGCACAGTTTTGGTTACTACAAGCTGCACTAACGAGTGTACAAGGATCACACTAATGGCAGCACACACTTCACCGACTTACAGCATCTATCTAGTGACAACTCCTGCAGAAAGAAGAATGAGACAAGCTGGTCAGTTTTTTCAGAAGACAACTTCACCCACAACAACCTCTTTAAACCTGCTGGAGAGGAGACTACTGATGAAACCCATGAGCACTTTACCCCAATAACAGAGATGTTTCATTGGGTAACTGAAGCCAAATTTCCTATCTTAACCATCTGGAAGAATTTTGCAACATGATCACCAGAATCATCAGTTCTACTTCAGGCTCACCAGATCTCAAAATAGACCTCATCAGCTTCCACATCTCATTCCATTACAGGGATCACATTAACTGGGGTCCTGCCACAGCATGCTGGGTCACAGCACCTACTCCATAATAGCACTTCCTTGCTAAAACGTGATGGTGGTAATGACAAGACATGCACCTCCTCTCAGTGTCCTTATACTGCAATGATCACTCAGACACAGACAAATGCTTCGGAACAGGAAGGGAACTAGGGTATCTTAGGAAAAAAAATTAAGTCATCACAACATAGGCCACTTAGAAATTCTTCAGTTTAAACTCAACCATAAGCCACCAATATCAGAATTTAAAGCAAACTGGGCAAACACAATAGAAGAAGTGAGCATCTTCCTAATAATCCAGTAATAATCATCGTGGCTGTCAACTTTTACCATTGCTACAATAAAAGCAAGTATCACTGTTTCCCTGCTGCTTACAACTGCTTGGTGTAGAGACCCACATCACGTTACCTTCGCAAGCACAGCAGCACATGGAGGCCTCAAGGCATCCCTCCCACTAGCATCCAGTAAGTAAGACAAGAGTGAGATGCCAGCCCACAAGGAAGCCTTCAGGGAGAAGTTCAAAGAGCCTTACCTATGTACAGGGAGGAATCTTTCCGTCTCACGTGGTCATCAATGTAGGAAACTCCCAGGGGCTGGACAGGGGTAGCACCAATGCCCAGGAGGACCTGTGCTCCAATGAGCAGCAAGTACATCATATTAGTAGCAGTCCTATTCCTGCAGATAAGGTCCGGGTCTGGTCCCTCATCACTGGTGGACCCATTGGCAGCGCACACATCCCTTCCTTCAGCCCCCCAGCGTATTTCTCCTGATTCATATTCATACTGGTGGGTCAGAAATTCAGGCAACGCGGAAAGGAGGGCACCCAAGGCCATGACTATCCCTCCACATCCTATCAAGCGTGGCCGGTGTCCTCGGGCTCCGAAGTAGCTCACGAAGAGGATGAGGGCCAGGTTGCCAATCTCGAAGCTGCTGGCAATGACACCCACGTCCGCACTCTGGAGGTTGAATCGCCGCTCCAAGGTGGTTAAAACACTCACCTACAACAAAGAAATCCAGAGAAAATTACTGAAAGGGAATACAACCTGCCTCCTGTCCTCCCCATATGTCCTGCTAAAGCACAACCAACCTCGACTTTCCCTTGGAGCCTACAGACCAATGACATCCAAATCACAGTATTATAGAAGTTGACCACCAAGCATGATCTGACTATTCAAATACAGCCACATCAGAAGGTTCTAATACCAAGTGACATTTCACAGCCTATCACCTGTCTGAGCACATGTTCACTTCCAAATTCCTGTGTACAATGTATATTTTGGGTGCCTACAGAGACCCATGACTCCATGGTTGCCCAGCCTCTCCTTCAGCTCCCTTTCTATTTCAATGCACAGCCTTCATGCTGCCAACACTGTCCCCCGAGAACCACGACAGAAACCACATCAAGCCTCACATCATGCCAGGCACCCACTCTTTCTCTAGGAATGAATCGCAGTGAGTGAGCATCAGAAAACCTTGCAGATACTTGGCCATCAAGTTAAAGACACCAATGCCTGGCATAGGCAGATTGTATTAAAGCATATCAATAAAATGCTGATCAAAGGGTTTAAACTGTTTGTGAATTAGTTAATGACTGGGATTGTCCTTTACAGAATAGTTTTGATAAGACAGGCCAATTCAGGTTTACATATAAGATTTAAATCCATCACAAAGAAGGGAAGATTTAACAAATAGTGGTATTTAACACTAAGAAGAGAGAAGCACATGAATAGTCTTCAAATATTTAACATTGCTGCAAAGAGGAATGACCTTTTCTTTGTATTCAAAACGGGCAGGACAAGAAGTGACAGGTTTAAACTGCAGCAGAGATGATTCAGGTTAAACACAAGGTGGGGAGAAGCCAGACTTTTACTGGCAAGGACTGTGAAGCACTGAAATACGCTGCCTGGAGAGGCTACAGAGGGCTTCAAAAGAGCAGAGACCAGCAACTGTCAGGAAAGACACAGGTATGACTGATCTTGCCATAGGGCAGGAAAATGAACCAGGTCATCTCTTGAGAGCTCTTCCAGTCTTGATTACATGGTGCAATGAAACACAATGTGGATTTTCTGCAACAGTCACAGCACCAAGCAGAGTATGAAGATGAAACATTAGGCACCTCACTTGCTGCCATCCCTGCTCAAGGGAGGAAAACTCAGTGCATCCTCATGTCTATAGCAGTGTCCCCTTTATATAGGAAAAAATAACAAAAGAAATCTTTAACATGTCACAGAAATGCCACAAACTTTCACCTCAGATAAAAGACTACCTGTTTTTGCAGAATACAAAAGGTGAAGATATTTAAGGTTGTCCTAAAACAGGCAGGTTTCTTTTTTTTTTTTTTAAAAAAAAAGCAATAAAGACCTCAGAGCAGAAGGTAGCCCCTGGATAGAATAAAAATAGCTTCCCACTGGAGGCACTGAAAATCTTTGCTGATAAACTTCACAAAGCAGGAGTCAGTCTGACCGACTTTAAAGTATTCTGACAGCAGCTCTTCTCCGGGGGCAGTTAACCTCTGTTAGGGTACACCAGGGCACTGTTGGACAAAGACAGGCCCATTGGCAACACAAGGGAAAATGGAAACAACCCACTTCTACTGCTCTGCATAGGCAAGAGCTCCCAAATGTGACCCTGATAAGTGTCCAAGTCAAATCTCCCAAAACTGGACTGTTTTCACCATGTTTGAAAGTTCAGCCTTCATCCCACACAGACAGTTATCATTTTATGTTATTACTGTAATCTTTCTCCAGCAAAGAGCCAAAAACTGAGCAAGGCAAAAAAAAAGCCCCTAAAAATCAAACCCTACCACTTAAAGCAATGCTGTAGCAGCAATTCTTCCCCACGCCAAAGCCAGATGGAGATGTGTGTGTCAGAGCGACCAGCACTCCACCCGGAACACCAGGTGCAGGTACCTGTTGGGATGAAACATCCCCATGATTCCCCAGGGAAATGGTGTCCTTTTGTGTAAGGGCACAGCATGACATGTCCCCAGTCTAGTGACCTTGGCCACACTGCTCAGTGAGCAGTGCTCAAGCACACATCTAAGAGCAATGTCGCAAGTCTCCATGGGAGCCAGGGTGACAGACCTGAGAACACAGGGACAGACACTGCTAGAAAACACTACACTGGCATTTTCAGAGCAAAGCACACCAAGGTGGAGGGACACGGAACCATCCCATCGCCCCGGGCTGCCCCACCAGGCACTCAGGTGACACAGCTACATTTATCTGCACCAGTACAGGGACTGGTTTTATTACAAGGTGTGATCCAACAGGGCTGGTGCAGTCAGACTCACAGGACTCCAGACTCCAACATGACACAGCAAACACCAACAAATTCTAAGCAATAAAAAGCCCTTGCTATGGGAGTCCTCCTTCATGCTACCACCTCCAGCACGTCCCTGAGGAACATGGCTACAGCTGAGGTCCCATGAACACCAGTTTCAGCAGAATGGGGAATCTCTCCAAGATGAGCAAAAAACCCTGAGCGTGCAAAATCATGCTGATAATGCTCATTTCTGAGCTGTACCTAGACATATAGGAAACAGAATAACTACAGCTGTGTGAACTGAGACACAGAGAGCCAAATATTAATGAGACAAGTACAGTCAACAAAGTTAATTTGTGATGGAATAATTTAGGCTGGAAGATTGAAAGCCAAAAGAAGTGATTTCCCAAGGCCAACCGGTATTAACCAGCTTTGGAAGCCTCTCCCACATTTCAATCTGGCTGCCAGATTTTAAGCTTTTACCATACATATTTAACAAGTGGCTGGAAAGCAGGATGGCATTTAGAAATGCTTGGGTGCCAAACCTTACAAGGGTCAGCTTTTAGACAGCTGGATTTCAGATAAAAAACCTGCACCGTTTCCAAGTGCAATTCACAGTGACAGGGACAGTAAATTGGTGACAGACCTGGGAATTAAAACCAGAAGTCCCAATTCCCATCCTGCTCTTATTTCAGTGGGAATTCAGCTCTTTTCTTTCTGTAAAAAGCCAAATGCCTCACAACAGGGAAACAAGTGTCTCACAATCCCCTAGTAGTTTCCTGCATTGCTTTAGTGAAGAGATTGAAATAAAAAGAGAAGGAGAACAGAAAGCGAACTCCAACCCCATGATAAAAGCAGGCAGGAGCTCATATTCCTCTAATAGGACCACACTGGACTTCCCAGTCTGCTCCTTCTGGCTGTAGCCCTACAACCCAGTGCTACCAGTTTTGCCTTATTAAATGGGGGTATGGGTGCAGGGGCGCCATGGCGAAAGAACAAAACCATCACATCATCCAGAAGAAAACATCATCAAAGTACAAAGTGCTGACACCAGCATCAGCAGAATAGCCTTCAAAACACTGACAGTCATGGTGAAAAAAATGTCCCCAAATAAAAATAGGGCTGGGAAATAAACTGTCAACATACAGATTTTTAGCCAGAGAACACCAGGAACGCAACTGCATTACATCCAGGGGAGCTGCAGCTCAGACAGCACGGCCCAAATTCTTGCTTTGACATTGGCTGTGACCTTAAATACACAGACCAACTGCAAAATCAGCATTGGCACAGCAGAGATGTTACCTGCCTGTATTCAAAACCAACCTCTGCCCATGGCTAGAATCATTCTCCCACCCTCTTCCATACCCCACCTTTACTGGGCTTCCCACATACAAGCACCTCCTGTTTGTAACCTGACTAAATACTTGCAGTTTGCATGCGGGATGCTCCCAGCACCCTGGTAACTGTTAGATAAAAGAGCACCGTACTGCCCTTATTTCCTTTCAAAAGTCTGCTCCCCAGCAGATAAACCCCTCCTAGACACTGACTCTATTTACCCAGTTACATAAAACGTTACAAAGGGCACAACAGCTCCCTGTAAAATACGGACATCATGTGAAAAGGCTGCAAGGATTATAAAGAGTCCCTGTGTGCCGAGACCAGGTTGAGCACTCAGGAATGCAGCCCGTGTGGATGTTGGTTTAACAGCAGGGACGCCGGGAACAGAGTGGTGTGACAGCACAGTGGCTTCAGATGGACAACCTCCTGCTAAAACACAGCGGGAAATGCCAGCAGCCCGTGTTATGAGCTGTGAAGCTGCTATTTCCTGGCTCCTCTCAATTTACACAGCTGTTTTGCCAGGGCTGGAAAGAATAGATTAAGAGGATATTCAGTTAAAAAAAAGCTCCTAACCCAAGATGAAAACAGCTACCAGGAAGCTGTTCTGATAAACTAGTAAAACCCAGGCAGACAGGATACATGGGCCAAGCGCCTAGGAATGAGATACACATGTGGTTTGACTCCAGGAAGTTAGTGGACCATGCACTGGACCGGCCAAGTCCAGAGAAGGCACAAGGGGACAGAGGTAGAGGCTGTTGTAAATGTGGCAAACACCAGTGCCCACGGTGTTGGGAACAGCACTGAAGCTACTGCTCCACACGGGTATGTGCCTGTGCTAATGACACCTGTACCTTGCCTGCTACTCTTATGTCCTCATGTCTGTCCTGCAGGTCACCCTTAGCGGGTCACTGAGGCTCTGACCTGCCAAGTACTTCAGCTGCAGCACTGCACACAGCCCTCAATCATGCCAGCTTTGTTGTCTTTTTCCATGTCTCAAGGTCTCCACCACACCCTTTGAGAAGAACTGTCTTTCTGCCTCTGTCTCCAAAGGGATTCATTCCCATTTCACCCACTCCAGACGTCTCCCACACAGTTTTTAAGAGCAGCTCCACTAAGATGTAGCTACAGCATTAAAGAGATCAACAGGACCGTATGGCTCTTGTTACTCCACAAGTTCATGCTCCTCCAGGCTAAGTCTACACCAGATCAGTCAACTGGACTAAACTAAATCAGGTTGGGCATCTCCACACCTGCTTACACAGAAAGCGGGCTCAGGATCTGGAAAGGTCACATAACCCAGCCTTCTGCCTTTCTGTGAACACACCGCCTAACATACAATAACAAGAAGTAATTAAAACTTATACCATGCTTGCACTATCTCCTCCTATTACAGAGACACAGAAGTCTGCACACTCACGTTCATCTCAGGTGATTTCAAAGACTAACTTCAAAAGGACCTGGGCTAAAGGGGCTCCTAACTCCACCCTGAAACACTCTTCAATGATTGAAAAAGGAAAATGATCTCACATAATGCACAGAGTGATAAATGATCCACATTAAAAGAAAAAAAAAGAAGATATCAATCAACACCTTAAAATCTTCCAGCCAAAGCAACTTGCATTGTAAACCCTGTAACTAAATCCAGGGAAGCTTCTGCCATCCCATTCTGGGCTTATTTCAATAATACATACTCACATTCATCATTCCTGTCTGTCCCAGATCTATAGATCTTGGCATTTCTGAACCAAGGTAAATTTGTTCTCTATATAGGCTGTTTGTTTTATATTAACGCTCAGCAAAAATGCAATCTACAAACCTGCTTCACACTACTGCCCCACTTTATCACTAAGAAATGAACTGAAGGCTGGGGGCACCATCCTCGAGCCAGAAACACAATGCACTGAAAATGAATATCATATTGTTCGTATCTCCAATGATCAAGTCATATGCACCCACAGTCTACAGATAAGTTCATTGTATTAATAATACAGGGTTATATATAGAAAACACATTGACTTTATGCCTGAAGGGTCTTTTTAAAAGGCTTCTTTTTAATGTAAAATACGTTTTCTCAGTTATGTGGTAGGAGATCGGACTTGAAGAGACATGTCTGCAGTGCTACAGGGTGTAAAATAATTGCCTGGCAACTATATTCCCAAAGGAAAACAAATGCAAACCGTCTCCCACAGTCTCCATTACAAGGCCAGGAAACACAAGGTTCCTCGGAAGAGCCAACGTGACCATCCCAGAAACACAGCCACTGCTTCCACACACTTCCACCCACTTCTTCAGATGTCACCTCATCCTCTCTCCCAGCAGCCACACAGGGTGGAGCAAAGGGCATCCCAGAGGCAGGGGCAAGCTCTCCTCCTGTAGAGCTGGTACCTGTGGGCTCAGCCCCCCTTGCTGCCCACCCTCCCGGCTGAAAGCACAGCCACCAGGCTCAGGCTTCAGGTCCAAGGGAACGATGCTGATCCTCTGCTCTGAAGTTTTTCTGCTCCGCAATCCAGCGTTGAGATGATTGCTTGTGGTTGAGCCCAGTTTTTTAAAATGCAGACAACTTCCTTGGCATTTTGTCCCCTCCTTCTATATTGGATGGCTAAGAAGAAGCAACAAGCTTAACACCCTTTGCCCAGCCCCAGGCATCAGTGTTCCTTGCTGCTCCTCATCGTGCTGAAACTGTGAGGGCATCAGGATCTCCCACCTCGGGCTGCTGATCACTTGTGTCAACACCATTCCTGGGCCAATAAAGTCAGAGCAAGCTTAGAAGATGTTCTCACCACAGACGCCGACACCCGTGCCAGCTTTGGGCACACGAACATAAGGGAAAGCAAAAAAAAAGGGTGGTGATAAGAACACACCCAAGCTGGCTCTGCTCAACGTCTGGAAATCATCTCCGCATAGAAATTTGCATTCACATGACAGGGATAATAGATGCTGCAGCTGAACCACTGCTGAGAAGTAGGGTGTTATTAGCTTGGCTCTTGCTGCATGTGCCTGTGCTGTTTCTAGGCCAGCACTGGAAAATCTGCAAGTTACTGTACTGGTGCCACGAGGAGTTTGCACCTCAGATGTATGCCCCACTGGGGTGAAAAAGTAATTTTATATTCTTGAGACAAGCTCTGAGATTACTGACACAGCCCAAATGAAGCACACATTCAAGGTCAGGATTTTCAGTGGCCTGAGTAGGAAGGGTATTACCCTGTGCATCGTGAGGAACAGCACACCACACTGCTGGGCAAGGCAAGACAACTTTCCTGCCATCTCTCGTAGCCCACTGTGCATCTTCTCCCCACATTTCAGTAGCCACAGCATCCTGTGCCACTCGCCCCCAGCCAACGCAAGGCACAAGTACCTGGGTGACTTTCCACCATGAAAAGTCAGCATGAGTCACCAACAGCTCAGAATAGACCCAGGTACAGAGCACCAGGTCACACTGAACTTCCTAGCAAAACTTGAAAAGCTTTTTCTGTTGCTCTGAAACAGATGTGCATCGTGGCTGAGATCTGCACTTTTTTAACCTTTTAAGTCCCAGCCTCTAGTGATATTCTCCCAGCCGCAGGCTGGGTGCCAACACAAGTGTTCTGCCTCCAAGCCTGCTGTTCAAGATTCACCTCACTGTGTGAAGGCAGGTGATACTTCAGTCTCTGACAAGGTACCTACATAAATACATCCAGTGCCAGAACCCATTTGTAGCCTACACCACACTTTAGTAGCACACATACAACGAAGCAAGTGGATATTTGAATTCCTATTGATTTTAAAGTGTTGTATCATTTTTCACTGGCAGCAAAATAACGCACCATAAGCATGCAGAGAAGCACAAACCTCAGCTCTGTAACTGCTATTTTTGTGTGCTTTAAAAATCGCAGCACAGAACAGTGCTGCCGGCACATTTCAAACCCGGAGGATGAGGAATTCCACGTGGAATAAGCGCGCGGCAGCAGAGGCTTGTGAGCAGGAACGGCTGCTCGGCTCTGTCAAAGCAAACAGCCACGGGAAAGCAGCCGGAGCATCTCTGACACGTTCAGAGATGCATCTCCTTTTTCTCCTGTGGCCAGCAAGGAGGTGTACAAAGCCAGATAAAGAGTCATTTCAACTGTACGTAACAACTTAAATGTAGGCTCCTACAGCAGCAAAGGCACTCTGGGCCATATACAGGGCTGACAGCAAGGTTCATACATTGGGTTGGGACTCTGCAAACAGGGCACCATCGCCCTGGGTTCACTCCCAGTGGAGAAGAAGAGATAAAACCCATGTCTCTGGAAGACAACAGGAAATAAAACCCCTCCCTATGTACTATCAAAGCACTGGAGAGGCAGGATCCTAAGCTGTCACACTGCAACACCCTCACTTCTCCACCTCCTCAAATCAATGCAAGTTTGCTTGTTTATCTAATCAAACACTTCCTAACACTACACATTTATGCCCGCAGAGAAGGTTTTCTACTATAAACAGGGCTACTTACTACAGCAGAAACCATGCTGCAAGCATGACAAGAAAACCTGTCACACGAAGGACTTCATGTTGATTTATGATTAAGAGCTGAATTCAGGGCTGAGGGTTGCACCTGAGCCATGCCACAGTGCAGATCAAGAAAAGAGGCCGGTGGAGCTGGTTGCAGAGACATTCCCAGTTGCCAGGCATGAACCAGGGCAGAAGCGACACGAGCAGGCCACTCTGCAGCATTATTAATAAAACATTGATGGAAGCTGAATTCAGTTTTCACAGCTGGAGGACCACAGTGATTATATAAAGGCTATATACTGAGAGAGGAGGTTTTATGATGAGTCCTACACTACTTTTCTCCTCATCTGCTCTGGCTCTGCTGGTACCTCTTGTGCTCCACTCCCTACCCGGCAGCAAGAATGCTTGGCTGCAGGAAGAAGGAGTTCAGCTTAGGGGGAAGTCAGAGGCATTTCTCATCAACCAGCACATGAAATGCTTTGCTTTGGTAAGCCTTGGGAGGAAGGAAACCATTTAAAAGGGAACCAACAAAATGGCCATATTGCACTGTCAATCCAGAGCGCTTTGTAACAGCTCCTAGAAGAAATACCAAATCACCACCAGCACCCGCAGGTGCAATGAGGGTCTCTCCAGCACCTAACTAGCAACACCTCGAGCTTGTCCCAAAGCCACGTGAGCTGCTTGCTTATCCCCATCTCACACCCTGCAGCCCACACAAGAGCTGTCTGTGTCATCCTGCTTTCTTTGCTAAGTAACACCCTCCTACAAAGCTGTTCACAATCGACTCCTTTCTCCTTCCACGTTGTCTCTGTGCAGAGCCGAGGGTACGAACGGGAGCTGCATGCTGGCTGCTGCCAAGCTTCCCACTGAAGAATGGGGCAGGTTGGGAGGTGAGAGCAGGGGGGTCGTGGTGTGAGCAGAAAACAAGTCAGGGCTTGAAGGTGATCTTAAATCTACTCCCATCTGAGAAGCTGGTTATTATCTGAACATTTCCTGGGTGAAGAATGGGGGAAGAAGTCATAAAGGGCAGATTTGTGACTTCTGCATGTTTAAGTTTGGCAGTCCTGAGCACAACACAAGACTTTATATCCCATGCTATCATATCATCTCCCCACACTGCCACTTCTCAAAGGCAGCAAGCCCCTTTCCTCCTGAACAGAAGGTGATTTACAAGTGCCTTTTAAAATAACACAGACAAAATAACATACAGGGAATAAAAAAATAATCTTAAAGAGAAACTAAATGGGAGATCTAGCTAGAACTTGCAGGCATGTCAATCTCATTTGTCTCAATGGGCTCCCTGTAAAATGGAGATACAGGCAATCAGATGTCTCACCAGATGATGGGAGCTCTGTTCCTTGGGATTCACTATGAAGTAAGCTATCAAAAAGTCAATGAACAAACGCATCTGCTGCTGCTGTACACACAGATGGCTGAATTTCACCCCTGTGTCTGCACCATTAACAATAACCCATGTCAGAGACAGGCACCCAACAGCAGCTGACAGGGTCCCCTCACTGTTGAGTCACCGGACCCTGCAAAAATTCCATGAGGAGATGCAAGAAAATCAGAAGTCATCACCTCTCCCACTTCCCTACTGGAGTCTGACATAAGCAAAAGCTCATGTGGCAGGAACATTCCTCTGCCCCTGCCAAGATGCCACCAGCAACAGAATCTGCCTAGCCAGTATTGACTCAGAAGAAAAAAGTTGTGTTTCCCCATCACTTAATCTCTCACTTGTGTGAGCAGCAGGGGCAAGGGAGAGGGCAGGAAAAAACTCAGTGACACGGACTCCTGGAAACACTCCATGAACTTAATTTTTTGTGATGCTGTCTGGATACCAAGAGTTCTGAGTGCAATCAGGATGCTGAGAATCAAATTGAAAATGTCTGAATCTGTGCACTATGCACCATAGGGTGCGAATAAAGGAGAAAGCAAAGGTCATTTTAGTCTCAGCTTGCATTTCCAGTGTCACAAACTCTCTGCATCAAACACCCCATACCTTGAAGCCTCGATGTGAAGCCTAACAGAAATCCATAATGTTTTGGTCAAATCTGACACTGGAGTAACCAAATTCAACACTGAAGTAACCAGACACGCTCCAATCATGCCAAAGTCCATGTGCAGAACATTTTTGTTCATTTTGGCCAACCACCTCCCCGAACAGTAATGCCCATCTCAGAGTAAGTCATTTTGAAGACAGGAACACAAAAGCATTGAGCTGGGACATTACAAGAGAGCCTGGGAAAAAACTTCCATACATGAGACCATACAACCTTGTACTGATTCCCAGACTCACCGTGGCTTCCACAACTCAATGAAGCCATATAATGACTATTTGCTGCAGCCCCACTTGAAGGGCTTCCTCCACACGGAAAAAGGAGCTCTCCAAGAAGTAAATTCTGCCTTCCTACTTCTATCCCAGACCCTCCCACTCTCCCTCCCTTGACTCAAAATCCCAATAATGCAGAGCCCTCAAATTGTTTCAAGCCCTGACCCTGAAGAAATAAAAATCTCGTGTCCTGGATGAAAACAAGCCAGTTTCTCCTGCCAGCAACCCTCTGGACCCAGCAATGCAGTGAAAGCAGAGAGAACTTTGCATCCAAATTTACCTCCCAGTTGTTATCCTGCTAAACAATTGCTTGCTGGATACTTGCCCACAGAATACCAAAGATGCAGCTTATTAATATGGGAGCATCTTGAAAATTCAGATAATGACAATGGACCCTGGGCACTGTTCAGAGAGACACTTCAAGAGTTTGCAATTTGAAAACACAACTGATTCTAGAGGCTGCATCCAGTGTTTCCCAAGAGTCATTATACACGGCTACAGTAATTCATTAGGGATCTATTTAAATAAGAAGGCAAAATAAAAAATTCTGGCAAAAATCTTGTCCAGCATTGAATTAAGCTGAATGATTCAAATCAATAAAGACCATCTCGGCTACATCATAAACCCCAAATGCTTCCACAAGACACAGTGAGAAGAAATTTGAAACTTCTGCCTTCTTGGTAAGAGCTGCACTGAGATTAAGAGCAACACAGCAGCCTTGATGCATCCTAATCCACAGAAAACACTGGACTTCTGTACAGGGCCAGCATTTGAGAAAGCTTGTACTGTTGCGCCAAATGACACAGCAAACCCACAAAGCTGTGCCTCCAGCACATGGTTTGCTAGCATGGCTTAACTTCAATAGCCATCGAATAACTCCCAAGCTGTTCTTGGAATCCATTCATTCACAGAGAGATTTGTCAATGCAGAAGTGGCCGCAATTGAGCAAATAAACTCTTGGAAGCAAACGGTTTATCTGGCTCCATGGAATACTTGAAATCTTCCTTCTTCAGCCTTGGCTCTCAAATTCTTTAAAGTTGGTAGGTTTGAATCCCAAAGACTATGGGAAAGCTTTTCAGTAACCCCAAGCCAGCTCCCTTAACATACAATTTTTGATAGTGTTAAGTATAACAGATGATAGCAAGAGAAGAAACCGAAAACAAAACCCAACGGAAACTAACACCATAGCACAGCGACTCAAGGGCTCACAAGCTAGCCTCGTGCTTCTTGGTACCACCTTTTGATGTCAGAAATACAAACTTGGGGCCAAAGCACCCCTCTTCAGACTGAACCTGGAGAGCACGAGACGCAGCAGGTTCCTGCAGGAACACGATTGTGGACATTCATTGCACTGAGCATCTCAGACAAGACCAACTACAAGATCACCCAAACCGACTGGTAGCACAAAACCAACATCACCGCCCTTTACAAACAAGCACCCCTAGACAAGGCATCCCTTCAGCTACAGCTCCTGTCCCTCAGCCAGCAGCTGCGTTGACTTCAGACATAAGGACCTGCATTATAACTAGCCATAGGCAGCAGGAAACAAAGTGTGCATCTCATGCAGGGGCTGAAAGGCCCATTGTAATTAACCACTCTCAGCCCTGTACGTTGAACAGGACAAAAACAAAACCCACAGTTTTCTTTTGCTGGTAAGCCCAAAAATGCTGCCCACTATTTCTCATAAAGGGCCAACACTTTCTCTGCCCATCACGGAAACCGCAGCACCTGGAATGGGCTATGGGAAAGGTGAAGTTCTGCAGTAATCAAATTTTACAGACAATGCCTGCAGGACAGCTAGAACATCACCAGGTGCAGTTGCAGACACGTGTTCTCCTTGGGCTGAACCTGCTTGCTGTTCAGAGGCACACCACAAAAAAATGGTGACTGACCACCAAGCACAGCCAGAATCCAAGCACAGGGAAAACCTTTAATGCAGTGCCAGCCAACATTTCTGCAAAGAGCGTGCTGGTGCTCAAACATGATTAATCAATCGTTTACTTGAGCTCATGGGTGAGGGTGGACGCTCTCCCAGCAGAGCACAGTGAGCATCCGATGGAGATATGCTCCCAGTGAGCCTGGGAAAGACGGGTGGGATGGGGGGAAGGTGGTGGTTTAATTTTTGCCTTTCTTTTAAACATCCAAATTATTTTAATTGGCAATAAAAATTAATTTTCCCCACGCCAAGTCTGCTTTGCCCGACAGTAATTGCTAGTCTCTATCTCAACCCACAAGCTTTTCCACCTGGTTTTCTGCCCCCACCCTGTTGAGGGGGGGGGGAGTGAGAGAGCAGCTGGGTGGGCGTCTGGCTGCAGCCCAAGGTTAACCCACCACAACCTCATCAAGCAAGGTGGATACCCTTCAAAAGAGAAAAGTTACAGCTTTAAGAACAACTTGGTGGAAATAGCTGTACTAAACCATGACTATTACAGCTCTTCCTGCAGCTCAGAGTAACAATGAGAAGCAAGTTATAGGGCTGAAAAGCCTAAACTCAAGTTTTTCCTCTTTAAAAATCAAGACCCAGTTGCATATTGCTATTTTTCTGTTGTTTTCCAGTTACACAAAAAGAAAGGATTAACCCCTAATTTAGCATCTCAATACATCATGCAGCACTCAAACCCTGTCAGGATGAGAAGTAAGCATGTTGCCAGCAGATGGAAGTCATTAGTACGGCACAACAAGCAGCAGGACACCACCACTGGGGGCATTTCTCCTTCATACTTTTCAAAATAATTTTCTTTTAGTCAGTATTTTTAGCATCTCTTTTGCAATCTTCAAATGCTGCCCCTCTTCTCCCTTAACATTTCTCTGTATAGACATGTGTATGTGTACATACAGGTCTGGTATTACTGAGGGGACTTGTCCTGCTACTCTATCAAGCAAGGTACGTGCCAGTCCTGCAGCCTTTCAGAGATTCCCTTCAAGCCACAGTTTGAGGTCTGCCTCCCCATTCCAGCATCATAACGTTCCCAAGCAACTCTGGTCTACTGCTAATGATGTGCCAACCTAGATTTGCACAAAGCTGAGGAGAGAAGTAGAAAGAGGTAGCAGCTATTTCACATCCTCCTTCTCAGAAATAAAACCCAAGAACTCCAAAACAACCTTTTTGCAGCTCTTCCTGTTGAAGTTCTGGAGAAAACAAAGACCATTCATTGATCAACACAATGGGTTGCAATTCTATGAAGTGATGGTGTCTTCTCACTCCCTCTTATCCCTTTTGAGAATTAAAGGGGTGAAACAAATCTGAAACTACAGAAAATTCCATACTCCGTCCTGGTATGGCAAACATACTCATCACTGCTATCCTCTGGCCATCCTGCACTTGAATGTTGGTGCTCCCTGCCAGCTGAGAGGATGCAAAGCTCCACCTAATATAGGTTCCAAGCAGACTCCAGGAAAAATACTTATTTGTCACTTTACATAAATTTATAGAGCAATTCACCTGTTTTAGAAACATAGAGGGCACCACTACCTGGCACCTTGGCTGTAAAGCAATTCCACGTTGTTTCATTTGATCCTTCACGAATTAAGGTGTTAAATATCACCTTAAAATACACATACACAATATACACTTCAAGGTTGCTTTTTAGACATTGACCCAATGCTGATTCCAATTCAGCCAAAAATCTAACTTTTATTGGGAAAAAAATACACTACACGTTTTTCAAAATGAAAATTGAAACCTTTCTGAAAGGTTTCTGTATTCCTCCACATCCACATCACACAACTCTTCCCAAATTGAAAAGCTTTCTTTCAGTTTCTTTGTGGTAGTTTGCAGTTGCCATTTTATTAAGGAAAAAAAAGGTAGAGAAAATGTTGGATTCAGATGCAAACATCAAAGCACCAGGAAAAAAAGCAAAAAAAACACACTTGAAAGAAAATCTGACATAGTTGCTTCAGAAACCATGCTGGGTGAGTCACGAAGACCACAATACAACTGAAATATCCAGGTTCCTTGCAAAACTTCAACGTCTTTTTATGGATCACCACAAAACTGAATTTTAAGTCTTCTTTCACTTTCAGTAAACTTAAGGTATTAGGAATTGTACAGGTGAACAGCATGGCAAGTGTTTTAAAAGGAAATTTAACTATTAAAAATAAGATAATTCCAGCAAGATCACCAGTGTAGCATGGAAAAACAACTCCTGTGCTCCCAAACTTGCCCTCACAGCCACTTATCTAAAAGAGGCAACCGAGGGGAAAAACAAAAACCAAGCCACAGCAAATTGCTTTTCTTCTTCCTGAACCGTAGAAAATAAGTAACAACGATAAATATTCAATCAAACCTGAAATAAAGATTTTGCTTTTGTGCTGCAAGCAGTCATCTAAGATTATTGAGCCCCAGTAACCGATCTGCAACTCCAGTACAACAGACACCATGCAGCGGTGGGAGGAGGGGGCCTCCCTCCCACCAGTAAGAAATATTTAGGTATCGAAATGCAGAAGCACATCACGTTCAGAACAAGGCTGGAAGAGAGAAAGCTGCTAGATGGAGAGCTTAAGAAATCTCATTTTAGTTCTGAGGTCTTTCCTAGGCTTGCTAAGTGAGGAGGGGCAGACCCAGTCGTACCTGTGCTGTGGGTCTTCATCACTAGGTGATCACAACTGCATCCCCACTCAAAACCTGGGAAAAAGGAACAGTTCCTTTTCTCCACGCTTTGATCCATCCACGCAAACAGAAACACCTTGGGTGCAGGGACCAGCTCGCTGAACATTACAGAACGCTTCCCATAGCAGGGCAGAGTCCTCCCAGTGCCAATGGGAAGAAGTGCTGGACACTCCAAGAACCCCCTCAGCAGCTTGCTATCACCATCGATTGTATCGACACCGCATGAAGCATGGCAGTGTGAAACCTCCACTTAGCAGAGCAGGCAATGCTATTTGCATTGCAGTATGCATCCACAAAGAGACAGAAAGTCTACTGGTTGCTCCAAGGTGACCTGGAGGCAGGACTCTTGGGGTTCTAGTCCTGGTTTTGCTGCAGAGTTATAATGAAGCCTCGTAAATCAAAATCAGTGGCCCATTTTTCTGTGCAATAGGAAAAATGAGTTCTTCCAAACTTCACTGGAACACTTAAAGGAGTTATTACACCAAGTATTATCATGTGTTTATTTAAACTTCCTTGGATGATGCTTAAAATATATGACTTTATAGCTTCATCTGGTGTTGATCAGAAGATAAAGCTACACTAATTTATCCAAGATGCAACCTCACCCACTAAAGAGTGTGCCATTGTTTAATCTTGTTACTTTTAAGGAATAACTAGAGATCAAGGAGTGTATGAGTAAGGAAACATTCTAGATTATTATACACAGAGGACAAATTCTTCATGATGAATTGCAGAATAACTCTTTTGAAGCAATAAATTTACACTGCTGTAGCAGAACAGAAGCTGGCTTTTGGTCCTCTACAATATCCTGAAAGTAAGGGAAAAGAAAGTCCACGCAACCCGAGAGACACCCCTTTCTGGGAAACTGGGAATATCTGCTCTGCCTTGCAGGGAAGGAGAGGGTCACAGTCCACCTGAGCCTTCTCTGGGACACGATTTAAAGAGTCACACTGCATAAAGTTACTCAGCAAGAACAACGCCGACCTTCAGACCAATATATTCTCTGATCTAAGTCAAGATCCCTTTAAAGCTCAGCTGCACTAATACTGCAGGCCATTAAAACTCAGAGAGCCAGTTGTCACATAGGCACACAGCAAACGCTAAGGGGATTTTGGAAGCAAAGGCTGGCCAAAAGAAATAAGACAATTTTTTTTACAACAGTTTTACGATGGATTGTAACATTTCTAACAGGCTGCTCTTTCTTTCAGGGCTTACAAATACCATTTGGCCCTTACAGAGAAAAGGAAGACCTGCCAAACTTTCTGCTAAAAATAAATATGAAAAAAATAAAACACTGAAATCAGTTAGTTCACACTCTTACACATCAAGTGCATTTTGCCTTTAAATCCTTTTAACCAAGAAGGCATGAGATTGCAAGATTGGATTTACTCTGCAAATGGCACACAGGGTATAACGTAAGAGAGAAATGTCTTGTTACCTCTACACCATTTCATCTATTAGTAGCAGATAAAAGAAAACTTTAAACCAAAGTAAAAATACCAGTTACTCACAAGCCTTCCTGGCACTCAAAAATCCAACCTACACCTGGAGCGGAATTTACTTCTATTAATTTATATATAAAGTTTTTGTGTTAATGAGTCAATGCCACACTCTCAACCCAAGACCCACAGGACTCTGAAGGCATCAGAACCCAGAGCTGGATCTGGTTTCTCTTCCACCCTGCAGTCAGAGACCCATAGAGAAGAAATATCAATGCAGTCAAAAGAGCTAGTTTAGAATAACTTTCTGTGCAACTCAGCTGCAAAACAGACAATATTCTCTAATGGGAAAGACATACTAGAAACAACTTTCCAGAAATAACATTGCCAGCAAAGATATATTAAGGGAAAATGAACTGTAAGCAATAACCAGCCAATCCTTGGCAATCTTCATCCCCACTAAAACATTTATTTTCACTCCATGTTTTTTTTTCCCTTAAATACCCCAGTGACAAATAAATTATAAGCATTACAGCTAATTTATTACTCAGCACTGCTGAGGATGGAAAGAAAAAAAAAGGACAGCAGTATTTTAAAGCCAATTCTTATTCTAGGAAAACAAATACTTTAATAAAAACTATAATAAATCCAGTGGAAAAAACTACTCTTGCAGTTAAGTCATTGGACTGAAGCACCTGAAACTGGAATTCCTTGCTCTGTCACACTCCTCTCTTCCCATGCCCAAGCCATTCGGGCTCTGCTGCTGTTAACCAAGCAAAGCTTTATCAATAGCTTCAGCAACAGAGTCAAGCTCTTAATCTCTGCCTCAGTTTCCCCCACTTGCAACATTCCTCCCACACAGTCTAGTCAGCCTGCAAATACTCAGGGGCAAATTTTATCGTACGGCACCAAGCACAACAGAAAGCTTTGAAGCACTGCAGTTCTCCTATATTAAAATTGTTTTTAATGACATCCTCCATGCTGACCTCTCTGCTGACTTCAAGGAGGGTTTGACCAGGTCTCCACGACAGCAGACAACTGCTTTCTGTAGCAGGAAAACAGTATCATATTTGTCACCTTTAACACGGGCTGGGAAGGGGTTGCACATCAAAGCAACTTAAAAATCCAAAAGCCAAATTCTGCTCTTAATCTCTCAGTTCCTGGTGTCCATCTCACAGGACTCCTATTTCTATTTGTTCCAGCAGGAACCCTTTGATGATTAACTTCTGTATTTATCTTTGACATTTTTTTCCCAAATACGCAATTTTAAAATTTGCATTAATGTCCCAAACCCCAGCAGCAATAAAACTGAGCAGGAGGAGCCTGTCTCAGGGACCCCATATGCACACACCACCTCACCTGGGCTCACGTGGTACTGTTTTTGCTGCAGACATGTTAAGAGGGCTCTTGCAAGCTGCAGTCAAACCTGGGCAAAGCTCTAGCCGGGAAGTTAAGCACAGCTCAAAAGTTTTCATTCAGCAAAGCAAGAAACAATTTGACATTCATTCCCACGCAAACACCAATGCGCCCTCCTTGGGAGGGTCCAATTATTTTTCCTTTGCATCTCATACTCGGGCCAGTCATCCTCTATCACTTGATAAAACACATGAATAGCTGCATTCAACGCTGCAGCAGAGACATCTCAGCAAAGCTCTGCACAAACAGCTCTCCGGAGCACACCAAATAACTGTTTCTCCACGCGCTGCCCGTACGCATGCCCTCCATCTAAAGAAGCCCGTGACTTTGGCAGATGTTGGGTGCTTGCAAGTAGGTCAGTTTGAACCAGAGCGAGCCAAGGCTAAAGGCTGGGGAGAGAAAATTAAATTGCGCTGCTGCTCCACAAACTGTGGCTGTCAAACGGAGCACTCTTCGCCTCCTGCTACAGCAATGATTTCACCACTGCCTGGGCAGGAGGTTTGACTGGCAGGGTGATGAAATGCCTCAGCAGCAACCATCAGGAGCGCTCAGAACATTATTACCGGTGAAAATATTCCAAAATATAATGCACGTGGGAATTCAGGGGAGGGGGGGGCAGGAGGGAAGTGTTGCCAAGGTATGTGAATCAGCCTTATCAAAACCCTCCTCACTGCACGGCCGGTGTGACGGATCACACTCCTGCATCCGCCTGGGAAACAGGCTCCAAACCTTCCCTCCTGGTGTCCTCCACACCAGCCACGCTCGGCTCTTTAATCTACGGACTTCAGGAGAGCACCCTGAAAGGGGAGGGAAATCATCCGGGCTTTTAAAAGTTGCTGCGAAAACCCTGAGTAACTTCTGCAGCAGGAATGCCTGCAGGCTGCGAGCAGCATCCTCCCCACTGCCACTGCAGTCGCTGGGAAATCCAAGTTTCCAAAAACACACAGGAGTAATTAGATGAAGCCAAATAAACGCATACACAAAACCTTACAAGAACATGCAAATAACAGGGTGTATTCAGCAGCCCCAGAGATGAAGGCAGCAGCACAGGCTTGCATTTGCATAAACTATGCAGGCTATGGCACCAAGTCATTCCGGAACATGTGCGTTTTGCAAACAGCAAGAGCAACAACTGACAAATATTTTGGAATGAGACATTGATTAAATACTCCTTAAAACTTCACATGAAGAGCCTCAGAGATACCATACCAATTAACCACAGGCATCCTGGGGTATTTTCACTGCTGAGTTCTGTGGGAAAGGAATTGGACTTTATAGATTTTTATCAGCATTTATTATTTATAAAGCCCTGTTGGCAAGCCCAATGTTTTATGAACAAATAAAAGTGAATGATCTCTGCTTCAAAACCACATAATGAATGAATGTCTACTTTGTACACACAGTCAAGTGGGCGCTGCTAGTTTGTTGGGCAGAGAACACGGAGAAGTTTTTACATCTCTAAAAAGAAATAAGAATATCCACTTGTAAATGTACTTGTAAATGACATGAAAGCCAAGGCCAATCAAAGCTGAGCTCTCCAATCACTCCTAAGAAGCCAAGCCCCTGCCTTGTTTTCTTAGCAAGCTGAGTTTTTGCCCTCATGGTCTCCCCGTGCAGAGGAAGGCAGACAAAACCCGAGGAAGCCAACTTGTCGCCGTATAAGGTGAAAAAAGGTTTCTCTTCCTGAGTTACAAATAACCAGGGAAAGTCGCACATGTGGCCAAGCAAAGCAGAAGTACAAATACAGCACTGGCTTACTGCTGACAGGCTAAAATTAGTAGTTTATTCAACTGCCCAGAACTACACACTGTGCCTGCCCTCCGCAGCATCTCCCTGGCTGTCTGTCTCTCTGTTTGCTCTCTGCTTTGTCTCGCCTGCTAATTTGTCCCTCGGGGAGCAGCTCAGCACGCCGCCGCCGAGCCCACCTGCCCCTGCTCCTCCCAGGAGCCCCAGTAAATGAATATCCACCTGCAGCTACACCTGGGCAACTCCACAGTGCCTCCACTGATCCTCCCCCTGGAGACAGCACCTGAGGACCACACATCACCCCACAGGACACTCGGTCCGCACGAATGCTTAGGTCCTCTCCACGCTTTCCAGCAAGCACCTCCTGCTCCCCCACGACACCTGTAAGCACAGCACTGGCCCGGATTCACCGTAAGCACAGATTTACCCTCAAAGATAATTCCACGTTTGCATCTGTTCGCTGTACGGAGAGCCGCGTGGTATTTGTGATGATGGAAGATCAATTATGCAGGGAACAGAGGAACACTCGCCCAGTGCAGCTGGGCCATTGCTTGTACATGCTGGGGATTGTTTTCAGTTTAGTTTTCTTTTTTGCTTTTGTTTTTTTTTTTCCCTTTTTTTTTGCCCCCCCACTGACCAGTTGTCTATTACTGTGTGTGGATCCCGCTGGCCATGGGGGCACGATGTCAGGCTGCTCAGGATACAGTCCTGGAGAAGGGCAGAGGGTAGAGACAGCAGCACCTCAGCTGAGTTAACCCCTCAGGGGAAGGAGTTGGGACTCGGGGAACCACAACAGCAGAGGTGTTTTCCAGCCAGCGGGACTGGGGTGCGTGAGACAGAGGGGGAGCAGTACAAAGCATGCTGCAGGAGTGGGGGAAATGGGAGAAGAAATGCCAAACTGGTGAGAAGAGAGCAACGCAAAGGAGTTAGAGAAAAATACCATGCCAGGGACTATTGCTGATGCTCCGATGCTCACACACTGTAGTGAAGTGTGCCAATATACAGTCCTCTAGCAGGTCTATACATCTCCAGCATCCCAGTGCCCGCTGGGTGACATCATCTCAGCGGGCCCTTCCTTGGCCATCAGTTTGATGAAGGATTATCCCACACTCACACTGACAGCTCATTTCGCAAGGTGCTCATCAGAAACAATAGATTTACTTACTGAGGTGCTGCTCACACACATAAAAAGTATATCCCTGTCTGGCTCCTATGAATTAAGTGCTACCCACCTATATTCACATAGGGTACAGAATTACTTAATTCATCCCAACAGAGGTGATGTAGTTTCCTTTCCAATTATAAATACGTTCCAAACTAAACTTACATGCTTAATTACATGGAGATGAGTGGTAATTTCCATTTCATGTTAATGGGGAATATTAACCACGGTTAGTTTAGCCACATACCTTGAAAAACACATCACGTTCAGCACAAATCTGCAGAAGCAGCTTGAGCACGAGAGGGAGAAGCAGTGCTGAGCACCGAACCCAAGTACGGAATGTGGAGCTCTTACACTTACATGTACGGCCTCAAAGAGCCTCAGAGATTACGAATACATTTCTTTTCCATGGAAACTATAGTTCTCAAATCCAGCGAGCTATTTTGAGGTATCTAAATCAACTCTACACATCTGCTGGGAGAGCAGCACTCCGTTTGCGCAGGCTGCCGTACTCACAGGCACAAGCACAGCCGTGTGGACATCGTCCCAACTCTTCTACTACGGTCCTGCCGCTGGCACCACATCCCACCGGGCAGGTTCAGGGCACAGACTTATTCTGGCTGTTCTCCCCCCAGCACCGAGCCCGCGGGGCTGCCGCCCTCCAGCACCGCTCCGAGGGGACGAGGAGAACGAGTAACGCAGAGGCACGAACTCAGTGCCCCGCTGGGTCTCCTCGCTGTCTGTGCAGTAGGGACCGGCGGGGCTGGCGGCTGCCCCGAGGTGCGGGCGAGCCCGGGCAGCAGCAGCGCGGAGCCGGCCCGCACGCAGCGCCGCGTCCCGGGGTCCGCG
>VZRW01011345.1:1602658-1739203 GCA_013398125.1 Aegotheles bennettii | reverse complement strand
CGCGACACCCCCGGCCCCCAGCTGTCCCCTCCCCGGGCCGGCTCCTGCGGTGCGGGGCTGGGGGACGCGGCGAAGGCTCCTACACGGGGCTGGGAGCTTCTCAGCAGGGCGAGGGCAAGCGGCTCCCGGACAGGCCCAGCCCGCACCTCCTCCCGGGCACCCCGGGGTGCCCTAATTTCATCCTCCTGCAATTAAATAATTAACGAGGGCGCATGAGAACCGCACGTTCATAAAACCATGCGGGTCCGTGCCTCGTGTCCCCCGCCACGTGTCCTTGGGACGGTGCCTGCTGCCCTCACCCCCACCCATCCCCAGTTCCAGTTTCAAGAGAGACCTTCGTTTAAAAACCACCAATCATCGCTTCTACCATTACAGATCACATTCCTTGCTGGCGTAATAGCAGAACTTGAGCTGCTCTGCTCTTCGAGTGCACTTGCCCAGTTCATTGCTGGGTCCACACTGGGGGCTGCTGCCTTAGCTCCTCATGATACGGAACTTCCAGTTCAGTGGAATTTTAGGTACTTCATCCCTTTAGCCCTGGGATGGCTGTGGCCTTTGAGAAGAGCAGTTTTCTGTGGAAACAGAGGTTACATTTTTTAAAAATAACTACATAATTTGCATCATAACTTTCATTTTCAAAGGTGGTTGAAGCTTCGAGACTCACGAACACCTAGGAACATGCCTTTGAAAATGGAACTTAAGAACATTGTAATTCTTCAAGGCATAAACCAGTCAAGAGAACTGACATTTTAAATAAGCCTTTTTTCCCCCCAGCACCCTTTTTGAGTTTCTTCTCCCATTGTTGTTTGGGAGCTTTTTATTCTGGCCTTCTTTTATATGAGTACCTTTAATAAATACGATGCTGAAAATGAATCTTGGGCAGAGTCTCCACCCAGGCTGCTGAGTCTTTACCAAGCCCAGCTGCTGCACGTTGCCCCAGCAGAACTGCAAGCCATTGCTGGGAAGAAATGCCAGAGCCCTGACACACTCAGCTGTTGCCCTTTGCTCATCAGCTGCCAACAGCTCTTTCCCGTGCTGAACTTTGGCTCACCACAGCTTTTCCAGCAGGTCTGGGCCACCTCAGTAGGTGTCAACAGTCCCATCTAACCCAGCAACAACACTGATGGCTGGAGGCAACATTATCAAACAATTAGTGGGGAGAGCAGTCTGGTGCTTGTAGCTGAGTGGTCTTAATTTAATGAGATACCTATCAGTCTTTCAGACATTGTGTACCTCGCAAGATGCACGTTAGAAGCTACCCGAGGCCTCAAATGCCAAGGTTTTTGCATGAGGTCGTGAAAAACTGGCTCATCCGCACAGGGTTCTGCCGTTCATAAGGTGTTTGTTTTCCATCCAGGGAAAACTGGTTCTTCCACCAAAAGAAAGCAATAAAAAAAGCTCATTTTCTTGAAATCTCTTCAGACTACAAAAGTGCTCATTGTGTTTATTTGGATAAACACTGCTATAAAAATTCCCAAGTTAGGAAGCTAGAAAGGTCTCTGCCTCTAGATGGGGAGATTTGCAGACCAACTCAATTAGCATGGCTCGACAGATGCTTTGCTCCAGATAGATGCTGTGGTGCTTTATAAGCAGGATGGACAATCAAGCAGACTTTTCAGTAAGTTAAAAAGAGAGGGGTGTCTCTTAAAACACTTGAGCATGAAGAATTATGGCAGGAGAAATCTTAAAATTCCTTGAAAAAATAAATAAAATAAAATGTGGGGCACACTGGTCTTTCCAGTTAGCTTTTTGCCTGCTCTAGGTTAGGTCCTCAAGGCAGCAGAGCTCTGAAAACTCCTGTAACTCCCAATCTGGACACCCAAGTAAACTTCTACACATGCTACTGCAGTTACCAGGATTCAAGTCGATGCTTTAAAGCTTTTGAATATATATATATATATATAATTTATGCAAGTGCCATCACGTGTCTCGATCATGTCTTGGACATCCTCTTGGATGAGTTTATCCTGGCTGAGGAAGCAGATATGCTGCTTGTCTGCCACAAGGAAAACAGCTGCTAGAAAAATTTTACTCCAATACTAATTATCTGAAACATCTGGTTGGTTAGTTTATTGCAGAAGACAATTATCAGTTAAATTTCTGTCCAGAAGAGACAGAATGCCTGGAGGTTTTTTTCTCTTCTTTATGTTGTATACTTGCACTTACTTCCTTTAGAAAGATTCCTCCTGGCTTGCACTGCTGAGAGAGAAGGAGGGTCTTGCACCTCCACTCGAGTGTGTCAGTAACCTGAGTTTGCTTTCTGCCACCTTTCAACGTGTCTTATTCTCGAGATACCTCAGTAGAGTGCTTCAGGGATGGGCCTGAAGTGACCTATTTGGATTTAATAGTTAATTATTGTTATACCCAAACAGTTTTTCTGGTCTAAATTAACCCAGCTCTAACTACCAGTGTGTGGAATACTTATGTTATTGGATTATCATTAGCCTAGAACGAAGAGGGACTTTATAGCTGGAATAATCCCTTCTCTTCAGTAGTTTTGCCAACACAATTCTCAGCTATTTCCCCAACCAAAGCAAGCATTAGCAACTTTTTCCCCTACAATAATTTGTATTAAATTTCTGGCAGATACCTTGTCAGATTTTTATAAACACTTGAACATTCATAGCTGAGAGGCAATGTGCTGCCATAGATAAGTTTGGACGCTAGAGTCATTCACAAGTCAGCTCCCCCGAGACAGTTTTATTGCATCTTGTCTGCTGGACATCTTGTGTACCTGTGGGCTTGTGTCAACATTCACCTCTGGGTAACCTTAGCAGCTGGAGTTTTCTTGATCTGTCATCATCCTGAAACATTTTTTGCTTTAGTTCATATTTTTCTTCCTGTTTGTGGTTAATCTTACTGAAAATTAGCTGTGGAGCCCTGGGGTTTGATACTGGACAGGCAAACTTTTTTTCATCCATGTCTGGAGTCAGTGCCTTTGGTATATGGGGTTTATGGTTAGCACAGAAGAACTCAGGGAGAGCTATGAAGGATGAGGACCCTAGTGAAGCACTCGACTGGTGTCTTACACCTCAAGGGACTAAAGTGTAAACTTAAAAAGAAAATCTAAGCCTAACCATCAGCAGTGCTGGTAACAGGAGGAGGAGCAGTGAAGGATGATTTTCCTTAAGCAGAGCTGGTGGAAACCTCTTCTGTGAAATGTGCCACGGCAAGCAGCTGATCTGTATCATTAGACATCTCTACAATTGCCATTGGAATCGTGTTCCCAAACCTCCCAGGTATGTTTTACAGTCTAAAGAGCTAATGTGTGCCCCATCCAGTACAGCCTCACTGGAGCAGCAGTAGGCACCCAGCGTACCTATTCTTGCTGAGGATGCAGCAGAGAAAACAAGGACAGGTGCTAAGAGAAGACAAGGGTCTCACAGGAGACATATTGGTCCTGTGGTGTATATTAAAAAAAAAACAACAACAAAAGCAGTGCTGCAACCATAGCTAGTATCTTCTCTCAACAAAACTGATCTGGGTATCTTCTACAGGGCAATTGTGTATTTCATTGCTCTCTTTTACACCACTGTAGGTCAAGGAGCAGCTATTAGAGTTTGATACTCACCCAAGTGTCTGCATCCTCACCCTTCCCCATGGCTATGGCTTTATGACAGGTGTTTGGCAGTGCAGCATTAGGGTTTCTCTCCTGCCCTGTGGCCCTGGGTGCCAGTGTAGCTGCAAATCACTGTTAATCTAGTGTAATTAAAAGAGTGACTGAGGAACATCATCTATCTTGAGAGCCACATTCAGGGCACGCTTGCTTGGTCTGCTGGGTTGACACTTGTTCTGCCCCTTGATCTGGCTTTCACCTGGCTGTGAGGATGTCGTAGCGCTGCATTAGATGCTGGAAAATAATGTTCTTCAGAGGTTTGCATTCTGCTCCATTCAAAATTATGCCAGTGAAGTTAAAAATCAGGCACAGCTGTCTTAGATACCACTCTTAGACTACGCCCATTTGGGTTTCTTTCCAGGGCAGCACAGCCATGCTGGGGCCAGTTTTCATTTGCTTTAAGCCATTTGGATGAAAAGAAGGCTCATGTGCTGCCAAAATGGATTTGCATGTAGCATAAATCATGTCCTCTCAGCACCAGATCTGCACCCCTGGCTGGTCCTACTTGGTGCATTTGTCTGAGGGAAGGCTTACATATTAAGAAAATGAGGAATAACTTCAGATATGTTCAAAGAGCAAGGAAGAACACATAAATAAATAAGAAATCCCAGGATTCTAGCCAAGTGGCTTTTCCTTGGGATGGCTTTGAAATTCTGTTTTGTGATTCTCTGTTGCAAAACCTTACGGATCGTCTGGTACAGGAGGGAGGTGACAGGAAATGATTTTAATCACCTACCACTGTAGATGGGGTATAAACATCAGCCAAGGGTGTGCAGCAGTATGGAGGGCTGAGACTGGGACAGCTTGTGGATGTATCAGCAGCTGTCATTTCCCAAATACCACAATGCTAACAGTTTTAATGCCATTTCTTTCTATAAACACTTCTGACTTTACTGCCTTGCTATTTTGAGTCCTGCTGGAGACTTGGACTCATTAAAAAGGCATTTCCTTCAGACAAGTTGATTAGATAGCTGTTCCTTTCCCTGGATGATGAAAGGCTGGAGAACACCTCACTGGAGCTAAAAATTGCAGAAAATTAAGACACAATAGTTTAACAAGAGGTGCAGGTTCACCTTGAAATCTCTATGAAAACAGTTTAAAAAGATGGGAGATTCTTAAATGCAAGAACGGGATGACTTGCCTACAATCTACATTGCATAAACCTGGCTCCTAGCATCTAATTATGGCTTTCCCAAATAAATGAGACTCTGATCTGAAGGCAGCCGAGTAATCTCTAATGCCATTGACTCCAGGAGACCTGAGGGCATGCAGCACTTTAGCAGGAGAACTAAGCACCCGGCAGGATCCTGGTCTAAAGGGAAATCAGAATGACTTTTGAATTAAAGCAATGTGATTTAGCAAACACAGTATAATTGTGGAGTACCTGCAAATATTGACATCAGCCTAACGCCTCATTTAGTAGGAAGGTTAATTTGCAGAATCAGAAAATGAAAAGCAAATTACTGGACAATAGACTACCACTTTCCTGACTGTTAATCAGCATCTCATAAAGCAACGATTGTCCAAACTGTAAGTCAATATACAATAAAAATATTTAATTTCTTTATTGTAAGGATGAGACCCTGAAGCTCTAATTTGAGAAGGTAATTCTATTCAGTCATTCAAAAAGTAAAAAAGGGAATATCATCTGTTTGTATTTTACAAATTGATGTGCATTTATGAAACAACTAAGGCACCCGTGGTAGGAACACCTTAGTACAAATGTTCTGCTTTCCTGCCACTGTCACACTCTGGAAAATATTCTTGGCTAGACTCCTCCGTGGCTGCTGATGCAGCAGAAGGCAATGTTCCCTGGAGTCCTTAAGAATTTGTCTTCCAGGTGGTGGGGTGGTACAAGGAGTGATGGTGTCCTCTTTTGTGTAGGAATTCACAACAAGTTCTCACACAGTCACACTTACTGGTGAGACACGAACACTTCTGCCAACTCTGAGCATTGCTCTCAGTGGGTCAGCCCAAAATTCATTCCTGGGATTTAATTTTGACCCCTTACTTGTTTTTTTTGTGTGTTAGCTGGACACCATTTGTTTCCTTCTACGTGCTTCCACCTCGAAAGTAACATCCTTAATAGCAAAGTGCAGCAGAACTTTTATAAGGAAAGCTTGTAAAGTGCTTTGGACCAAGGGGTTCCAGCCAGACACTGAACAGTTATGCCCTGATGATCTTGCTACATAATAACTTGATGGACCCAATACTTGTAAATCAAACTGTCTCCCTACTAAAGAAATTGTTTAGAGATACTCGATGGCATCTTGAAATCTAGTCATGGGGGCACAGACTGACTTCCTGTGGAGTCTCTTATTTACTCTCCCTGACTATATCCTCTGTGGAACTTGCTCTTCTGTGTGAATGCTTTCAATCTACCACTCGTGCTTGCCTTATTCAATGCAGTCATATTTTCTTCTCTAGACGTTATGTGCAGCATGTATCTGTCTCATGAGACTAGTTCCTGAGTTTATTGAAATTACTGGTGTATCTCTTGGCAGAATGGATTTTATTAACATCTCAGAGCTGGTAAAAGCCTGGCTTAGGGCTTTGCTGGATTAGCTGGATCTTCCCAATGGAAGTGACTTTCCTGCGTGATTTTGTGGTAAATTTGTAGTACTAGAGTCTCTGTGACACACGTTGTGGTCGCAGATGGAAGAGCTGCTGTATGCCACTGTGGAGGATGTTACTTCTGTCAAGCTAAGGTAAAGGTGTTCATGTTTGAAGGTGAATACTGAGCAGATGTCAATTCAAATAATGTCCTATGCTATCAATGAAAGAATCAAGACAATCAGCAAACACAAAGTAGGACCAGTACAGACAGAAAAGGAACTGCATTGACAGTGTTGTGATGTTTCATGGTAGTTTCAAACCCAGCTCCCACAAGCCAGCCTTTTTATTGCCTTTTTATTGCCCAGAACTGAATTCTCTCACCCCTTCAACTGATGCAAGATGCCAGTTCAATCCAACAGCTTCTTCTTAGCAGCAGCTAAGATACCAAACAGTATCGTTGAGTGTTACCTTATATACTTATGTAATTTCAGTTGAGCTAGCTTCATGTAAAAGAACACCCTTTTGTCACCTTAGCTATACCAATACCTTCACGTATCATAAGGTCATTCACAATCTTTTTGACTGGACACCTATCCCTGAGTTGAATGGTAATCTTTTGGCTTCATACTAATAAGCAACAATGTTCTTCTGAAAATCAGCAGCAATATGTGTGTAGAGTGAGCATTTTTGTCAAAAATCAGATGGTTTTCTTCTGTCTTGTACTCTGAGGGCCTGTAGAAATGGACTTTCAACATTCTTGACAGCTTTTGGTCCTCAAAAGGTTTGCACACAGGCTAAGGGAAGCAAGTAGGAACCCCAAGAAAGGAGATGGATTTTTCTTAAACTTATTTTATTTTGGAGAACACTGATTAACTCTCACTGTGCTTTATTGGTTCAGTTTTAGAATTAACAGTATCTCTAAATTACTCTGCAAGTATGTGAAACTGAAATGTCTGTAGCACCCTGTTGTAACAGATCATGCCTGAGTATACTAACTGTCATTTAAGGCAATGGTCACCTGGGATAAATGCTTAAATCAAGTGTGAGGGGAGCCTTTACTGAAGTCACTGCAATAGCCTGGCTGAAGACCTTGCTGCAGATTTCCTGTGGATCAGTAGGCAGGCTGTATCCAAAGAGCACCCGAGTCTTGCTACATCTTTTTCATCCTTAAGGTCTCAGCAGCAGGAACTTCCTTTTGCGAAGGATCGTTACAGTGTTTGGTATGAAGGAGTCTGATAGCTCTGAAGTAATGATAAAAATGCAGGATGGAGGAATGCAGGGGAGAAGGGAGTTGTTGACCTCGCTGGAACTCAGATAAGTCAGTGGAAGATAAAGAGAATTCACTTGCTCTTGGACTGACCTCCAGTATGAAAACAGGGCAATGCAATGAAAGGTCAAAGAATAAAAACAAATCATTTGATAGCGCCTCAGTAAGGCAGCAAAGAGTTGTTCTACTTGAACTTGAAATAAGCAAGGCCATAAGGGGGAAAATGCCCTGTTCATTTACTGACTGTAAAACCAACAAAGCCCACATTTTTGGCTGCTGTAACAGAATAACTCTATCACGAACCCCCCGCAAAAAGGCAGGGGATGGGAAAGGAAGATGTTATTAGTGGAGATTTGTGAGCTTGTTATCTTGATGCTTCTCAAACAGAGCCTCATCTGACACTAATTCTAGAGCGTTTATTGAGCATGGAAAAAATGGAGCAAAATTAAGATCAGCAACAAGGAGAGGAAAAGCCTGACAGGTTCTTAAAAAAGTTATATTCCTGCTCTACTTTTCATTGCTATTTAAAAAGAAAAAAATTGGGTTACAGGAAATATCCTGAAAGCTCTCACGTGAATGTTTGCTGTTTAGGTAGAGTAACCTGCATGTGAGCACTGAGCAGTTAGAGAGCATTGAGCAGAGAGCCACGATTTCTATCTCCTACATTTTTCAAGTGTGAAGAGCAGTCCGCAAGCCAAGAATGACATTCTGCTACTGTTGAGTGTTCAGCAGTGAAGGTTTGGATGTTAATCATTATCTCATGGCAGAGAACAGCATGGCTAGTTCAAATGGATTAAAAAATAAGTAATCTCTCACAACTCATTTAAATTTCTCTCCCCTTTAGATTAAGAAACTGGTCGCAGCTTCTTATACAGAAAATAGGACATCAGGAGATGGGATTCACTCCCCCACTAACATTGTTCATTTTCCCAGAGGACACCATATGCACTTACACAAGACAGTTACAGACAGCACCTAACCCAAACAAAGAAATTACCTTGAGACATTGTTTTCAGAGATATGCCCCTGAGCTCAGTGGGCTTTGATGCCATAAAGCCACCACAACCAATATTGTCACCACAAGGATGGGAACTATGTCCCATTTCTTCTTCTGGTATGCCTGGGAGATGGGAGTAACAACAACCACCTGTCCATCCAATATCAACCTCTCCACCTATACCTTAGCTTCCTTTCTGACTTTCAAAGTCTTTTTTCTGAAAACATCCTATCAATTACCCAGGATATGTTTGGCTGCATAATTAGGATGAAGGACAGTTGTTTTTATATATCTATGGAAATATAGAAATCTCCTTGTAAATCAATCATAAATGGCTCTTCAGTGATTTATGACCAGTACGTGGAAGCTGAGAGATGGCTATTTGAATGCAGATTTCATTATAAATTATTTCCTTGGATTTTTGTCCTAAATGCAATCATTTACTATTATTAATAGTCAGTGCACATCACATTGAAGCAAAATGTAGACAAGACAACCAGTGTACTTATAGAAACTTTCTTGCATAACTTCCTCCACGTGGACATCTATCATTAATCTTTTGACAAGGAGAAGGATCTTAATTCTATTCCTCTGTTAGCAGCAAAGAAAAAATGCAGCCCTGGAACAGAGCACTGAAGTTGTATATCTGCTAAGGGGATGAGAATCAAGGTCTTTAAAAAAGTTTGGCTTTGATAATATTCAGCTTTGTTGACTTACAGAAATTGCAGCAGGGCTGAACTGATCTGTTGTGGGCTGAAGTTCTAGAGGTACCACTCTCCTGAGTACAAAGTCTGAGTCTCCACTCTCCTCTGTGGATATTCATTTACCACCTGGACAACATGATATGATAATGGTCATTCAAGAGGGTGATTTTCACTGC
Organism: Aegotheles bennettii; assembly: GCA_013398125.1. Lineage (NCBI taxonomy): Eukaryota > Metazoa > Chordata > Aves > Caprimulgiformes > Aegothelidae > Aegotheles > Aegotheles bennettii. Next base: position 1,729,887 of record VZRW01011345.1, on the reverse strand, counting down.
AGTCGTTCAGTTGTATCAACATGTCTTTTCTTGATCATGCTGAATAGCCTGTCAATGGACTAATGCTCTCATTTGCTTGACAATAGCTCATTACCAGATCTGATCAAAGTATTTCTATCATATTTTCCTTACTGCTGTTTTTTACCAAGAGAGATGCTTTTGTCCATAATAAAAATGCAAAAAAATCAGCTTTTTATGCATTTTTTTACTAAAAGTAGTATATTTTGTGTACTTGATTTTCTATCAGAAATCTCCTTTCAGTAAGCAGAAACTATGATGAAGACTTTAATACCTATTATCTATATTTTTCTCCATGTTTATCTGGAAAGTTCAACAAAAATGTAAAAATAGGTCCGTTTTAAATTTCAAAGTGGAAACTGAGACATCAACATTTTTGTCAAATTGCTTTCTCTATCTTGACTAATTAGCCAGCTGTTTGAGCAGAATGTATCTTACAGCTCCTTGCGTGTTATGAATTAGTCTGATACTGCCGACATTACCACGGTTTTCACATCCTACCAAGCTTTTTGTGGTTTCAGTTTTCCTAATAGGAGCATTAGAGGGACACATTTACATGCTTGCTCTGATTTATGAGTACATTTTATTTGTGGGGAGATTAAATTGTGGTGGGTTGGATCTGTTTGTGTTTCCTCGATAGCCTTTGATTAGTTTTAATACAGGTGGCCCTCACAGTAAATCAAGTGTCTCAGCTGATCTACAACAGAGTGAAGCTGTGACTCATTACCTGGTAGTGGAGCCTTTCCTCGTATGGTAACTCATTAAACTGCAGAGATTATTTATGATGTTTGCAGTTACCCCAGCTGATGGTGTCATTTAGGAAACTCAGATGCTCCATATAGAAAGTGAAATATTTGATGGTTCATAGATGGCTCATTAAGATCTGAACAAGTTCAAAATATGCTTTTCTGAGGAAAGCTCATCTGGGTGATGAATGTGATCATCACTGGGCTCCAGGGGTCACCTGGAAGCACAAAGAATGCCCCCTGCCTTTGCCCAAGGTTAAGGTACATAAGGTTTTCTTGGAAACTCAATATCTCTGCAGTTCTGTAACATGCAAAGCATAACAAGGAAAACACTAAAGCATAACAAGGAAAAAATCTATTCCTAAAGATAAGTAGGTCCCAGCCTTGGTTACCAGGCTCATTTTTTTGGAAGTCAGGCATGTGAGTCCTGTAGAAACAGCACAAGGACGCACTTCAATCTGGAGATGTCATGGGCACTGCTGAAATAAAGAAGTTCCTGAGCTTGGAAGCATGGCTAATACAAGCCTGAGGGCACACAAGACTTAGATACTGCCCAGTGTTTGCAGAGCATCTGAACTCAGTCTGAAAGAGGGAATGTACAGCAGCAGTTTGGCTAGTCTACCATCTCTGTTATTTAGCATCGGCAATATATTGCATTCTTCCTGGTCATTCTCTTTGTGGTATGTGTTTTATTGTCACTTGGACATCTAGTCCATCGTTTGCATGGCAAGCAATCTGAGACAAGGTCTGCACTCGTGTTTTCCATTAAGCAGCTAGCATGCAGGGGAGGCATATTAAATAATAATGACAATAATAATACATCTGATAGAGTTCAGTTCCGCTTCGGCACTAAATGGAAAGCTGAAAGCCTCCCTATGGATCTTTTCCATCTTAAGCACCAATGATTGTAACAGATGCATCAGTTTTAAATTAATGACTTACATGACAAATAATACTGATACATGCATTTAGGAAATCTGTGCCCAACTGGCTTGTTTTGATCAGCTGCAAATGGCGACACTGCCACGGCTGTAATGCAACTCATGAAAGGTATAGATGTGGTTCACTTTTTTAGTTGGAGCAAGACAACATAGATCCATTAATGCTGTGCGTGTCCCTTACCTCCAACTTTATAAGAATCTTATGAAATAAAAATAAAAACAATGAACAAAAGGACTTTCTTCTATGATTTTAAAAACACCCGCAAACAGCAAAGGATTAGTAAAAACCAAAAGAGGAATGAGGAAACATTGAAGATGAAAACCACTGATCCATTTAAACTCAGATGAAATGATTTGGCACTGTACTGGAAAGGAATATTAAACAGATACAAGCTATTAATTTTCACCAAGGGTCAGCCTGGGAGCTTGAGTAGCACGTGAGGTTCAGGTTAACCCTTCACAGTGGGGAGGATCTTGCCATAAATCACAGCTTCTTACCCTTCTGGGGCACGTTGATACAGCTCATGTAATAACTGGAAAATGCTTTGGGCAGGTGATGTTTATAGAAAAAAGGGACAGCTTGGAAGGTCAAAGAGGTAAACAATTACAAGGAAAGCTAACAACTGGCAAAATTATAATGAAGAAATATTGATCCCTTTCATTTATTTCTTATGGGGGTGGGGAGGATGACATTGAGCAGTGAGTCTCAATAAAAAATACAGTTTGTACAATTAGGGCTCCTCATGGGAGCAGAAGCAGTTCAGCTCAGAGGTCAGCATCTTGCATTGCAAACTCCCTATGGGCTGGGCTCTCCTGATCATTTGTAATATCTGCATGCTGCTAGAGTATTTGAGCATCTTCTATGTTGAGTTTAACAAACGTGAAGTTTTTACAAGACTTCAGGATGTCACTGGCTCATCCCTCATTTTGAGGTACAAACTCTGTTCAGTGCTTTTGGAGGAGAATGAGGATGCTGGGAAAAGCTGTACAAGCAGTTATTGTGAGGAATTGCAGCCTTGACACCTCTATTCTGAGCACTACTTCACCTAAACCAGAACACTTACTTCTTCTCAGCTGCCTATCCAGCCAACTTTTTGTCCTTGTCCTTAAAAAAAAATATTAAACTTACAACAAATCACTACATTCGTCCACAGGGGACAATAAACGCCACTCATACCTTACTTCTCATTCAACTATTCCATTGCCTAGTGCTAAAAATAATGATGTGAAAGCCTCTGTATCAGCCTTCTCTATCATGATTAAGACTATGCCAGTCATAAAGGTCACCGTATGATAGACTACAGACCACAAGTCCCCACAAAGCCAGTGTTACCAACACATTAAACATTGGATTGCAGCTTGATCAAGCGACTGGTGTAGTGTGAGAAATGAAATCAATACTCACCCTGGCGAGAAATGTTAGACTTGAGCATTCACCATCGGCCACGTTCAGATGGTGGAGAGTCAGGAGTGCCGTATTTTCATGTTAATAACCTAGATGTTGCCTTAAAAAGTCACCCTGAAACTCAGTAGCAGTGGCAATGCTGAGCACTTCCTCCTGCAAGTCTTCAAATTTATCAGTGTTCTCTATCTATTGAGCATCAGTCTTCTCCTCAGAGGTCCTGCCCCATCCTGCCCCAGCCATGAGGGACCTGATCCGCTCAGACACTGACTCCAGTAGAAACAGCCATACTGGGGAAGATTTGGGAAATGGAATCTGCCTGGAAAGAATACCCCCAACAAAATTGTTGTAGCTGTTTCAAGGGGATTGTATTTCTATCCCTCGCAAGAGAAATATTCCAGGTATAGCTAGATGCATTTTTAATGACTCGTATGCATGTCGTGTGGAACAAAAGCCTTTACTCCCCAGACCTTTCTCCCTTCCCCATTTTTAACATGTGCTCAGCACCAAAACCAACAAATCTATCACTGGCAATTTCAATAATCTTTGTCACTGCGATACCATGTTACATCTTGTTGAATTGGAGTTAAACGCAGATGTTTATAGAGGGCAGGTTGATCTCTGCCTCAGTATATTTTTCAGTTGTATCCTTCTCTATTTGGTCTTCAAAGACAGTTCAGTTTTTTTCTTCTACATTTTATTTTGGTTTTAAAGGTGCCTCAGTTGAGCAAACAAATAGGATTTCAGATTGATCTTATTATCTGTTTACAATGAGTTGATCTTGAGTTCAAAAGCATCACTGTTTAAAAAAAGCATTGAAGTTTTAGTCATGAATACTGGAGTGTGTTTTATGTACAACCTTCTGGTCTTGAAAGCAAAGAGAAGTGCTGAAGCATTTAACATGTCTGCTCCTTGAATATATATTTTCCAGGTCAGTCTTAAAGGCAGCGTCTTCTTTACAAGAGCAACTTCAATACTGAAGCTTTAAGTCCAGATCTGCTTTTAAAACTTGGCCTTCTCTAAAAAAAAACAATTAATAATAAGAAATAAAATTGTTTGCATAACCTTTCTATAGACGAAGCCTCTAATTAGTACAGATATCAGTGCAAAGAAGCACTCGGAAGGAGCATTGATTACAATTCACATTGGGACACCACTCACCAAAGGGCAATCACTTCTTTCATTAATTGCTTTAAAACCAAGATTTAGAGAAAGCTAATATGAAATAATTATGATACTCTAACGATTCCTGTTGTAATCTATGGCAGTGTTTCCACTGACTTCGGGAGGAGAAAGTTGTGCCCTCTCTTTTAACAGAAAAAAATCAAAGCCACAGCTTGGATGGGCCCTTTTATTCCACCTGGGTTTGGGTGTAAGGAAATTGGCTGCTGAAAAGGTGAGTGTGGCAAAGAAGTGCCAAAACCACAGGTCTCATTATTGGCTGCTGTACTGAAAACACATTCATTGCAACAACCTCAAAAAGCGCAAGAGAGAAAATTAAGTCTGGGTATGTTTCATTTCTCCAGGCAATTATTCTTCCTAGGTTACAAGAATCTACTCTTTTCAGTTGTTTAATATAAAAAATCACAGAGTGTAATTGTTAAAACGAGCAGTGGGAAATGCAACAGCCTGACAAGAAATTACATGTCTTATTTATCTCCACCGAAGTTGCTCCTCCAGGAGGTGCACACTGGTGAAATGCATTGCATGGGAGTGTGTGCCTCTGATGTTTGCCAGAGGTACTTCCCAGTGGCTCTGCAGCAGTTTCCTCCCCACCATAAGTCCTAAACGTAAACCCAGGCCTGGACTAAACTATGAGCCTTACCAGAGACTTATTCCTCCCCACCATCCTTGCTATTAATGCTAAGGCAGAAATGAAGCAGGTCAGGTAGAACTGGAGATTTGTGGGTGGCCTCCTGACTGTAGGAACAATTACATCAAAGCTCAAGGAATAGTTATCCCTGGGGAAGAGGGCTGGTGCTTACAAGCTTTCTCTGTAGATGCTTGAAAAACTGCCTAAGTGCAATGTATAGTGCACAGTCCTAGAACAACAAGCTTTGGCTGAAATAGAGATCAGAATAGATAAGACAAGAAGAAAATAATGTTTTGGGTACATTTATTTCATGGAAGTGGCAGTACAAAATCAGATCCTGATTAACCAGATTGGAATTCTTCTGTGCAATGATTTAACAGCATGCTGATGTGCTGATAGCCTTTGCTGTCAGCTTAGTTAATGCTGGTACACCATGCTCCAGTCCTACAAGAATTCACTTGTTTTCACAGATAGCTATCTGAGGGCACCACGGCTCTTCTGAGATGGATGGCTTCTTCTTTTGAAGACCCTAGCTACTATTTTGATCTGTGCAGTGTGAAAATCCTGAAGGGAATTTAAATTAGATTTAAATTATTTCTTCAATTTCCCTGTCATTATGTATACTGGGAGAAAAGGGAGCAAGCAAATAATGAACAATATTGCAATTATACCTTCAGAGGGTTTGGCTTATGTAGGACAACTGGACCAACAGATGGTGAATGGAATTTGATGTACAAAAGTATGAAATAAGTGATCTGGACAGAAGGATTAAAGTGGGGTGTGCGTATAAATTGAACGTGGATCACAAAAAGTATATTGGGCTATTATGGGAAATCACTGAAGCCTGAGCACAGATGCTGCAAAAGACAGCAAATCAAACTGCACTGGCACAGTAACAGAAACAAAGACAAAAGGTGAGAGTGCTATTGTTTTAATCTTTTGTGAATGGTACAGGCTTTAATCTACTGGATGGGGAGAGCTGCCTTGGGGGAGAAGCACTGAAGGAGCTGGTTGGGAGCAGAAAGTTCACAGGGGCTGGGCTAATTTGCACCGTAAACTGCAGGACAATGTGGTGATTTCAGAGAAACACCTTTAAAGAAAGGCTCCATCAGGGCATTGCATTTCTTACACTAGCACTCAACAAGACACAGCATCTCATTAGTGTTGGCAAAGTGGGACTGGATGAGGCAAAAAAGGCCAGGCTGCTTCTTCCAAAGCATAATGCAAGCACGGAATAAGTAAAATGAGGACACGCACTTGAGAGTACTTAATGGGAAGCACCAAGTTTTTAGTTGATAATAGCCACTTAATCAAACAGGCCTTATATAAAGTCCTTCTAATCCTAGCTCATCAGCTGAAGCTATGCATCACTGGGCTATTCCCAGGACAGAAGTACAGTTTAGCTGACAAGGATGACTAAAAGATACCAGGAAATCTGGGCAGTGCTTCCAGCTGTGCCGCTCATGCTCTAAGGGCGTCTGTGCAGTGGTGCTTTGGTAGGGATCCCCGAGGAAGTGTGGGCTGAGCTGGTCCCCAGGGTGGGCTGGGACATGGCATACACCAATGTGACTGCATTGCTTTGGGAGTCACACCTCTGCCTCCGCACTGCTCTGTACAGTGCTGTGCATTCTGTATAGCAGGGCAGCTCGCTCTGGATGTGCCCCTGACATGACCACCCCAACCCTGTTTCCCTATCCATATTGAAATAAATGAAATAAAAAGTATGCTTCAGATGGATGTTATGAGGTGTCCCCTTACCTGTGCATGGGACTCCAGAGCTGCCAGCACAATATAGGCTCTGGGGATCTGTTGCTGTGATCCAAGAAGAGAAATTGTGGAGCTACCACTGGGCAGGTCCAGTATGGAAGGACCCTCGAAGGATTCCCCAGAAGAAGGGAAAGAGAAAGGCTCTGGGATATTTGAGTTGCTGAAGTAGCTTGCTGCAGCTCTCTATATGTTCAACAAACTATAAATTGAATATGCTACACCAGAAAGCCATGACCAACCCTTCTGTCTAAACCCAGAAGCACTCTTCTGTTCACTACTAAGCTCTTCTAACAGAAGCGTGGTGCCATGGAGTCCCTGCTGATCTGAACTTTCACGGCATTGCCTTCCCACCTGGGAAGGGTGACAGCATATGGCAGTCCTGGACCAGCAGGACATCCATGGTTTCCATATTTCCTAGCTGGCTAAGTTACTTTTGGCTGGACATTTGGTGGGTGAAGGATTGCTTCAGTTCATTTCCCACCCGTGACCAAGCAAATCAACTCATTTACTCTCCGGTTAGCAGAACTGATATGGAGGCATGAGGAAGTTCTTGTTTGCTTTTTCATCCCCTCACAGTCACACAGTCCAAAATCAAATTAAACCTTTACCCTAGAAATGTGTCCTTTTGTGACATGCACTTAATTCCCGCAAAGGCCCTTGGAGTGCTGAAGAGTCAGAATGGCACAGCCTGGAGCACAGTAAAAACCTGACTTTTGGATTTAATGGCAGAAATAAAAAATAAGAGCATTGTAGAAAATCGGTTTAGGGCAAATAAAAATGGATATTTCACAAAAATAGTTTTCTTCAGCTTTGGATTATTTGCCATTATGAACTTTCCTGCCTTTTAAAAAATCAGCTCTAGGTCAATTTTTCAGTAAAAGTTCTTGTCTCAGCATGATGACAGATATTTTCAACTTGAAAACATACTCTTGCAACTGGCATGCCTGCAATGAGACATTTTGTTTTAAAAATGTGAACATGAAAGTTAGGACATAAAAACTGCTCCCCTCAATTTTTCCAGCCTTCATTGTTAGCCTAAGTCAGCTCAATTGCATTGTCTCAGTCCATCTGAATTCCTATTTTAAGGGGAATTTTCTTGCAGAAAATACTTCAGCTGCATCCTTCCCTGAGCCACCAAATCCTTAGGTTCCAATTCTGTTTTGTCTTGGTTTTTATTCCCTTCTTCAGAAATCTGGGGGCTGACAGGCTGAATGAAGAGATTTGCTAACTTGCTTGACCATGTCTTGTTCTTTCTCTTCTCCCCCTCTCTCATGGATTATCTCCACGCCTCCAGATCCCAGAACCTGCCAGACCTGCAAACAAGGAGTCAAGCTGGAAGACAGGCCAGTAATACATAATCCAGGAGTATGAGTAAAATTATAGTAATTAAGGTGGAGTCCTGAAGCAAAAGCAGCTCTTTAGGGATAGGTTAGTGTTAGTTAGCTTTAAAAGAAATTGCAAGAGCGTGCTCAGACCTTATTAGTAGATATTCCCCGGGTAGGGAATATGTAAGACATCTTAAGAGTTAAGCTGAAAAAGAAAAGCTTCAGTAAGGGCTACTTAGCTCTTAGGAAGGACCAAGAAGGATTTAATTTAGATTTAGTCTAGTGAGAATTTTCTGGTTAAGAGATTTTTACCTGGTCTCTTTAAATCTTTGCTCTTAGAGCAGAATTCACTAGCATGCCAACTATCCAACCCTGTCTGTACACGGTACATATAGACCATGACAAGTACAAGCCAGGCAATGATGTGCAGGACAGAAATCTCATCACTAGCACCAAACTAAAGCTGACATGCCTAGACCAACAGAGGAAACTTTTAGTATGGGTGCAAAAGCAGGTAATGAAAGAAATTTGGATGGCATCTACATGGCATCTGAAATGAGGCAGCAGGGAAAGGCTGTGCCAAAATCAGTGATATCATTGTCCCTGATGTAAGTCCCACTCCATCCCAGCCATGCTGTGTAACCCAGTCCCCAAGGGAAGGCTCAGTGTGTGCTGGGCGCTGTACAGTAAGTAACAACGTGTATTCATCCCCAAAATGTGAGGGCCGGGGGAGCAGAGGAGAAGATGTGGCTTCAGCAGACACTCGGGCAGGAGAGGGGGAGGATGTGCACTGCGATGAACCAAAGTTAGCACAAAAGAGAACGTGTTAGCCTCGTAGCTCTAGTAAATGCATTCAAATCTGGAGTGGGGGCTGACTGCAAGTCTGCTCTCCCAAATGTCTAACCACACTGCCCTTGAGCTCTTCAATTCACCGTGCCCTCAGCACTGCTCGCTGTCTCATCTGTAACCCAAACAGACCTTTCCTCTTCCCCAGGCAGTGCAGGTGTGCTGTGTGTGCATCCCTCACCTGCACTGATCACCATTCAGAACAAGCAGTGTTTCTGGAGTGTTCTACATCATCACAGCATCAACACACGAACATTGACCAACCTCCACTCGTCAGCAAGTCAATGCTCTTTGACATAAATTTGTTTCTCGTAATTTTAATCCAAAAGTTTGAAAGGAAAAGGTGTTGGCACAATGCTCTCACTGGCAAAAAAACCAAATCAAGCGTGGAAGATCCAAACTGGGTATAATGAGAGAGAAAGATCATCCTTGCTCACACTGTTGGTGCAAGAACTCTGGTTAATGTTTACAGACATGAGTCACTGCTCTTATTCTCCACAGACAGCATCCACATGACTCTTAAATAAGTGTAATTAAAAAGAAAACAAATTAACACTTTTTGCCTGTGTGCAGTATCAACAAAATAAAGTCTATACAATCCCACACCCTGATCATACTCCCTGGTGTCAACCCAGAGGAAGCATCTGTCTTCCAAAGGAACAAAATGTTGTCAGATCTGTCACCTTTAGGAAACACAGCAGCCTTTTTTCTTTCTGCTGTCTCATCTCTGAAGTACCTCCTGCTTGAATGACTCCAGTTTTGATGATTAACCAGCCCATTTTCAGAAACCTAGAAAATATCTTTCCCAAACAGGGAAGGATCTGGATATCAACTCCAGCAGCGTTTCGCTCGAATACTGCTGTGTGTTAATCATCTTGGGAGACAGTGTCTGCAAACAAAACTGTGCAAGAACTCTCCTCTGAGTTTACAGAAGTGTTTGTAGCTTCTTCTGTACCTTCAGTGAAAAGCAAAATCAGTCTTCATTGGTACATTAAATCTTCAGGCTTCATGTTGAAGTTTTCTGCTGAAGTATGACCAGGTATAATGAAAGCACTTTTGTGTGCTGTCTGCTGTACCTCCTCAAATTCATCTTCACTGGCAGGGTGGATGGACAGGGGGTTGGGGGGGGTAGTGCAGCCATTTTGATTTTTAAACAAAGTCTAACACAATAAAGCAAAGCTTGGCTTTCTACAATGGTGTGCTTTGTGGTTGGATTTTGTAGTACTTTGAACTGTGGTCTGATCCATTGGTGTCTCTTTGCTGAGCACATTGCCTAGTGGTCTCATAAAGATTAAGACCATGGTTCAGCCTGTCCTTCAGCTGAAATTTGGCTTCTGCTGAATGCTGGCAGAATTTGACCCACAGGTTTGATAATTTGGGGGCAGGTTAGAGGCAGACATGTAGATGTATGGATGCACAGACAGAATGATCTCAAGAGCCTTCAGAAGCTCAGCAAAGTGTGAAGAGTAAAAAAAAAATGCCAGCAAACAACTGCTAAATTCAGAGAAATCTGAATAAATGTATCCATAGGAGTCATCTCAGGGAAAACCCACAAACCTGATGGATGTTCCTGCTCTTCTTCTTTCGCCCCTTATTGTTTCACAGCCACAACCAGAAATTATCCTCTCACCCCTTTCCGAGGCTGAATTCAATCTCCCACCGTGTCAGCAGCTGGCAGCTCCTCAGCACTCAGAGACATTTTGGGCACTGCCAAGACTATTCACATTGCCAGAGTAAGGATTATTATCCGCTGAATCAATGAAACCTGTGTCAAACTCAACTGTCCTTCCAATACTCTGAGCACTTATTGATGCATGTGTCTGAGGAAATGGGAACTATTTGGTGATAAATACCGAAGCACAACCTATACACCATTGCTGCAGGTGTTGTATGCTCTAGGTTGGAGTCATCTACACATAAACATGAAATAGATGCAATAGGTATTTGTACTTGTTGAAGCATAAATTTTGAGCTAGTAAAGTACAGAAAAAAACCCCTCTCTCTCTCTGGAAATGAAGGGACAGTCACAAAGGTTAAAGATTCTATAATGGCATTGTTTGGGCTTGAGTTATAAAACAACTACAGTGTTAGAGCTGCGTGTGGAAGTTTTTCAGGTGACCTCAGTGAAGTTTGCATAAGTTCCCTTTCCAGTAATGCTTAATCCAAACACTCACACATGCTACACAAATCCTGGCAGTTGGCCTCCTGAGTAGAGAGGGCTGCACACATGGCAGGCACCATGCGTGTGAAGTATACTTTGCCCCAAGCTGCTTGAAATCCCAAAGATTTCCAGAGAACTACAAATGTTACACCATAGGTTGACCATTTCCACCCTACTCAGTAATCTGAGTTCTCCCTCTAACTTCTGCCAGTATTTTTAAACAGGGCTGGAGCAGCTCACATCTATAAATACTCTCCTTCTACACCAATACTTGAGATGCCAGCTGATCAAATATGTCACTGGCTTAGTTGTTATATATCAATGCTTTTCAGTACTCATTTCTGTCCCTTCTTGTCATTGCTAGGTGATTCTTGCTAGGACACACTCGGATTAGAGAGATTTACAGCAGAAACATGTTTCTTCCCAAACCGAGAGCCCTGTAGCTCACAGCCTGCAGTGTTTCCAGGATGTGAAATAACACAGTCAGCAGGACAACATGTCAGTCACTAGCACAAGCCAAAAATAACATATGTAAGGCCAAACTCAAAGGGCTAAAATGGTACACTTAGAGCAGATGTTTAAAAGCTTGTGCACAAGCTATAGGCTTATTAGCCAGCCTGGATCAACTGCAAAAACCCTTTGGGAAGTATTAAAACTGTTGGCTAGGACACTCACTTCTCCACTGGAGGCACTGGAGATTAGTCATACTGAACAGTAAAAGCGCTAACCTGGGCTGAAGTCTTGCTCAGAGATCTCCTGGACCTGGCGTCAGTCCTGTTTTGGGCTAAGTGCTCAAGTGCAATACGAGTTTGATCTCAGAAATAACTGAACAGGGATATTTATGGCTCAAGAGTGTGTTATCTTAAGGAGGATGGGGTAGAAGCGACTTCTCAAGAAACAGAGAAATTCATTAGGTAATGGAGTATAATAGATGGGGGGTTTTACAATTGTAAAAGACAATGTATTAAAAAACATCTGAAGAAATAAAATGGCAAGATTTCTAGTTGAGACAACCTCGGTGACAGGACTCAGCACACTGGCAATCCCAGCCTCACTTTGCTTCTACTCCAACATCTACGGAAGCACCAGATCCTGACATGGTTTACTTCAGGGAGAACAGGCAATATTAGTGACTTTGTCTTTTTTTCCTCCCATTCCCCCTACCAGGTATCTCGACATCGCTCCCTGCTGAGCAAACCATTTCCTATCCACCTTTCCTGTTTCTGCTGTAACTTCACTTTTATACTTTTTCCACCCATAACACTGTGTCTTTTGCTTGTTACCATGGCAAGAAGGTGCCCTTGTGTGTCATTCACAGTGAGAAACCAAAAGCCCTGATACTCCACTTAACAATTTTACAGCCTAACGTGTGAAAACATTAGCTAATCGTGAAGGAGAAAGCCAGCTTTCACACCGAGGTATGGATGTTTGGAGCCAGTCTCCTCAGTCACTAAGCTTTTTGCCAAGCAGCACCACTTTTTTTTTTTCTCATCACAAGAAAAAAAATACTATTGAAGCTTTTCCTAAGTGCCAGATTCTACAAGTAAGAGACTGGGAGTAATTACTTCATTAGTTTTCGTACCCTCCTTCCCACACCTATCAAGACCAGCACATTATAAAAAGGGTTATTTGGACTCAACAGTGAATGAACAATTTAGCTGGGTGAAGAACAGAGAAGAAATAGATTGGGGTAACATGGTGGAGGAAAGAAAAATCATAGTTTCTTTATTTTCTCTTTCTCTTAACAGAAATGAGCCAGTTTTATTATTTCTCCTGGCCTTAGGTGAAGCCAGGTGAATGCTTGGATGCCTGCTGAGGGAAACCTGACAGTGATGGTGCTGCTTCTTGGTCCTGTGAAGAACAAGGATTTTTTTTTTCTGATAAAAAACAACCACTGTGGTATTACAAATTCCACCCAAATACGTGAAGTTGTTTTCTGTCCTGTCTGGTATGGCTATGGCAGAGCTCTACCAAGGGTAGGTCAGAGAAGGCAGGGCATTGGAGAGCTATTTTCTTGCAGAATGGGGCAGGAATTGAGAAATGATCACTGATGCGGCTGAAAAGATCAGATTGAGTACTGGAACAAAATCCCTCTGAGGAATTAATTTGCAGACCTTGCAGACAGTTAGGTAATGAAATCTAGCTAAGTGAGGTATTCATATTTTTCCCCTCTAACAGTAGTAAGCATGAGATACTGAATTGTAACACAGTGATACACTGATCTACCATCAGTGCGTTAACTGGCTCATTCATGCTGAAGCAAGGTTGTGTATAACAAGGAGTTTTCATTAAAGCTTGATCCCAAAAGGAAGCAGTTTTAATCAGCATTTACCTTTTTCAGGCAGTCCTGGGAAGATGTGAGGTTTGCTTGCTCTGAGAGAGATGTCTTGAGAAGCCTGGTGGTATAGGCAGGCCAGGAGATCTATCTTCTTGTGGTGCAGACTCTTTATAGCTGGCTGTGTATTTTACTCCTCCCAGCACATTGGCTCTGCTTCTCTGTCATCACCTGAGCTACCTAAATTGTTCTGATTGGATTTGGCACCTGGAAGAAATTTATTTCAGGAGTGAGGAACCAGCAACGTGGTGCAGCTGGTGTCATCCTTGGAGTGAGAAAGAAGGCTGGCAGAAAACTAAAGTTTGACCTATATAGAAAAATCCATCTGTCTAGGAAAATATTCCTCTACTTCCTAGAGTCATCTTCTTCATCTGCTTTACCTGTTGTTGTTCTGACAGCTTGGCAGAAATTGTCTCTTTTTGCTGAATGGGTCTTTTTTCCCCCCTGCTGGAACCCCTTTCTTCCAAAATCCCCAGGTTTTTGCCCAAAGCATGGTGCTAGGGAAGCTGTAGCCATCCTGACTTGCTATCCTCATGTGGTTTTCAGCAACATCCCAAGAGTTCCCTTGAGGCTGTCCTGCTCAGTCATTGCATTGCCTTCCTGGCTGGTTTTTTCCTTTCTTTCTTTTTTTTTTAAATTTTTTTTTCAGCTGCCTGCAATTCACACAAACTGTTATATTAACAAATGGACCTTTTCTTCCACCAATCAGACAAACATATGGAATATGGAGCAATAAATGACCAAGCAGCCCCACATCTTTCATACCGTCATTGGCCTTCATGTCTTAGAGGAGAGGAATTTCCTCCAGCTGATTTCATCATGGTTGAGTGATCTTCAGTGTCAGATGCAGGACAAAAGTTAAAGATCATGACAGCAGAATCCTTTGAACGTAGCATTACAAATAACTCGCCTGCAAATGGAACCAAATGGCAGAAGATGTTATCAAATAAATGAAGATATCACCACAGCTACTCATGTGGAGCAGAATGTCCCAGACCTTCTCTCTACTATTTCAAAAGCACTCACATTTCAAAAGAGTGGGGATTTTTTCCCTCCTCACCACAGGGGAAACTGATGCTGTAGAATTGAAAAACACGATTGTGGTGTATAATGTGTGAGAAGCAGCCACTTGCTGCCTTGGAAACCTTGAAAAGACCGTGCCTCTGATTCTAGTTTCTCTTTCTCTCACCCTCTAATTATGTAAGTCTTACTCACGTAGGTTTGGATTCAGCCTGCTTTTCTTCCTAGTATCCATTACACCATTAGTCTGTCGCGATGTCAGAGTGACCTGGTGGGAGGGTAAAAATAACCCAGTGGGTTAATAGAGGAAGCAGGATGTTTTTCCTGGATGAGCGTTCCTACAAGTGGGATACAATGGAAGAAATTCTCCCTGTCAGTGGTGGTACCAGTGTTATGGCAACTGCTACCCCTCCTGTTTAGCCATCAGGGTGGCTGAACTGGTAATTTAGATGTAATTGGACACCACTGATTCTATTTAATGGGGCTCCTGATAAATAGCTATCCTGCCTAATTGGTACAGTTACCATAGAAGGGACTGGCCCAAAGTGTGAAGCAATACAGGCACCTAACTCCCACTGAAATCAATTATGCTGAAATCAATGAGAGTTAAGCAACTGAATAGCTTTAAAAATCTGGCCCTCGGTGCACCCCAGAGCTATAATTGATCAAAACACCAAATAAATAGGATGCCTGCATGATTGCAATGGGTGTAGTTGGTTCATGGGAGTTATTGCTGGAAAGCCCTCAGCTTTTAAAACATGTCCCTTGTTATTTTTCCAGAATCTGAGTCTGTTGATGCAGAAGTGCAAAGCAAATGTACTTGAGTTTGACTCAAGTCAGGTGGTGTCCAGCATATCTTTTGATTTTGACTATGATGAGGACGAGGATGCAGGATTAGATAGACCTCTGCTCTCATCCCATGCAGCCATTTGTGTGAGTTCTTATCAGGACAATTGATTTGAGGCAAAATTCTGAGGTCTTTGCCCCATCAAAACTCTCCTGGACATCACTGGGCACAAAATCAGCAGTGACCTTGAGGATGGAGTTTTTCTCTACACTGCAGTGCTGTGAAACCACCTGCACATAAAACCAGGGAACTAGCATGAGCACTTTATTCTTTCAAAGAAAAAGATAATTCAATTAAGGTGTACTAGTGCTTGCTGGCATGATTTTATTGCTCTGTTACAGCTGCTAAGCAGAGTACCTTATCTTTTTTTAACTTGCAAAGTGCCTCACATGTTATTGTATGTCTCAGTAGCACCAGGTGCTAAACTATGTCTCAGCCCCTACATCCCTGAGGAACTGAGAGCCACACCAGGACTAGTACTGAAAGGGCATTTGCATCTATAGGGGTTGGTATTTAAAAACATTCTGCAGTGAATGGTATAATAACAACTGACTGATTTATGTCCCACTGTAGTAACACATTACCATTGTGTTTGGTAGTTTAATCATAGTAAGTTTAGGTCGCATTTTCTGTTTACTTTTCTATTTCCTCATGCCCCTTGATCCTTCGACATCAGGGTCTCAGAGGAGTGAGATTAAAAGAAATTAGAAATTCTGTTTCCTGCCGTGAAGGTTGGGGTGGCAGCATGCCGGGTGCCCTTGGGTGCCAACTGGCCAAACTCACCTTTGCTGCAGTGGCAGAGCCCTCACATTTTCCTGGGAATCCCAGCACTTCCAGGATCACAGTGGGGTCATTTGTAGGCTCTCATGGATGAACTGAATTTCTTTATTTATGAGGGTGTTTTCATGATGCCTCATAACCTGTCAAGCCAGATGTTAAGCGTCAGTCTTTTAGAGCGTGACAAATAATTTCAATCCTGAGATGGCTTCGTGTTGCTCATCAGACTGCTGATGTGCCATCAGAGACATCACATTCTGGCATCCTTACTTGATGACAATATGTAAACTTTTCCGTGATCTACATATTGGCTCAGTGGCTTTGTTCTTTCCTGCTCAGAATAGAAGTATTTCCTCACCCCTCCAGCAAATGACATGTTTCTCACATTTTTGTGGCACAGCTTGGTCAAAAGGCTTGAAGGTGTGAAAGAAAAGTAGCAACAAAAAGTTGCATCACTCGTTTCCAACATAACTCGTGTTGGCACTGTTTATATTGTCCTTGTTAAACATGCCAGCGTGTGCTTGGGTTTGTCACGCCGCGTGGCACAGTCTGCTCACAGCTGTGCTCCAAGGGTAAGCCAGTCTTTTTCTCCTCTCATGATACCCAAATGTCTTCACCCAGCGGGCCAGCTAGTTTATTCCAGCCTTGAGTCACACAAAGGAGACAGTGTGGCTAATACTGAAGCCCTAGCTGCTATAGATGGGTCTTACAGTCCCTAAAATCCTTACTGGATAGAAGGCAGCTAAAGACTGGAAAAATCAGAACACTTCATTCCACACGAGGAGAGATACAGGGCCTTGGAAAACAAACATGAGGTGCCTTTTTGTACTTCATTGCCTTTGAAAATAGCACCTTGAGTTCCTGCTTAAAACCTCCTGCTGAAATGCTGTTTTGTGCAACTGATACACAGCTGCATCCAAGAGCCAAGCTCATCGTTCTGGTGGATTTATTTTCTCCAAGATACCTGGGAAGGGGCACATTTTAAACAGTAGTTTTGTATGTTTGGACTGCCATGCTTTTTTATCTTTCCTTCTCCACCTTAAGTTTATGCTTCCTTGAAGCATCTTCAACATAATCTGAGTCAGAAGCTAATCTAGGTCACATTGTTCTAATGACAGCAACTGAGAGGTATCCATCAATATCTTGCTTATTAATGATGCAACACATCCACAAAGTTCCTTCAGATCCTCCCCCCTACACTCACAACAGACCCCAAGTGCTGCCTTCTCTCTTCTTTTTTTCTTTGCTTCTAAACTGATGCATTTCTGTCACTGGGAAAAGTCTTTGTGAATTTCTGTATTTCTTAAAATGACCTTGCTGGCATTGTGATCACAGTGTATGAAAGACTTGAAATGTTTGCAACCTAGTAAAAATAATTTAATAAATATGTAAATAAATCCATGTTTATTTATGACCTGGCAGAACTCAAAGACCCAGATTCCAGCCAAAACCTTTGTGTTATCTATCAAGTGGCTTAACACTTCAGAATCTCAAACACTGTGAGGTGAGGATGTACAAAAGGACTTTTTTTAAAAAAACCCAAACAATTAAATTACCCATCATTTCCTTCTGTACTCCAGTTAAAAAAAAATATCACTTTTTCCTTTGTTTTTTCCTTATATGGTTACAAGACATTAAGCAACACACCCTTGATTACACAGAGGTTGCTCAATATAGGAAGGTTTAGCTCCATTCCTCTCCATGGTGGTTCACAGAAGCTCCATTCTGGTGTGCACAGTGACTGGCATGGCAACCTTGTCAATGGTGCTGCCATAAGGGCCACTTTGTATTTATTTATTATAAAGGATGCCTGGATCAGAGGATTACACCGAGGAGTGAAATCGAATCAGCTTCATGAAGGGGAAAATAAGAAGTCTCAAAATGAATGCAACGTGGAGCTTTCAAATCCTGGTTATTTACTTTTTTGTTTGTGGATGTTATTTCCCTCATTCCCTATCAATCATGCCAGCTATTGATATTCCTTCTGTCAGACACTAACAGTATCTGACTGACTGACATTATCTGTCTATTGACTGCCTCGATTTTCAATGTTTTTTGGATTTGCAGCCCCTCAGAGCATTTCCCAGCTGAGGAATTTAAGCCAAGTGACAAGGAGCATTAGTCACAGTTACTCTTCATGGACCTCTCAGAAGTAAACTAGAAACCTCAGAAACCTTACATGAATAGCCCTGATTCTATAGGATGATATGTACATAACACCATTGATGTCTCAGGTGTTATCAGTCTCTAGCTGGATGAAATAAAGTCAATAAGAAATTGGCAGAAAATGCAGAATAATATTTTTCTAGGAATTAGGAAGCCAGATTCATATCTGGATCCATTTTCTGTCTCTCTGAGCTGAGACAGTGTTTCCGAGGGGGAGATTCTCTCATTCAGGAGGATAGATAGGATCCAAGCATCATTTACACCTGGGGTGGATGGGTAAGGAGGAGTTAGGACACCCTCTACAACCTCTCACAGTCATGGGAGACAATATGGGAGGCTGTAGTTTGGTTAGATCCTGTCTCCATGCTGAGTGGTTACCTCTCGGGTACCTTGATTACACTTTATTTTGCACCTAAAATAGGATTGGAGACATATTCTCTTGGGTTCCTCACTGGCATTCAATTGCACTTTCCTGAGTCATGCTAATTTAGTACCTGTTTCCAGTCACACACCACTTGAAGCTATGGCTTGCATAACACTTATGGGGCTTAATTTTCAGAGGTACCTTTGCCCCATGGAAATCAGCAGGAGCACAGAATCTTGCTCGATTTTCTCTTCCCATCATTTCCTAAAAAAGTCAAAGAAAACTACGTAGTCATGGGTAGAGACCCAGCATTTCTGCACAGTTCAACTGTCAGTCAGATTTGCTACCTCTGCTAGACTGAAGAGCTATTTCCCAGTCAAAACCTCAAAGCTGAAGTTTTGAGAAAGATCACGTCCAACAATTTGATATGGGTTCTTCACAGTCAAGAAGTTTAAGGGCATATGGATGCGTGAAGTTGTGTTGGTTTAATTTACAGTATGACCTAGTTTTATCAAACTAATTATGGTTTCTGTGATGGTTTACATTTCCTTTACTTCATTTAAGATTAAATTGCTAAGAAACTGATTTAGGCTGGAGTATGATAAAACAATTTTAAAGTAGAAATAATGTCTTGAGGTGGTAGGAAAGAGCACTTCAACTTATAGCTGGATATCAT
This sequence comes from Aegotheles bennettii, assembly GCA_013398125.1. Lineage (NCBI taxonomy): Eukaryota > Metazoa > Chordata > Aves > Caprimulgiformes > Aegothelidae > Aegotheles > Aegotheles bennettii. Next base: position 1,710,683 of record VZRW01011345.1, on the reverse strand, counting down.
GCACCAGTGATGAAGGAGGAAAGTTCCCCTCCACTCTTGTTCTGAATGTTCTTATGAGGTGTTAATGAAACATTTCATCCTTTAATGGGACCACTGGGATTGCAGTTGTCTATATTTTGTTTTAATTGTTGTTCATTTTTCAGGGATCAATACCTAGTTCCTAGAAAAGATGCAAAAAATTCCAGTAATGTGTAGGCAAAGAATTACTGTGTACCTTGAGGACTGATATGTAGGTAATGAAAGCTACTCTGCAGCGTGAGCCAATTTAATATTCTCCATAACATTGATCTTCCTTTTTAAGATGCAGAGCAAAAAGAAAATTCATGTTGCATAACATAAACTATCAAGACAGAAGAGAAGCCCAGTAGCTTATCACATATGTATTTTGGACTCGATCAGTCATTTAACTAACACAGCTTCACTGGTGCTGACAAGTGAAGTAAAAGAGCCAGTGCACAGGGCAATTAAAAGGCCACTAGTATCTGAGAAGCTGAATTGTTGCCACCAATTCTGCTTGACCTTCTCCAGAAGAGACTTGGTGCTTGATACAAGCAGCAAGCATACCACACGAAAGATTTTCTTGGCAAGACTTTGCTTTGGTCGGTTCGGTATCCAGTTGCTGTTACTTGAGAGCTTGGTATGAACAAAAGCTGCGGGATTTAAGCACTTTACACTGCACTTACTGCATTTTTAAAAAGTGCTGATGTGTTTCCTGTGCTGTAGTAGCCTGGTTTTAATTGTCTGGATATCTTCTAGAACAAGAGGATCCCATGGAAATTTTTGCCCATCTCAGGAGTAACAGTGAGCAGCTATTAAACAGAAACAAGAAAGTGTTGTGGGAAAAGCCATGATTTCCATGCATTGTTGCCGAGTCCTGTCCACAAACCAGGTTCATCCCTATCATCTGGCTCTGTGAACTTTCCAGTATCATATGGCAAATGTGCTTCTCCTTTCCTACCTCAAACCATCTGGAAGAGCTGTTCGCAGCTGCTATGTAAAACATCGTAGTGCAGATTGGAAATTTTCAGATGGACTTTTTTCCCCATCAGAAATTTACCAATTCAGTGAAAAAGCAGCACCCCAATCTGCTGGAATTCCTGTGCAAGTCTACCAGGTATCCGAAGAAACCTTCCTTACCAGCCATGTTTGAACCCTGCCTGGTTTTCTGCTGGGCTGGCACCTCAAAAAGTCTTCTGGCAGCCCTGGTAATGCTTTGCTTGGCAGCAGCTCTATTTTAGAATTGTTTTTTTATTTAAAATTATGGCACATACCCCAGAATGAGAACTTCAGCCTCTAAATTACAGCACTGCACTGATGTGGTGGCTGTGTTTCTGTAACTCCCATAATGTGATCCTTGAACGTGTGGTTGGTAAAATTCTTTGTAAAGATTTTCCCCCAGTCACTTGGAGATTTCAGAATCAGATACTGGTCCACATACAGCCAGGCAGAAGGGCTTGTAAAGTATGAATTAAAAATATATGTTGTATTGAGTGGCCAAGGAAATACAGCAAAGAGATATGGTCTGCTCCTCTACACTGGAATTAGAAATAACCTGAGTATGATGACCTGAGAGGACGACTGTTCCCCCTATTTCTAGATGACAAAAGAAATAGTGGTGTTGGCTATGGTATTTTAAAAGGTGGCTGCAGAAGACTCAAACCGTTTGTCCTGCCAAACTGAGCTTGTGGTGACGATCTGTCATTCATTTGGAAGAGAGGTCAGAGAGAGCCTGCAATCTTAGTTTGGATCAAAGCAGGCTTTGAACAGAAGGGTGGATCTGTGAATTGTGATCATGAGGGCATGTGGGTTTGGGTGGAATCCAGGGTATAAATTCCAGAAGGCAGAACATCTAAGACAGGTTCAGTAAGATCCCATCCCAGCCTTCTCCAAAACAGGCAGGAGTCCCATCCCAGCTCAATGCTCAATTTCTCCCCTCTATTGCTTCCAGCAAGATAAGATCTGCTCCTGCTTCTCTGCAGGGGCTATATGCAATACAGCAGCCCTTGCAGGCCCAGGCATGGTTTCGCATTGTTGTGTGTGAAAATCAGATGATTTGTGCCCCATTGTAATGGAAATAGCCAAGTGCTCCCATCCAAGCCCGAGAGCAGAGCTGGCAACTTCCCTCTGACATTTCCAAAAAAACCTCGTTGTATTTTCTATGCTAAATGATGCTATGGACAGAAGCACTGAGACCATTCCCCCCATCAGTTCCAGGGATTGGCATTTCAGAGAGATGCAATTAATCTCTAGTGATTACTTGTTTTTTTTTCCTAACCAATGCTTACACAGCAATTAAGTCTGGGGAAAGGGAGAGCAGGGTGGCAGCATGGGTGGCTGTGAGGAAGGGGACTGTCAGCCCCAGTGCCTGGCAGTGTTAAACTGTTGTTACATCACCTGCAAGTTTCAGTTACCAAAGCACTATATTTTGATACATGGTAATTATGCTTCCATCTTGGTTTTTGTCCCTTTCATTTGTCGCTGCCGTTGAATTTCAGGCATTATGTGTCACGGTTGAGAAAGACTTGAGAAATCCATTAAAAGCTTCCACAAAGAGAGCAATTTTTCAGATAAATGTACAAAGAAGATACTGGTCCCCTCCAATGATTAATACGGGTAACAATTCATCAAGTCAGGTGCCAGGCTTTGCACTAGGATAGGAGCATTAAGAGCTGTGATGAGTAAGGTCTTCTAGCCCTGAACCTGGAAACTAAATACATCAGCAAATGCACAGACAGCAGCTAGCAGAAATACAACATTAGTTTTAGTCACTGTACTGTTAAAACATGTATTTTCACTGGCAGGCTGCAATTGCCAAAACTTCATAAATCTTTCCATAGAGCCAGTGCCATAAGCACCACTGGTTTAGCTTTAATCCTTTGGGTTGCTGTAATCTTTCACCCTCAGGAGGATTCAGGTGACCCCACACCCAGACCATGTCTGGCTGTTGTCAGTGGGAGCTTTGGATGAGACCAGCTGAAGGCTTTAGTCAACCAGATGTGTAACCAAGCCGTGATAACTTCCAGCTATAGATTAGGTGCTGGTGGTGAATATTTAATCCACTGGTTGATATACAGTACAGAGATCAGGAGTTTATTGTGGTCACGCCTGAGCAGAGCTCGTTCAGCTGCTCAGGCTGTGGTTTGCACTGGGAGCTGGAGAGTCTCACTGGTTCAATGCTTCATATGTCATTAGGCAGCACCCCAGCATTCAAACAGAAATCTCCCTCCTTGAAATGTCACTTCTTGCCCCTGTCTGTCAGATGTGCAAAGTGATGTCCCAGATTTCCAATGCAGAGAGGATCCGTTAGGTCCAAGCTCTGTGTATTTTATCATAGGAGCTAGAGAATAGCCTTTCTGGCTGTGGCTTGGATGAGTAATCTGTTTGATGAAATGTTTTGATTACATATGCTGGGGGGTTTTCTCCCTTTCAGTCTCCTTCCTGGAAAAAGGAGCCGCAGGGAATAAAACACCTCTGGTGTCCTGCCAGCCTCTACTCCCGAGCCTCCTGCTCTGATCCTGCGTAAGTCAAATTCTCCTTGAAGTTACACTTGAGCAATTCCATTGAAATGAATAACATTTTTACAGTCTGATCAAGAAGAAAACTTGTAATACAAGTTTTTAAAGATATACTTACTTCATTCTCCTTTTTTTGCTGTCAAAAGATGTATTTAGAGCATTCTCCTTGCTCTCTTGTGGTTGTACCTCTTGTGAAACTTTCCATTGTTGCATTTGTCTGTAAAAAAAGACAAAAAGAGACAAGCTGAATGATTTTTTTTTTCTTAAAAGCTTTCCTCTGCAGAAGGTCTTGCAAAAGGTGTAGAGAGAACATGGGAATTAAATGCTGCCTTTAGACTCGCGTAGTTATAAAGTTAAGGTATGGGTGTCTTTAGGATGTCAGCCTAAAAATGAATGGCATTTCTATCAGAGTACCAAAGGCAATTTTAACTGTTCCCTTGTGATGGAGGCTTAAGATACAGAGAAATTAAATGATACACCCCTAGTCTCACACCCGTGCACGTATACACACACACAATCACAGAGGGCTTTGATGACCAAGCCATGAATTAGTACATTGACCCCTGGCAAGTCTTCATTTATGGTTATTCTGCTTCTAATAGGAGTAAGCTGAAATACCAATTCCCATCCAGAAGTCTGTAGGAAGCCAGTGTTAATCTTGAGCTAAATTGCTATATTTGACCTCTAATTGCTAAGAAGGGTTTTGACATCCTGTTGATCCAAAACATCTCAAGAGCAGAAGATACCTTGCGCAGAGTCTATGTCTACATTACAGCCCAGCAGGAGCAAACACCCCCCCAGTAGTTTCTGTTTACTTGATTATAATGACAGCAGCAGGAAATTTAGCTGGCTGTCATCATCTGAATTCTTATACGGGACCCTGCGTGTGTTTGCTGAAGGCTGTCATGGGGCAATCACACTGTTATCAGAGCCTAAGATAACTAAGCACAGTAGAAGGAAGAAGAGGGCAATTACTCACAAAACAAACCAGCAAGGGCAGGGGACTTCTGTACTCCTGTTACATTCCCATATTCGTTAGATAATTTCTCTTTTTTATTGTTAATTTTATTTCAGAGTTTTACAGCTCTCTAAGTGCACAGTATTGAACATGTAACGGTTCATTTAATTTAGAATAAAATCTATAATTCACTGACATGTAACTAAATCTCAGAAGTATCATCCTGCAGCAAAGTCAATCTTTCCTTGCTGTCTGGTGTTCATGAGCTACAAACCACAGGTAATCATCAGCCTTCTTAATCTTTATTTTTAATGGAAAAAGGAAGGATTTGGGAAGATATTCAGGAAAAGCAAACTATCTCTTTCCTTAAAATGTTGTGCCACTGTCTTTTACTTCTCAAGATTAACCTGCATGTAGAAAGCCAGATTTTTTTTTTAAAGGATTAGAGTGTATTTCTGCATTATCTACCTCAATTTGGCACTGTGTTTAACAGCCAAAGCTCAATACAGAGTAGAAACAGCTGATTTTTTATAAAAGTTTATCCTCTCTTATCTTTGGCAGCTGAGCCACGTCAGACTCAATGTGAGACTTAAGAAAGCTTGTCTCTGGCTGTCTCCTTTGCTTTCTGCCTGGTGCTGACTTGTTCTGTTTTCTTCTATGAACACCACTCTTCATACTCCTCAACTCTCATCGGTAAAATTGTCTCCAAAAAAAAAGGCATTAAGAGGCTGTTAAAGTTGTATAGCCAAGTGCTCCATGTGTAAGATGTGCCCGGAATTCAGTTTGCTTAACCAGTCTTTATTCAGTTGCTTTATACATACGAGTTCTGAATGAGTAAAAGCCACTTTTTTCCCCTTGCAGGATCTGATCTGAAGGGGGTCTTACGAGGAAAAGCATTCATCAGCTTCGGTATGAACATCACCTCTAATTCTGCCTATAATGAGAGCATCACTGTTCTGCAGATAAAGTGCTGTGGTATCCTTGTGCAGCTTTAGATCTGAGCTATCATTACTGCATAAGCATACAGTGTTATTACTGTATCAGGCTATGCTTCTTGTTCCACCAACTATAACGCTCTACTCAGTATTTCACTAGATCTCCAGGGAGGGCCCCTTTCAGGCTGAGATACAGACTTCACGCCAGCAGAGCAGCACTAATTGGGAGATGACAAATGTTTTCTGTTGGACCTCTTAAGGTGGTTGTGATCCTGGATCCCAGCTGTCTTCTACGATGACCAATTTATTTAGGCTGACTCAGATAATTAAATGCATGAGTAAAATTCTCCTCACTCAGCCTCTATTCTTTCCTTATGCAACTGTGGATTCCTGAGCTTTGATCACATTGTGTGGTTCAAGAATTATCTATGTTCTTTGCTTAGGAAGCAGGAACTTAAGTCAACTGAATATTTGGTCTCTTCCAAAGATCACAGGGGGAATCTGTCCTTCAAAATACCAGTAAATATTCCCTAATAACAGTGGAAAACCATCAGCCACATACAGGAGACACTGCATAAGCGATCAAAAGAGAGAAGTTTTTGATCTGAAGAGGAAGGCCAGTGAGTCCATGCCCAATGCTTTGGACAGACTAGCTCTTGCTTCACAGAACACAGCCTGAACACATACCTGTAACATCAAGGAAAGAGTCCTATCGTCATAAAACATAACTTTGCTGTTTCTCTGTTTAGCAGCCCTCTTTTCACCTCAGGAACAGATGCTGCCTTAATTTTAAAGATGGTGAATCAATAGGGAAGTGGCCTCAGTCCCAGCAAGTGGCTGTGAACATCGCTGGGACGGTGTCCTCAGGACTGTGTCCAGTCTACGTGGGGTCCCAGCCCAGAGCTAGAAGTATTTCCCTAAGGAAGAGGGGAAATATTCCACTGTGAAGCTCCTGAGCAGTAGCGAGCAGACCAGTGCACCTGTGGGGTTTGGGTACATCTCTCTGCCAAGAGCAACTCAAACCCTCATTTTCTTACAAGGCACCACATCAATTTTGCCTATTGATTTGCAGCAAACTCTGAAGAGAGTGGCTGAGGGAAGCTCCCCCCACACGTCTACTGCTAACCCACTAGCAACCCATTGCTCTGCAAGATTCTTGGATCATGCTCCCCACCAGTCATGTACACTCCAAGGATCTCCCCTTGGATACTGCTGGGTGAATTTCAGATAGTGAAAATGCTTGAGAAGACCCTGTAAACACTTTACAGGAAAAAAAATAAAAAAGGAAGGAACTCTGCTTTTCAAATAAAATAGCCGTGTAAGGGAGTAAAATTGTTCATTAATTTATTTCAAGTTGAACCTTTATACAAGTTTATGCACTTATTTTGTCTCACACAATCTCTTCAAGCATCATCAGTTCCCATCTAACAGGAAGCACATTTCTAGTGGTGCTGGAAAACCGCTCCCATCTGCACCAAAACATTCACAAACCAGAACTGATCTTACACTGCGCTCTCCACCCACATCCAGAACTCCTCCTAGTCATCAGCTCCCGATCATTTTCCATTTCTGCTGCTGTTGTGTTCAGTTTCCTTCTCCAGAGGTACGAGAGCACCCATAGACAGCAGGTACTGGTGTGAGCTCAAGTGTTCTGGGGGCAGGTCTGGGGGACCAGCCTGGATCCCTGCAGATGCTGCGGGTGATTGGCAGCAGTGAAGATTTGAGCTTCCCAGCCTGAAGGAGGCTCATTGGGAAGTCCTCTGTGCCCACTCACTGCAAACAGCCTGCAGACTCACTCGCTTCCTGGTGATGAGCAAAAACTAATGAGAGCAGGGCTCAGGTCCTGCGAGCCACAACCTTTCTTCTCCCTGTGAAAGTCACTGCCTAGTTCTTATGATCAGATGGACTTCAATGTCCTGACACATCCCTTCCAGCAAAGAAAAATGCTTAATAAACAAAACCCCTACACCAGCGTTTTGAGAGCATTTTCCAATAAAATAAATCAAATAGAATGAAATTTCCACCTGATAAAAGTGCCAGTGCTGCTGCCCTAAAACAATCAGTCATACCTGGGAGCTAAGCTCCCATGAAAGGCAATTGCATCTTCCTGTTGGTAATGCTTTTTGTCATTGCAGTATGTTTTTAAGGTACCTCGGGCCCAAGTATGGCTGGTTTAAACATAATCTCTTCTGATAGCAAATAGGAGTTTTAGCTGTAGTCAAAAAGGCTTGACAGTGTCACTTTCACTTTGTACCATCCATGCTAAGGATATAAGCAGAAAAATATCATGAACAATACATCAGCTGGCTTATACTGTGACAAAGAATTCAAAAAAGACACCATTATTAAACCCAGGTACCCTGGAGCATGATTAGTGCAAACCCAGACAAGACAACGTTGAGGATAACAAAGTGAACTAGCAGTATCTACTCTTTGAGGAATTCTGAGTCATCACTGATTATCTGGTGTATGATCAAGGAAGGAAACAAGCAAAGCCAAGTTGATTTATGCTCCAGATGCAACACACTCTGCCAAATTCAGGCTACTGTGACTACACTGTCCTCAGAACTGACTACAATGACTCTACATCAGGGAAGAACTTAGATTAGCGTATGTTGAGAAATTAGTGCTTGCCAAAGGAAACAAGATAAGACCTGGGAAAGGCACTATTTCGATTCATTTTGTGATGTGCCGTTTTATAAATTCCCTTGGAAACAGTTTGGTGTTTGACATCTGATGCTTTCCAAATACGTCGCTGTGTTTGTAGCATTTTGAGAGCAAACCCATAATCATCACGACCTCTTCAATGCACCACAATGAGATCTGACTGTAGCAATAAATCATAACTCATTCTATTCTATTCTCATTGATTTTGGTGGAATAAGGGCTTAGCCCAAAGGAATAAAACCATGTGAATAGTTTGTTAGATTCTCATCACCCCTTTCTCAATTCATTACTACTTTGATTTCTCCTTTGATGACTGGTCATGAAAGGTAATTCAGTAAATAATTCTGGTGAAAGATTCATGTTCTTCTTGTTAAATGTGAAAAAACTATTTGTGTTTCATCTGCAAGGGGATAAGCAGGGGTTAAATCTTACCAAATATGTAGACAACATAATGCAGGCTTTGTCTCCTGATTGGCTGGTAACAATGTATAATTTTTGACTTTCAGATGCAAATATTTTCATCTGTGTCAAAATCTACTTGCTGGGAAGCTCGATGTGTGTGTAGTGCTCCAGGGACATAGACCATGAAGTGGCATAGCTTCTCCTCATATTAACTTTTCCTGGGCATCTTTAGCTTGACCCTGCCATCCACATCACAGCTCTGACCTCTCAGGGAACTGTTGGGGAAATATCAGGATGCAATAACAGAACTTTGCTTCAGAAATCATTTTCACAGCAGCGAGGAGGGAAGCAGCTGGCTAAGATAAAAATGATGGCTGCCACAATGAACTATCTTTAATTTCCTACACAATTTCTTATTTCAGTTTACTGGACTTAATACTCTGGCACAGGAAGATGGATCATTGGAAAATAGGCTCTGGCAACCAATGAGGATATTGAATGAATTTGATTAGGTTTCTATTTAAGGAGGGATATTTGGGAAATCAAGTATCACTCCTAGTGAGAGACTGTGATATGGTCTTATCAGCTGAGGGGAGGTTTAGGTAACATCTCTACTAAACAGCTGCTAGTGGTACAATGATGACCCCTAATTTTAAAGGAATAATTGCTATATCCAACTTAAAAATGGAGAAAACCAGACTCGCAGGGTACAGCAAAGGAAACCTCATTTTGGTTTTAATTGGGAAGCAACAAGGAGAAGACACATTGTGCTGTGGCTCAGCACAATCTCACCACCTGAATCAGAAAGAGTTCAAACACTGAGATGAACAAGAAGTAACAGCACCAGTTCTGTGCAAACCTGCATGTCCTGGATGTAGAAAGGGAAAGGAGGTATCTGGTACTTCCCTCTCCCTCCTTTCCTACAGCCAGCCACAAACCCTGCTCTCTACTGCCCAAGATAAAAGCCATTTAGGTCAAATGAAAACAAAGCTTTAAGAGGGGAGTGTAGTGTCTTTGCTTATCAGTTGTTACCCCAGATCTGCCCCATGAGAAAGTCTCCATCAGGGTAGAATCTGTGATTTACCAGGGACTAAACTGACACAAGTAAAAGTATCCCATTTAGCTCAGGTGTTAAGCAGCAGGCAAGAGGTTGAGAGGAACATTTTCAAAGCAGAGCAGAAGATTTAGTGATGGAACCTCTGCTGACATTAAATCCCAGACACTGCTTTGAAAATTCACCACCTAAGTGCTACCTAAAATCTATAATGCAGTAATGGTATTAAACAAGGCAGGGACATTAAAGCACTGGCTTAAATCTTGGATTGCCATAATGCTATTAAAGAGGACGATGGCAAATCTAGCACTTGGTCTTGATTAATTATGTGAGAGGGATATGCTGGACTGACCAGCACTGTCACAGGCAAATTGCTTATTATAAAGGTTATGCTCTTTTCTTTTCCTTTCTAAATACCTCTGAAATGCTCCATCAGCTCCACCTGAATGGAAAGAGGGGACATCACTGAGGTCACCTGCAGGTTTTCTTCTACTGCTGGCCATGCCAGGAAAGCAGGACCGATCTTCCTTACATCCCCTGGTGTTGCAAAGCAAAAGGCACTCCCTGTCCAGCAAACCATGCTTTATATTCTTAAATTGCACCTATTTTGTAAGGTGAGGAGCAGACACTCACTGTGCCAGTTTTTGCCAGAGAGGATGGGGGTCAGGAGATGCCTTGCTGAACAGTCCCAAGCATCCGTTTTTGTTTTGTCTTTTGCTGATGGTTCTCCAGCAGTAAATTCTTTTCCTTTAAAATGAAGAGATGAAGGGTATCAAAGACAGAGGTGAGAAACATTGATATAAAGGAGCTACCCAGGACCACGGGTAGCCATGTACCAGCCAGAAAGCTGGTAGTTGACAGAAAAAGGATCAGTGGTCCCAAGGGCAACCTCACCTTGACCACGTGTTACGTCCTTCATGGCTCAGCTGGTATTGGACTTCTGCCTGCAGAGGAGCAAGAAAACTTGTAGGAACATCCTGAGCATGTGGAGATTTGGTCTTCAAGAAAAAAAAAAAGCTATGTTTGCCCATGTTCAATAGTGCTGGTGTCCCTGTCAGCTGGTGGAGGCTCTGGAGAATTTAACCCAAAGGAGGTTTGCAAGCACCCCAGTCCCAAGGCTGACCAAAGAGGGTAAAGGCTAATGGACCGCAGGGCTTATCCAGAATGATTTCTGGCATCTCTGGATCCAACCAGATGTTGGAGATCTGGAAGGAAAGGGAAAACAGCCTCATCTTCAACTCACAATGCTGGATAAGCGTGTTTTTCTTTTTCTATTTTCATTCTTCCTTCTCTCCCTCAGTCACGTTTGTCTGCAGAGAGGATGCCAATATTCTTAGGTGCTGTTTTCATAAAATGGAGCAGAGCTGCTAAAATGTTTTGACTCTTTAGAAAATGTTGGGGAATTTTTTCCCTGAGAAGTGCAGTTAATATTTGTTTGAAGCTTCTGAGAAGCTTAATGAACCATGGTTGTGCCTGTAGCTTTTTCTCATTTGAAAACTTTTGTTGCTAATTAACTGCATTAACAGTACTTAGAAGCACATTGGCCAATATTTACCGAGCATTGGCATTGCTGCAAAGTGCCAATAGACTCAGTGGCTCAGTAAATGGATTCCCTGCAGAAAACTCTATCAGAGTTGAACTCATCACGGTCAGATTGTTTCTCCTTTGCAAAAAATTGAAAGCCTCATTGATGCTGTTGTTTAAAAAAACACAATGATGTTAGATGTTAAATGAATAGAAGGAACTTCCTAATCCTGCTGGGGCTGTTATTGATAGCTGCATTCCCACAATGAATTCACAGCAGAATTGTGGCCTCGAGCTGAACTCTGCTGCACAAGAGCCATCCCGGCTCTGCACAGGTTCTCAGTGCTCAAGGGAAGATGCTGCAGAAACATCTGTTCCCAAACAAGCCAGGGGACCAACAGGTGCTTGGTGGCACCAAAGGGCTTTGCTAGCAAGGCTGGCATGGCTCTCCACCTGTCTGACTTCAGTGGGAGCCTGGCAAAATCTTTGACATCTCAGTGTTCACTGGGTAGTCACTGAACGCATCCTCTGTGCAGTGTGATGGTGGTTTTTAATGAGATCACCCTACAAAAAGAGACTGCTTCCTGGATCAGCTGAAGAAGGATTTGCATCAGACTCATCTTTCTGTTACAGCAGTGCCTTATTTTTCCCTTTTTTTTGGTCATCTTTTACCTTTCTTAACCTTTTATTTACAGGACATCCTTCAGGGGACACTGTTGAGCTATCCACTATAAATGTAATATATATAGATTGGTGTGTATATATTAAAATAGATATATATATCTATGGTGTGTATATATATTAAAATAGATTAGTCCCTTTGACTTCCATTTCTAGTCTCTGCCCAGATTACTGTGTTCTACAAAGGGACTTCTACTGAGCAGAAAAATGTTGAAACTCCATTTTCTTCTTAATATCAAAAGAGCATTTCTATTGCTATGATGGTTCTGGGAGGCTTCTCTTTAGCCCTTTTGGCTTTCACACCACTGACATGACTTCAGTATATATTCTGGAATCTGCTGGGAAAAAAATTGCTGAAGTCCCCTGGGATCAGAATTCTCTCTTGGTTTTGCTGCAGCTCTCCTCTTTGACATAAGTCCAGATCTCCCTTTCCATTTTTCTTATTCTGAAAAAATTGAAGAGTTTCAGGTTTTTGGATGTTTTTTCTGTATGTGAGACCTCACACAAAAAAATAAGCGTCTGGTACTTCAATCAATAACTTAAAAGCCACGATTCATGCTGGTACTTTCTTAGATGGGAAGGGAAAGATCAGTATTAAATATGGTTTTAAATAAAAGAGATATGTGGAAGACAGGAACTTAGGAAATGACAGTGCTTTAGTTCTGCTGCTGACTTTGCTACAAGCAGGACTGGACCACTGCTGTCAGTACAAAATGGAAAAGTGATGAGTTGTTGAAACTAAAGAGGCTGGAAGAGATGCTTATAAACAGCAACAAGACATTTGGCATACTCCTAAGGCATTTCCATCACTGGTCAACCTCTGTGGGCTGTAAATGGGTCTAAAGCTTTGGAATGGTTTAGCCATCTCTAAAGGGCTGTAGGGGTTTTATCCACTTCGGCTCTCTAAGCCTTTAGTGCCAAATCCAGGTCCCTTGTAAGTCTCCAACAGAATCACCAGTGGATTCAATGGGTGCAGGATTGGGTCCCTGGAACACTTTAAGTAATTTAAACCACCCCAAATCCTCCAAGCAGCTTAAGTGATAAGCTACTTGTTCCAGAGTTTTCAGCTCACAGACCCAGCTTGTAAAATACTCTGGGCAGCTCATCATGTACTTGATTGTGAGCAAACACAGATGCATCTGCTTTAAAACACAGATAATGTGATGAGCCTCTGTTATCACTCTCAAAGTGTTTTATTTCTACAGAAAGTGGAACTTTGTTACTTTTAAAATGTAGAAAGTAACAATTTCCAGCAGCTATCAGATGAGATGCTGTTCCCTGAGGTCAGGTGGAAGAGATGGTGCCGAAGTCTCTGGATTCAGATCCTGCTGATGACAGCACTCACTGCCAAATTCCCTATGAGCCTCTGTGCCATCAGGAGAACCAGAGACTCTCTAATGTACCCTGCTTTTAAATGATGATGGAAAAATAAAATAGCTAGGAAATACTTCCAAAAACTCTTTTGTAAAAAAAGTCCTTTGGCATCTTGACCCTGTAAGGAATCCTGTGTTCCTCAAACCAGGTGACCTGGAAGTATCCAAGTGAAAAATACCCTGCAAAGCTCCCCTGACCTTTGCTAATAGCACTGGGAAAGGAAATTTCCTGCTCTCTTCCAGGACAGGTACCTGTGTCAGGATAAGGCCTCACTGTAGGAGGGAGGTTGAGTGGTGAAGCTGCCATCATCCACAATCAATGGCACCTATGAGACAGGTATGCTTCTGTTACAAGTAGGACTATATTTCCAGGGATTTCTTCATTGTTTGTAATAGCACCAAGTTCTGACAAAAAAGAATGGCAAAATCATAACTGATCTACTGTTTCCCCTTAAGAACCAAGTCTGTAGCACTGAGCTCCTCTATTTTTTCATGGAATGGTTGCACTGACAGTATATTTGTCATCTCAGGGGTTAGGAGGGAAATGAGGACCCTTTGGGGAGTCCTTGTGGTTTGTGGAGAGTTATCAGACCTAGTTATTAATGTTATTAACCAGCCCTAATATTAATGACTGAGCACCCTCACTTCTGAATTAAGTTTGACACTTAGTACCTGGTGGAAGAACCAGGTGTCTCAGTGGCTGGTGGGAGAAAAGCACTTGTCAGTTCATGGGCAGCAGTGGCATTTATGGGTCAGTACTTATCACCTCATGAGGAGAAGTGCTGCTTCTACCAAACCCTAATTCAATGTGACATGATGCCTCCACCTCTTTGTGTTGGAGCTTTTAAGGGAGCAGCAGCTCTTCCTTATTGTCCCTGAAACACACAGAAGGAGGGAGAGGACAACAGATGCTTGTTAGAGACAAAGCCACAAAGCTTTCTGAAAGCTGATGATAAACTTCAGTGCCTGCAGGTTAGAGAAAGGTGAGAATCAGAAACGTTGCCCTTTTCTGCAAGCTCTGGGCATAAAGGGGTCAGGCACTGCAGTGACAAAAGCATATTTCAGTCTGCAGCAGTTTCAACCACTTTGAAAGTCCTAGTAGATCACCAAGCTGCTTTTGTGAAGGACTGCTGGAAACAGATAAGTGTCTTTAAGGGGAAAGGGAGGGAGAGAAGAGAGACAAAAATTTCACTGCTTTCCCATCCTTTCATTTGCATGAGAGCACCTGTTTCACACTTGTCTTTTCATTTATTTTTTGCACATCTGCAAATCAAGGCAATTATGGCCAGGCCTTATCAAGGGGATATTTTAGGGAATTTATTAAGTCTTGCTGAAATCACAGCAGTTTGCTACTTAAGCATAATGGCAGAGCTGTTCTGAGGCTTTAGCCAAACTGTCTCCCTGGAGATGGATGTCTCCCTTCCTTGCAGGAGATTGTGTTCTTGCAGTAATGTGGGAGGCTCTGATGGTGCCCAGCTCACATCCCAGTGAGCTCTGGGAACAGATATGGGGATACAGGGACTGTAGCTACTACAGTATGAAATCTTTGCTGTCTGCTATATAGCACCATTGCTAAGCACCATCTCAATATTTCTTCTGTCTTCTAGTCCATCTCTCTTCCCCTGCTAGTCTGAGCTCCTTTCTTCCTCCAATTCCTGCTAACTTGAAGACAGGAGAAATTTTCTTTCCAATTTTGCATACCCCTCTGCTGTTTCTCTTTTCTTCCTACCCTGCTCATCATCCCCTGACTTTGTCCTCCTGTCTTCATCAGCCCTCCTCTTCTTAAACTCTCTTGGTTGTCTCTAGATAAGTATCATATATTGAATTACAGCTGCAGACCAGAGCCCAGGACACTTGAGGGGTCCAATTGGAGAGCTTTTGTAGCTCAGCCTCTTCCTGACACTGCTTACCCATCTCTAAGCTAAAGCTGGAATAAAATAAATAGGGGCTGTGTGTCCCTTTGATTCAGAGTACCATATAAATGCTGGGTATGATTGTCATTAACTTCTTCTCACAGGAGTTAGACTGGCCAGATTTCCTGGTGGAGGCCACTGGCTGCCCTTCTTGGCCTCCACACATGCTGTTCTCATGCAAGGTTTTACTGAATTTATTTGCCCCCTTTTCCCTCCTAGGCTATGGTGTGCTTCACACAGGAGCTGCAATCCATGCTGTATTCTTATTAAGCAACAAACAGTGCCAGTGAATGATTAAAACTCAGGCAAAACTGCTGGTATTAATTTTTTAAGCTCTGTAAAGAATTGCATGGAGTTTTTTTAATGGGTAACCTAGGTCATCCATGGGAAATCTTCAAAATACCACTGCAAGAATGCAAATAGCAAAGTTTTTTATTTATAGAGGCTCTTTTTGGGATCCACACCCTGGACTGCCACTGCCAGCAGCGTTGGTAGGGGAAAGGCATTAGCTCCAGGAGTGATTTCTGTAATATCCACCCTATAAGGAGAACAAAACTTCTGCCATGCTGAGAAGAGCAGAGTGAAGCCTGCAGAGGGGATGCAGGGACAGACTGTGCAGAAACTGATGTTGGTAATATTTTCTGCTCTTCTCCCTGGAGTTTCATGTGCTGAATGGCTTCTGGCAGAGCCCTTCATCCTCTCCTGCCTGCTTTCCAGTCCCAGCACTCTGCTTTCCTGCCTTCTCACTTTCTTCCTGCCCTCCAGTCAAACCATGTTTACAGCCATCCACTTTCTCATTCCGTAGATAAATCTCCACTTCTCATTATTCCTTCAGGACAGAGAACATCCACTTCCTTAACGAGCGCAGTTTTGCTGGTGGACTTTGCACTGGAGTGGATGAGGAACACTCATCTCTTTACCAGCTTTTGCATTACACCAAGAAACCTTTCACTATTTCAAAATCACAACTTTTCACAAGATGAAAACCTCCACCAAAAAACTGATAACAAGCAGGCTGTTTGAGAGGGGGCTCCTTATCCACTAAGTGGGGTGTCACCAGACTGCTCTGAGAGAAGGAGACAAGAAACATACTTTGCATTCAGATGTTCTCTACCCACAAATTAACCTGAACATTCTCATTTGTAGAGAGATAAAGAAACATTGCAGAAAAATGCCTAAGGTATATATGGGAATTAGATCACCAGCCCTTAGAAGTCAGCAAAATTGGTACCTAAGAGTATTTCATGTCTTTGAAACGGTCTCCTTTTGCTTTCAGGGGAAGGGAAAAACAAACAGCTCCTCCTGCACTGAAATTTCTTGCTGAAGACAGATGTACAGCTTTCAACACACCTTTCTGATTTAGGAATATTTGACTTAGAGAGTTAAAATGGGATTTGGTTTCTAAGTCATGTACACACCTCCAGGCCAGCTTGGGAAAGTGCTCAGAAGGTGCCCCTGCACACGTAAACCTCCCTCAAATCCTGCACAGATTTTGGAATTGAAAATTTAACACACTGGAAAGCAGCGATCCTCTGGGTGTTGGATATAATCTCCTGGATGCTGTCATTTGCTCTGACAAATGGTAAAAAATAAAAATAAGCTCCTTTGCAGAACAAGATCTGAAAAGCAGGCCTAAAACCCAGACCATGAGCAATGCTGGTGAGAATCTGAGTTACGCACGTGTGGAGAGAGGAGCAGAAACACTGGAGCAGTGAACAGGAGCAGCAGAAGCCCCTGCCACTGCACAAGAGCTCACCAGGGGAGAAGAGGAGAGACCCATGTGACACATCTGTGGCCAGAGACACTTTTGGTTCCCAAGGGTCACTCGAAAAGAACCCTTTTGTAAAGTGGAGTTTAATTAAATTAATCTTGAAACAATCAAAAGAATAATCACTGCCAGCTACATTGCTTTTATATAAAAAGAAATATTAAATAGTTCTGTAGATTTTAATGGGCCAAGATTTAGCATCCTTTATAGACCCATCTGCCTAAAGACCTGTATCTTATCTGATCATTTCCATGGCAACAGCTCTGGGATTAGAAAAGGATGAATGTTTAGGAATAGTTGCTGGAATTTCATGGGAGAGAATGAATTGAGGATTACTTCACTACCTCCGTGTTACCATGGAAATGTACACTTACAAATTGCATAGGATTTAAAACACCACCATTATTAGTATAAATTTGTGCTGCTTTTCTAAAAAGCAGCAGCAGGAGGAGGCGGCACCATTCCTGTTTCACACCTCTGCCCCATGGAGCACATACATAGTGCAGAACTGGAGTGGTGCTGGCAGTGGAAGGGGAAACACTTATCAGGACTTGGACTTAATTCTCTTTTACCAGTCAGCCTCCAAAATGAAACCCAGGTAGTGAAAAGGGTTAAAAAAATGTACCTCATACACAGAAAACCCTCTAATTAAACAAAAAACCCCTCTATTGATATATATGTATTTGAGTTTGATATGTGGATGAATGGGTTTATGAAATACTATGTCACCTGCCTGAGACCCACCAAACCACACACACAGCAGCATCAGGGCCTAGGGCTGCACTTGAACATCCTCTGCCCTTACCCATGTGATAGGCTCTCCAATTAACAGATTAGTTAGCCACATTGCATTACACCTGGCGACATGATTTACAATGGCTTTTTTTAAAATGCTCTCCCTTCCCACCTCTTTCTTGCAGACTTCGTGCTTTCTTAAGCCACTTCTTTTCTTTTTACTTGATTTATGTTAGACAAACAACTTCCAGGCTGTGTCTATCAGGAAAGGAAGGGGATCCAGATCCCTCTTTGCCCACCTGGAAGCCCTGCTCCCCCCACCAGAGCTCCTGTGGACTCTCACAAGCAGTTAAGAAATACCTGGCACAGTCAGAGCTGCCATGAGGCACTGAGATGGTGTGGGGTCTTCCCCATGGGGAGAAAAATCACAAGTGAATCAGCTGTTTGGAAAACCTCCACCCTTTCCTGCAAAATAAGCTCCACTGCTGGACATAAGACCAGAGACAATGAAGGAAAATAGGCTGGGCAGGGTGGAGTTTCCACTTTCTCCCGGCTCTGACCCTTGGGAACAGCATTTCCAAAGGCTGTAAAGCCCCTGGCTGGCCTCACTGCCCTAATTTCATATACTCTGAAAACCCCTGGGTGCACCAGACTCAGGGTGTTATCCCAGACCCCAACCAGCCACCAGCACACAGAGCATCCAAATGCAGCTGCCTCTTTCAATGCAACTGCACACACTTGCTCAGAGGAGGTTGTGCAACACTCCAGGTACCCAGGAGAAGAGAAGTCACTGCAGCAATGTTGTTCCATTGAAATGGGTGGCTGCCCGGCCCCCTGCCATCCACTGCATGGGGGAAACAGGAGCAAGCTTTCAGACTAATTACTTGCACACTTCTGAATTGCTGCAACTCTATTTTTGGCTGCTGTAAGCTGGAGTGAGTACAGTAGGCTCAGGCTCAATAAAGCTCAGGCAACGAGATTCTTCTGTTTTTCTTAGCAGTTTGTTGACAGTTTTTAGATGGTGAAGTTTAAATATTGCAGGGCAATAAGGCAGCTATTTTGGAGGATGGGGGGGAGCCAACTGCTTGAATAGCCTTTTCTTCTAGTCCTGAACAGGGAGAACACTTGTGACTTTCCACACCAGAGGAAACAAATGGATTTCAATTACCAAAAGTGTTTGCTTGGAAATCAGCGAGACCAAAACAGGAGGAGGCCAGCCTTAGGGGCAAGGGTACTTCTCTGTTAAGAGCAGGGGTTTGGGACCAACCTGAACCCAACCCTGACATCTACCAAAGCCTTCTTGCAGTCTTGGGCAAGGCCCTCCATCTCAGTGTGCCACACTGTCACTTGTCATGGAGGGACAGTCTTCATTTTGCACCCACCCTCTGCAGTGCAGTGGGATGAGCTGTGTGGGACCACCTCCTCCTGCAGGACCAGCACAATGAGAGCTGACTTCTGTGTCATACACACCATGAGCTAGTCCATTCTCCCTTAGTTACATGTAGGAAAACAAACCAACCTCTGAAAAATTCTTTGTGAGTTGCTTTGTACAGAAAAAAACTTGTAAAAAATATATGTGTTCTCACATGAAGAGAAAGCAATCAAATCCCTCCAAGATGTTTAACCTTGGGAGATGAAGAAAATCCCTAGTTGTCACCTTCCCTGAGTCTTTATCAGAGCAATTGTGTGATTTAGTAGTTTGCTCTGTTGCAACACAATTTTCTGTGTTGTCTGACATGATAAATGGAATTGCAGACCTGGCCCCCATACGACTCCCCTGAATCTGCTGTATGGGGCAGGTGAGAAATATTACAGCAGAGTCAGAAAACACTGGGTGATACATGGGAATGAGCTGGTTCCCACAGGTTTCTCTACATGTCTTTAGAAGTCAGCAAGTTATCAAGAAGGAGAGAGGTTACCCACAGTTAAACACTGAAAACTGGCTCTACATCTTGCAGTGGATGGGATTAGGGTGCTGCCTGGGCATAGTAGTTCTTATCTGTCTCATATTTGAGTGGCTTCAGATAGTGATGATTGCTGGACAGTTCTGGTAGCAGCCAAGGTGGAGGTGGGGGCTGATCCCACATGGGAGGGACCTGGGCTCTTTCCAGCAGATGCTGCTCTGGGGAGTGATTTGTTTATGCACAAAAGGGTCTTTATATGAGCCTGAATTTCAGAGGCCAGGAATGTTGGTGTTTTCTAGCTTACTTTTAGCTTTTTTTCTTAGCAAGTTGAGACTTAAAAGTAAATACAGAGTTGTGCATTTGTTCCTTTCGAGTCCTCAGGACAGTTGTAAGCTTTCCCCCATCAGCCTCAGCTGAAAATATCCTTTCCTGAATTTAAGAAGATGGCATTCATGTATTGTAACTCCAGGAGCTGGATCCCACTAGATATCTCAGTGCTCAGGATAAAAATGCTGCAGATTTCCATCTCTGGTAACCTCAACCCTAGAAGATTCTCACTGTTGACTGAAGACATCCAGCAATGCAGGGCAGACAGGGTTTGTTTTTGGAGGAAGTCAAGAAGGCATTTGGCATGAAAGAACAACCACCTTGAGGTTTACTAATGCAAATTTGCTTCTTTTCAAACACAGACATCGTACATCCCACTGCAGGTTTCCTAGACTAGTAACACTCCTACAGATTTTGGGTTACTACTGCAAAACACTCCTAACACCAGGCATGACTCCACAGCGTGTTGTATCTTGACATCCTTCACATCCATGCAGAGAATCTTCTACATTTAGACAGTGACATTGTTGCTGTGTGAACACATGTGACTATATGAGATCAGGTATACACAGGCTGCTACAGTGCACAAACTGCACAGAACAGCCCTGTTCACTGATGGAAGTATAAACCAGCTTATAACCAATTCATAAGTAGAAAGTCCCTGTTTGGTTCCTGGGGAGAGAAAACACCAGCAGGAGTGGATGTGGGGCTCAGCACACCTCCCAGTAAAGCCAAAACACTCTGCTTTGTAGCACTAGAAGCAAACCAGAGAAAAGAAATGGAGCGATAAGGGCTTCCACTGAACGAATAGCAGAGCTCATGGTGGCATTAGCAATGCTGGATTAAAAACCTAAATCTTGCTTCCTACCCCTCTCTTTTTTCTGTATACTTCCAAAATAGCTATAGGAAATGGAACAAACATGACTCAAAGACTGACTTTTCCTCTTAAGGCCCAGCTTCCTTCCTTGAAGAGTTGGGAGAAATCTCAGCTACACACATCTATGGGCAGGGGCTCTATTTGAAGTTGATCTATTGTTAGGAAATCCCTACTGAAAAGCCTGTGACCTCTACAACAGACATCCTGGGTCAGGCAGGTCAGTCACAGAGTACAGGATCTTGTTGCTCTAGGATGCTATTTTATCCAAGAAAGCAGGATGCATGACTTACCCTGGCCTTTTACTCTCAAACAAGAGGCAAGGACTTCAGGCTCTGGTCTCTGCAAGACGATGTGCTGGCACAGGAGCTAAGTTTAGCCATATAACCCAGCACAGAGTATCTTCCACTCACATGACTCATGTCAAGCACACAACCTGTATTATTTGGCATGCCTGATCTTTGCTGAGCATCACTGCATGGTGGAAGCACAGCCAGGATTCATGTGAAACATGAGGGTTCAGGAGCTGTGTGATACTGATGCTCACAATTGGATATTAGCATCCTCCCCAGAGTGGATAAACAGCTTCAGACAGCTCCACTGAAGGAAAAACCAAGAGCAGGATTTTGCAACAGAATTTGAGGTTTTAAGGTTGCATCAGTTCAAGGGTTCTTAATGGACCTGTTTTGGGGTGGGAATTTTTTTGGCAGAAAAGCTTATTTAAGCCATTTCTGAATCATTACTAAAATGTTTTCTGTTACCAAAGATGACTGCTTTGTACTGAAAAGCTAAGTTTTGGCAAGTGATAATTTTGGGAGAAATGTTGAAAGCCCTTAAGCAGTGTCTCAGTAGAGCTCAGATGAAAACACAGATAGCATTACAGCAGACATGCAGGATTTCAACAGTAATTACCAGGGTTTCCCATTCCTTTTCCAGACAACTAACTCTTTTCTCTATTTATTACTTCTGGTGCCAATTCATCCTCCTAGTCAGGCCAGAAGGCATGTCACAGGGGAGCCAGAGCTGCTCTGAAGGAGCAGGCAGCTGGGGGCAGCAGCTGACTCACATCTCTGCACTGGGAATCCCCAGCCTTTACATCTTCTGAGACCAAGCAAATGTTAATTTTCACAGGCAGGTTAAATTCTCCATAAGTTAAAAAGACAAGGAATATGCTGCTTCAGGGGCTTCTGGAAGTGTGAGACCAAGAAGAATTGTACCAATGAAATAAAAAAAGTGCTGTTTCCCATTTTGCAAGGCAATACTGGTCCTTCTCTGCATTCTTGTGGGCTTCTCAATCCTGCCAAGTGGCCATGGGTATTTCTTCTTAATTATGTGACATTTACAAACATGAATATGCTGCCAGCTGAATTAATCCTTGAAAGCAAGGTAGAAAACCTCCCTGAAACAGTGTAGATATCAGGAAAACCCTCACATTATTGAAATCACAGCTGTCATTCCAGCCTACTAGGTTACATGCCCATCTACTCAAGATCATGGCCAAGCATAAGTATTCTGTAAACAAACTACCACATTGTTCCAGCTTGAAAAGCCTCTTGAGACCATTACCAGCCAGCAGTCATGGCAAGCTCTGAAGAAAGCTGGATCATCATAAAACATGCCCAAAAGGAACAATAAAAGGCTTAGTGAAGGACACCCCAAGACTTCCTTTTCCAAAGCCAAGGAGTCTCTGCAGTGATGTTATTACCCAGAACAATCCCCAATCCCTTGCCCTATAAATCACAAGACACAGTAATTACTAGAATTAGGTATCTCACAGCCTGTGACAGGGCTAAGTCACTTTGGATTGATAAAGTACTTCTAATTGCAGCAGTTTGTCACTTGTTGAGGAAGAATGCAGCTCACCTCAGGATAGTAAAGTGTCGCTTAATTCAGGTGCTCATGTCTCTTGGAGATGTCATCTGTCTGTCAGCAGAGCTGGGTACAGCCAATACACTTACACTGCAGTCACCCACTCTCACCAGCATCAAGATTCAGGCACTTGATGGATGTGCACCATCTCCCAGAGGCACATGCCCTCGGTGTCACTTTGAAGAGTGATTGGAAAAGATGCTGCACAGCACCAAATCTCCAGAGGCTCCCTATGCCATGTCTTTGAAATAATCTCTCTGCCTCTTTGTGTCAAAATCATAGAATAGTTTGGGTTGGAAGGGACCTTAAAGATAATTAGTCCCAACCCCCCTGCCATAGGCAGGGGCACCTTCCACTACACCAGGTTGCTCCAAGCCCCATCCAGCCTGGCCTTGAACACTGCCAGGGAGGGGCAGCCACAGCTTCTCTGGGCAACCTGGGCCAGTGTCTCACCACTGTCACAGGAAAAAATGTCTTCCTACTATTAGTCTAAATCTACTCCATTTGAAACAGTTACCCCTCATCCTCAGTAAAAACAGGTTTGGAAATGAAGAGCCCATCTAGCCCTATAGTTGTTTCCCTTCATCATGTCCTACCACATGACTATCTGCACATCCCAGTCTAGATACCAGCTGTGAGAATACAAACTTAGCCAGTCTTTGGTCCTTGGTCCCTGCTGCCCTTGAAAGTACAGATGCTGTGAGTGATCTGTTAACACACAGACTAAAGAAACAAAAAAACTAAGACCAGGGCTGCAGTCATCTCTGAAATTTATTTGCAGTATCAGGGATATAGTTTACTGTGAAATTAAGAAAACATGGAGATGACAGCAATGCTCCTGAGACAGAGCTAGGGAAGGACTGACATGAAGAGGGTTACTTCTACCTTGAAACCAGGGGTTTTGGCTTTGTCCCCTGCAGTGGATCACTTCTCCTTGATGCAGAGCAGAAGTATGCAGCCAGAGCCAGAACATGACCGGCTCCAAGAACAACTCCAAGTTCATAACAGTTAAAGATAAACAGTACAAAGATAAATCATCATGGCATTGCTGAGGTGCTGAACAGGCAAACCTGGGAAGAGCAGGGAAGTGGGATTTCTCCTCTTCACATTAATTTTTAATGTTTATTTTTCCTTCCTAGAAATACATTCCAAAAGAGAACAAACAAACCATTCCCATAGCTGAGGTGCCAGTCCTCAACTCTTATTCAGAACTGATTTCGCTTCATTTTTGCAAAACTTGATGAACTGTGGCTGGTGCATTGGAAAATAAGTATTTGAAAAATCATTTGTGTCTGATTTCAGTTCACAGCATTTTTGCCACCTGAAACACCCTCACTTCTGTTTTGTTGTTGCACTGGTATCATGCTCAAGAAACACGGACCATGATGACAACTAACATTTATTGAGCTTTCCAGGCAAATCTAATGCTGATTATAGTATTTTGTATCTGTTCAATAGTTCATTTGCATGATCATTATATCTCAAAACTTATTCTTTCCTCTGGGTGGATAGAGAAACTGAGTCATGCATAATAATAATTATTTAGCTCTATTCAGCAAAGCATTTAATGAGACGCTTAAGCCATTCCGTTTCATAAAGCATTTAAGCATGGGATAAGGCATCAAGTTGTCAGTTGAAGAATTTTTCCAAAGCGCTGAGTTCTTGAGAGCTCCAGCTGTAATAAAGTGTGGCCTTTAAGACAAATTCCATCCTTATATTTCCAGCCTTGTATTTTCACTTCAGTGAAGTGAATGTGTAAAAGCATGGTAAGCTTAGCAGTGTTTTCCTATTCCAAAGTTTAGGGGCAAGGGGGAATACCACTCAAATTTGGGCCAAGAAAGTCTGAAACAAAGCTGCAGAAACTATTCTGCCTCTGAACACAGAGGGCTTTTTCTGAACTGAATGGAAGTGTGAACTTGTACATGAACAAGACAGAAAAAGGAAAGGCAAAACACTTTTACCAGGCTTTAGATCTGGCAGGCTCACTCCAGTCCTCCCTCCTCCTTGTGCTATCAAGTCTAGCAGAGGCTACTTCAGAGGTTACATCTTCCAGCAACCTCATAGTCCCTTAATGGAGACACCACAGGGTGATGGACCTGTATACAGTAATAATATTTTCTCCAAGTTGTTGCCTCTCCAACTAAGTAGTCTATTCCCTCTTCAAAACACCAGGTGGGTAAAATTTCCCCTGGATTATTTGTCACTATCAAACAAGACAGTGTTTGCACACTTGTGAATAAAGTGAAGACAATTAACTTCTCATATACTTGAAAAGGATGTTCCACAGTCACCCAATTGCTTTATCTTCATTATTTTTAGTTGTAGAATTATGTAAATAGCAATTTAGAGAGCCTAGAGGATTCTAAAGATTCTGTTTAATGATTCATAATTGTTTAATTGGACTGTAAACTGGCCCCTGCAGGGAACTGAGCACAGGTACAAGTATTACTTCACATCCCTACCAACAATTGCTAATTGTTAGCTTTCATGTAAGCAACAGCTTCGAACCTCTCCCAGCAGCACAGTTCAACACTGCTAGGTATTAAAACTGCATTCCCCACACAAGCATCAAGGGTCTCAAACCACAGTCAAAACAGGGACAGCACCTGCTTCTGAGCAGAGGGTCCAGCTACACTCCCTAAGCCATCTCCCCACCCTCCCAGCAAGGATGAACAGGGCAAGGAGATAAATCACTGCAAAAGGGCAGCAGGTGTCTGGAGGAAAAAAAGGCCAGAGAACCTGAGATTATTTCTGCAGCAAGACTAACTGGCTTGACAAATGAAACATAATGGAAAGTGCCAACTCTGCTCTGCTCTCCACCCGCCTCCCCTCTGGTCATTTCATTTGCCCTTCTTCCTCTCAACAAAATAAAATGAAATGCATATTTTACTGTAAGCTTCTCTACAGTGCAGGCTGCAAGAGGCTGGAGGACTCCCCTAGGGAGAATGAGCTAACCAGTGATTGCTTCATCCTTTAATTCCAAAGGCCTGGGACTTTAATTTTCAATTTCCTTTATCCAGGGTTTTTCATTATGCTCACATTGCTCTTCCATATCCTTTGAGTGACAAGTGTGCTGGAAGGTGACAGACAGACACCATGTGTGTGGCCAGTACCAGAAAGAAACATCTCAAAACCTAGTTTGCAAACTGAAAGATCTTAATGACTTTCTGGATTATCAGATAAGGTTTGTTTTGGTACTGAGCCATACAGATAGGCATCTCACTGCCCAGTGTGATTAAAAATATAAATCAACAGCACCAAGGCTACAGAGAGATCCAGCGAGTGGTTATCAATACCTTGTAACCAGTTATTACACAGCAGAAAATAGATCTGGCAGTTACCAGGCTGTTTTTAATGGGATTTCATGACCCTACTTCCATCACTTGGTTAGATAGGAGAGGAAGATATGCTGTAGGGATATAGGGTTGGGTCCTTAACCATCTGCTTCTCTGCAAAGCATTTTTCTTTTCAAGACATCTATCTTCAAAGTATATAACTTCATAATTTGCAGGAAAGGAGAACAACCATAACAATATTGTACCATCCAAAGTACCTATCCTTATACTCATTAATGGCCAGGCAGGCCAAGTCTGATGACATCATGTTTGACTCAAAGACAACCAGAAAATTTCACTCCATAAATTCCTGTGATGGATTGCTGGCTCCAAGCCAGAGTGTTGACAGCAGACTATCATCTACTGCAATGCCAGAAGATGTCACACACACATGCCATCACCTTCCTCTGTCAGTCCTGACTGGCATCAGGTGCCCACATCGAGCGGGTTAACCATCAGTTAACCTCATACACAGAGATTACCTTTTCCCCCTCAATATCCCAGAGACCTTTGTAATTTAATCAATTCAAGAGAAAGATTCTCAGGGGTATTTAGAAGTGGCACAACTAAGAGTATTAGAAACTCTTGACTGTCAGAAAATACTCTGCTGAGACACTTATCCAGCAAGTATGACCCCTGGGGCAGAACCACTTGAGAACCAGCACTGAAGACAGCATGAATTTGAATGGACCAGGTATTCTAATCCTACACAGCAATTATGCATTATATATAAACATATGTACATTAATACAGATACATTTTTTTACTATATATACACACACAAGTGTAATTTTACAGGGATTATTGCATTTCTCTGTTGGTTTGAGTTAGCACGTGATGCTGACCTCTGGCTATTTCTAGAAACTCCCAAGCATGGCATAAATATGCAGAGGGCAATTCTTAGTCATCTTCCTCCATAATTAATTCTCAAAAATATTGCCTTGCATGGCCAACATGCAATTATTTGTAAAAAGGAAAGCTGTAATCACATTACATTTCCATGAATGGAAGATGCATTACATCTATTATTTTACATTTAAACAATAATTGAATATGTGAAGGACTAATTGCTGTGATATATTGAAAACATCTGCAGCCCAAAACTTGCAATCCTTTTTGTCTTAATTCAGAGAAGCTTGGACTTTGCCTACCTGCGAGGTGTTTTTAATTCTTAATACTTTAATTCTTAATACTTAATACTTTTAATACTTTAAACATACCTTGGCTTATCATGAATTTTAAGGACATGATCATTTAGGGAAGTCCAGAAGACTTGGTTTAGGATTCTCATGTCTCTTTAAATGTTTCAGTCAGAGTATGAAAAGCCCATGAAAACCTGGAGCTTTTTTCAACCACCACTAACACACACGTCAGCCTAATGCCCAGTGCTAAGTGAAGAGAGATTAAGAAGCAAGGGCAAAGGAAAGACATCATCAAGTGAATATGGAGAAATGCTTCTTGCCTTCCAGCTCCTCTCTCCTCCATCTCCCACGGCTCTGGACCTGTTAGATATAGCTGAAGAGCCAAACTTTAGCCTGAGCCCACCTGGCTCAGCCTGAATTAATGCCATGATCAATCCAGGAACATTTTCCTTCCAGACTCCTTTGAAGATGGAAACAACCTTGTGCAAACAGGGAGACCAGAAGTGAAGCTGTTCAGTGGCCCAGCTCTCTGCATTTGATTTCAGCTCTCAATTACAAGCATCACATCAAGGAGCCAAGTAGCAAGGAAAGGAAAAGAAAAGCAGCCAGCCAAATCTGCCATCCATTTTCAGAGTATAAATCCTAAACAAGTCAGATTTATATCAGTCTAATCCCCTTGTGACTGATCAGAATAGGAACAAAAGGCTGAGATCTTCCCTCCATTATATCATTAAATCAGAAAGAAGTCAGTTGCTCATCTGAGTGATACTCCACAGTAACACAGCACAAGGTTGACTCTACTTTGCAGTGAGATCCTATGGTACCAAGCCTTGTGGCATCCCCAAAGTCCCCACTATCTGAGCTAAGCTCAGTCTGCTGGGGCCAGGGTCACTGACAAGCCTTGCAGGGAAAGACTTTAAATGAAATTATGCTGGTTTCACTAAGTGAGGGAGGGGAAAAGGGTCAAAATCTTTATGCAGCCATGCCCTGCTTCACCTGTGCAAGCTCTCATTTTAGCACCATTTCTAGTCTGTTACTGGGCTTCTGACCCAAGAGAATGGAAGCTACATTACAGTGGAAAAGCACTGCCCTGCAAGTATTGGCATTAAGTACAACAGGGACTGCAATCACCTCACTCAGAGTAGTGGGCTGTAACTGCTAATTCCTCAAGGTTTTGTGGCTGCACATTGGCCCTGATTCTGATAGAGGCCAGTGCAGCTGCATTTCAGGGAGTGACAAAGCTGAGAAGTAATGAGGAATATTCCATTTTTCCATATCAGATCAGATCTCATCATTCTAGCTTAAGAAACAAGACTGGCTCACTGATGCAGACTCCCAATATTTTTGGTAAAGCACCCATAATGCTCCATTTTGCAGTGTTTACACAGAAGCAGGACTGCATGGCAAGGCAGTTCCCTGAAGCATAAGATTTGATTAACCTTGTTAGCTTGCCTTGCAGAGCTGCAAATGTTGTTAGACATCATGAAATTATCCAGCCCTATTTAAAACCCTACTGCAGTATTTGGCCTGCTGACCTCCCCCAACAACGAATTCCACAAGTAAAATTAACCACACAGCCCAGGTTCAGTCCCTGGTCCCAGCCAGCAGCAGCAGCTCTTTGAGCTTCATCTATGGGAGCTCAGAGCTTCTCCTGCTACTTTACCATTCCCCACTCAGTTTACAAACATGTCTTCATTTCAATCCTCAAAAACAGCATCAGTCCAGATCTTTAAAAGTATTGAAGACAATAAGCAGGAATGTATCCACCTTTAAAAAGCAATTGCCAAACCCCAAGTGCTTAAAAAGCTAAGGAGAATTAAAAGTATTATTCTCTGAAGTTGTCTCAAAGTTATATGGTATTACTGATGCTGCTGATAAAAAAAACTTAAAGACTTAATCTGCACTGACACCCAGGGAAGTACATCATTACAGACCAGTTAAGGCAACACACGTATGACTACTTGTATTACCAGAGTGCCTGCTCTATCATTTGTATTCATTACTGACAATCTTCAGTTCTAGTCTGGGTGAAGTTCCAAATAGGTGCTTCAAGAAGCAAAGCAATAGACCTTGCCTGACAGCTGAAAAGTTTTTAGCTTGAAGAACAACACTAGAATTAGAAGTAAAATGTGATAATACAGCCATGGAGTTGTGAGAGCTAACAATGCACACAGCTGGATGGCTCCAAGTTCTACAGAAGCAGTTTCTCCCTATCTTGCTGATTTTTACTCCACAAGTCTCCCCACTGGTTTGCACTGGATGCTCCCTTGGGTCCCTTCAGAGCTGCCTGTTGCTTTCTCCAACTCACAACAATAAGCATGCAAAGCCCTTCTGTTGGAGGCACACACCGAATCAATTAAACCAACATCATCCTTCTTAATCAAGGTTAATTTCAGTGGGTAGCATTTCTCTCTGTTGGAATATTGTCAGATGTTTTTAGATCTCCAACTTTATATAAATTTAGCCTCCAAATTTTCAAGGAGAGAGTTGCTAAGGTAACCAGAGCCAGCCATATTGCTCTATGTTCTCCCCATGGAGCTTCATTAGGGCCAATCAGTCATTTCCAGGGTAATAGAATGTGTCGCTTTCAGAGATAAGGATACAGCTTTTTATAGTGACAGAACATTTTATTAAACATGTTAACCCCTTGCCCTCTTAAGAATCAGGCACTGCCCTTTTCCTTAGAATTTTAATACCCAAGAAATGAGATTTAGGTAGACTAATTGCTAGCAGTTGAACACCTAAGGCCAGATCAGAGGAAATCAGCATGCCTGGAGTATGTTGCCTTGTGACAGCAAAATCAAGGGCAGCTGTGGATTGTTTTCTGCTGGTAGGGAGCCAAACCAACTTTATATCCCAGTAGCCAAGCACAAAGACTGCTTCTGAAATAGATCTGACCTGCATGAACCAAGGGGTTTGGTAGATACTTGTTTAGACATGGACTACCTGCTATGTTTGACTTTGTATCTGAACATCACTGTCTTTCAGATCACACCTATTCAGAGTCTTTATTAGCAGCTACTTTGATAGACTACTTGGAACAAACTGCTGGTATCAGACCAGTTCCTAGAGATGAGATTTAGATTCCCCCCCACCCCACCCCGCGAACTTAGAAACCTCCTTTGTTTCAGCCAGCTGAAAACAGCACAGGTAAAATATGCACCTTCTTTGGTCAAAAGACCTTGCCTGTTGTCCTAGTTGTCACTACACCACTCATTAACTATTAAAGCTAATTTCAGAACACACGTATCCTCATTTCATATGCATGCTGTTTTCCAAAATTCATTTTCTCCAAGACTTTCCAGCCAGTCCTAAGAAAGCAGCTTCAGAAGAACAAGTAATGTTTGAGTGAGCCACACTTATTCATCTGTCTTCCGAGTCCACACCTCTGCACAGAGCTGCTCCACAGTTATTTCTTCAACTTTAACAGTTAGTAGCAACACATTTATCCCCGTGCCTCCTTCTAATCAATAGAATCAAGATTGTCCGAGTTGGACTTGACTTCACCTTATGTAGGCAATTTCTGAAGACCTACATTAAGACAGAAAACACACTTGCTGCAGAAATAGTGTAAAAACTCACTAGCAGCTCCGTGCATCTCAGTCTTCATCCAATAAAGCTCCTCCAAGGTCCTGACTGCAAACTAAAAGCTGCAGTCATAAGACACCAGAAGCCCAAAGGAAAAGTTTCCCCTCCTTCCTCCTCTGTTAATCTCTTTGGAGGTTCCTCTGTGGTGCAGAAAGATACAGTTACACCCCATTGCCCCAGCTCTCCTGAACATCATGTCTATCTTATTAAATAATGGATATAACACTGCAGCCAGGAAGGACAGCATCTGTCAGCTGATACCGTATTTATTGTTTTCCCTTGAAAGAGTCCATTATTGTAATCCTGTAGCAGGTTCACTTACAGACAAACAGAAGTTTTACTTAAAAGAGGCAGGATCTTTTGTGCTGAAGAAGCAAAGACAGCTGGGCACTGGCATATTTTCGTCATGATTTTTCTTGCTATTATATATTCATTAGTGGGATAAGAAAAACTAATTATGTGAAACTTGAATAAAATTCATGAGATAACAGCAATACTGGTTTAAAAAAAGCCTCAGAACCCCCAGCACTTGCAGCACAGAGTTATTTAATGACCATCTGAGTAATAACTCTACTTCTTCCAGCTTTAATTCACAATTCATGCAGGCACATCAGTGTAATTCAGAGCAATCACCACACATATCTGGTTTGAATTTGTTTCTTTAAAATAGAAATGCAGGGGATGAATATACATTTGCATATAAGAACAGTAGCAGTGATGGATGATACCTAGAGAAAAAAGGAAAGTGGGCAAGGTGTTTAATCTTGGTAGTTTTGAGGCATAATGCTTACTTGGCCAGGTTTTTTTTCTCATCATCTCACTTGCCTCTTAAAAAAGAAATCTACTACCATAACAGAGGCTACAATGAACCTACAAAAACAGACTTGAAGCTTCATTTTAAGGGTCTTGAGAGTCCATTTACCTCTGCAAAATTGTCACTGCAATGGGGGACAGCAGTTTTGTGTCCATTTTCAGGAGAAGTGATACTTCCTCCCCTCCCTGCTCTGCTTGCACAGTGCTGCCATGAGGTCTGATCCTGCAGCCAGTGTGCAGTGTACACTAATGAGAATGAGCCCCCTTCACAGAGTTGCTGCAGCACAAATCCAAACTGTTCTGTTGCTGCCAATCTGCAGCTTCTGATCTTCCTACTCCTCTTTCTTGCACATGGCTGCAGTTGCTTCCCCCAGGCCGGAGGCTCCAGCTCTGAGCAAGCATCCTTCCTCCCTAAGGAGAGCCAAGGCACTGACAACTCTCCCTTTACTGTGGTTTTGGGAGGATGCAGCATTCCCCCAAGTCACATCACTCAGCCTTTCGCTTGCTGCTACCCCACCTCAAGTGGGAGATAGGGCTGGCAAGATGTGGATGCAAGCTCAGTAACATCCCTCTTTCTTTCAGTTCCCCAGAGGAGAAAGTCATCAGCAAATAAAGCTGGAAGCATCTTCCTCATCATCATTACCCATACAAATGAGAGTGTTTAGCATGCAAAGCTTGACTGGTGTTGCAGCTGAAGTAACACAAAGCTCAGCTCAATAGAAAAGGGCCAGCAAGTTATAAGGAACATGCTCAGAGCCCAGGCTCCAGGGGAATACCTCTCCATTAGTAATCATTAAGCACTGAAGTAGGAAATTAGAAACAGAACCTGTTCTGCTGTAGTCATCTTTGCCAAAATCCCTGGTACAATGGCTACCCAGGTTCTCTTTAGCTTCTCTTCATCAGTACTCCACTGATCTCCAGCCAGGCATGGAAATCCTGGGCAGGCTGCAGCTGTTTGTGAAGCCATGGGGAGCAGTTTCTCAAAACCTACACTCTCCAGGACTGTCCCCTTCTGTAGCATGTGATGCTTTCTCTGCTTTGCAAATCAAAACACCTTTCTAACAAAGGAAAAAAGCAATAAAAAGAAAAATCAACCCCCTGCAGGAAGCCTGTTCCTGGACTTGAACATCTGCCTCATCTGCTCTGTGAAACAGCTAAGTGTTATGAGCATAATCAGCCTCAGAAGCATTATGGGGTGAAGCTGCTTGACTTGAGGGCTCCATGGAGGACCTGAAATCACAGCACCCATTTGAACTGTTACCCTTTGGTGCAGAAAGGCAACTCACTTCACATCTTGCTTCATAACCACCAGCACTTCCCATTTACCTTTTACTTCGGGCTCAATTCACAGACTGACTCCTATGGTTTCCCTCAGGACTACTGTGTCTCAGCTGAGAGATCCTTAGACCTCATCCACCACATCCTGGGCTGCCTGTTGTGGCCCTTCTGAAACAAAGACTTCCAGGCACCAAAATCCCCCTTCCCTGAAGGTACTTAACCTCCATTTATCTACAGGCTGCCTCTGCTGCTATGCTGGATCTCTGCAGCTTTTTCCATCAGCTCTGGTGATAGTTGTTCTTAAGAAAGGAATCTAGGATAAATATAAACTAAAAAGTATTGGTTCAATACAAAACACAACTTCCCTCATTTTTACTCAATCAATCCTTAACAAAAGCCCTTGGGACAATAGGATGTTCTTTGCAGCTCAATACCATGGAACAAGTAACAAAGCCCATGGTAATGATGTGATTGACATAAGTTATCTTGGAGAAAGCACCCATCAAAAGGCTTTTTCCAGCTGTTGCTTCAATGCAAAACCAAGTCATCTCTGATTGCAGTTATGCCATCTACCAGCTATGAGAAGCATGAAAAATCTCATGGTTTTGCTATGTGTGCAGATGGTCTGCCTCATGGGGTCTGAAAACTAAGGTAAGAAAGCTAATAACCAAATAAAGGCAGAGGAGAAAACGTAAGTGTTTGGGAGGAGTTTACTTCCCTTCTCTCTAATGAATTAAACTAGTCTATTATATTTCATTTTTTTCACATGTGGAAGCAGAAAAGCATCCCACTTTCTGCAGATCACAAGTGGAGCTTCTTAGGCACTGTTGCTCAGCTGGAGATTATGAACAATTCACCAACTGTTTAGGATTTTGAGCATCCTTTGCTCCTGCTGGAGTTATCATGCCAATGAGCACCCAGACATTTGAAAGCTTATGCAAAACTCGTCCAAATAAACTATCTAAACCCCTTTGATCTGCAAGTCACAGCAGGAAAATAACAGCTAAATCAGTCTTTCATATTGCAGCACTTGTGCTTCTAGCTGGAATTAGGAAATACACAGAAACAGTTTTTTAACCTCAAAATGAGACACTTCAGAGTAAGTGCCACCTTAGGCCACCCTCTTGTGGCCAGGGATAGTTTTGCAGCCACCTTGTCCTCCCTCTCCATCACACTGACAGCCTCTATTCCCTTCAGCCCATGCTGTTTTAGCTCCTTTGTGGGCTCCTCCCCCCTGCAAAATGAGCCTCCTGAGCAGAAGCACCAATGCTAGCAAAGAATTATATGGGAACAAGCCCCACGCTTGGGACATCAGATTCCCAGGCTGGAGGAAGATGAGTGGTAAAGGCTGGGAGCAAGAGGAGTCTGTGCTTCCTTCCAAGGACATTGCTGCATCTGGAACCCATCTCACCACACTGTTCATGAACTCCAGAGAAGCTGACCTGCTCCTTGCCTTGGCTGGTGCTTGCTTATGAGCAACCTTCTCAGCACACCTTTCACCCTGCAGCGTGGCAGCAGGCTGGGGAATAAAAACCCAAATTGTTTCTGCATTGCAAGGGCTCTTCAGCATCGCAGGGCATTCAGCTGCTGAGCCTGAATGAGCCAGTTCAGTGAGCTGATCTAACAGGAGGGGGAGTAGAAACAGAAAAGTCTTCCAGGAAATCAATTTCTTGACCTAATTTGCCCTGAGCAGGTGAAAGGGAAGCAGGGAGAGGGTGCAGCTGAGAGCTGGTAGAGGAAGGTGATGGTTGCATTTCAGTGTCAGAACCCTGGTTAGATGTCACACCAAATCACACCCTAAACATCTCCTCTTATCTCTTTTCCTGTCCCGGTAGGATAACTAATGCATGCCCACATTGTGACCACATCATAAATATGTGCCTCTAGTTAAAGGCCGCAGTAGATTGGAATTTAGGGTAAGCTTCCCTTAGTCTTTTTATTTAAATCTACTTTTGCAAAGGAGTAGCAGCACCTCTTCTGTCCTCTATACAGGATACTTATTAATACCAATGAAAGGGAGTAAACAAGGCAGCAGGAAAAACAATCAGGGTATTTTACTGTGTCTAATCCTCTTTTTGAATCACTTATTTATACAGGCCAGGGTGATTTTCTTGGTCTGATAAGCATGGCTGATATACACATCGCAAACACAGAACAGACCTCTGCTCAGTCAGGTTTCTCAGTGTCTCACTAGAGTGCTTTTGTTTTATATCTCTCTGTACTTTTGTGGTGATACAAAACATTAATGCTCAGCTGGGTGGGCAATTGGTAAAGGAAGAACTAAATATGCAGTGAGGATAATTTAGGAAAAGGGTATTGACAAATCTAAGGACTAAAGACAATTATATTGGATTTAGGCACTAAGGAATGGGTAAAGCACTTATGCCCCAGCAGCTATTGAAGTAAGAAGAATTGATGCCCAACTCTTCAAAAAATCTTAAACCTTTGCAAAAGTAAGGGGCAAGAGAAGGACACAGCTGGCCTTGTGCTGGTGGTAAATAGGAAATGGGGATTTCCTGGCTTCAGGAAGTCCTTTTGCTGCATAAATTCAAGGCAGCAGATTTTTGCCCTTTAGTCCTCTCTGCACCTAAGAGGACCTCTAGGTCAGGGCCCTGCCAGTGGCCAAGCCTCCAGAAGAGCTGCCCCAGTCAGTAATGGTAAGTGCAATGTGGTAGTGCATGCAGCTGGGACCTATTCCAGTCCATCCAACAGCAAGATCTGAACTATAACTAAATTCATGCTTTTTCTCAACAAGCTAAGATGCTCTCCCAGGAATCTTTAAAACCATGTTTTTCCCCCCAGAAAGAAGCAATCCTAGTTTCTTTTCACCTTTTACTGTACGTCCCTACGTGCTCAAGGTGCAAGTCTCAGACCAAGAATCCAAGCAGCAAAAAGAGCCTGTTCAGAGTTTTGTAACTCATGAATCTGTCTCGATCTTTCTTATTTCACTGTGTATTCGATTTAAGCTCTCCCAGACAACACAAGGAGTTAACTGCCTGGTTCTGCAGAGTTGGATAGATCTGTTCATACAAGACATAGTTGCTCAGATAAAATCTTTGTCAATACTTTCGTCAGATCCATCTTGCAAGCACCAATAAGTATTCTCTCACTGGCCCATCTTTCCCTTTTGTATTATACTTGTTGCTTTTTAAAGCATATGGTG
This sequence comes from Aegotheles bennettii, assembly GCA_013398125.1. NCBI lineage: Eukaryota > Metazoa > Chordata > Aves > Caprimulgiformes > Aegothelidae > Aegotheles > Aegotheles bennettii. Next base: position 1,674,865 of record VZRW01011345.1, on the reverse strand, counting down.
CAAGGATAAAACCTACTGAAACTCAGATTTACACTACTGAAACTAAATTTTCTCAGGGAGAGGATAAAGCTAAGCAAACAGGAAAGAGCTGATGTCTTACACCTTCTTTGATGCCCTCTCAAGAGGCCTCCAGGCTCTGGTACAGTGCAGGCCAGTTGAAAGCCTACACACATGGTACTCTTGGTTCTCATGGCCAAGAGACCAACCATCCCAAGTAGTAACTGCTGAGGGCAGCATCTCTTTAGAGCAGCAGGCCCAGGATTTTCTTGGTGTAGGAAAAGCAGGGCCACTGCATAGCAGGCTAACAGGGTGCTCTGCAGCACAGAAGCAGCTGTTATTTACTGCTCTGGACTCATCAGGAGTAACTTGCTGAGCAGAGCTGTGCAGGTTGTAATGAAATGCTCAGCTCACTGATTGCAGTGAGCACGGTTGTAACAGCTGGTGGCATGTGACAGAAGTGTCCAGGCAGGGGCTAACAGGATAACTAGGTCTAACTGTTCAACCCCTCCAACAAGCTCCATGTGTGATGGCAACACAGAGAAGCTTCCCAACACCTAGTTTTCAATGTCTAATGGGGCTGTGGGTAAACCAAACTGTCAGTCCAAATCCTAGAACAATGAATCACAAGGTGCACCTCCATGAACAAACAATGGTTGAGCTGGCCAGAGTAATCTCCCCATTTCTGGGTCACCCAGAGCTACTGGGAAAGCAGGCAGCCAGCACATCAGTTGCTAACCAGCCCCAAGAGGATCATGTCTTCCTGTTTCCATCCTCAGGGAAGCATGACCTCTTAAGAGGAAAGAAATATTGATGCTTAGAGCTACAGCATATAAATAACATTGGCAGAGGTCTTCGTGAGTCTCAACAAGAGGGATAAATCAGTGTAATGGAAAGTACCTAATTGGAGAGAAAACACTAATTTCTTCTTAATTACTCCTGACAAGTTATAAGAGCTATGAGGATTCCCATAATGAAATTTAAAAGAATTCTCTCCCACTGAAGAAAACAGGTAAAGTTCAGCAGGCCTGCAGACTTTAGTGCTAGGGAAGGCAAGGAAAAACTAAAGGAGAGTGGAAAAAAGCATTTCTGCATGCCTTGTAACCCCAGGCACTCACTGTGCACATGAGATCTGGTCCCTGTTCTGTAAATCATCATGGTACATGGGGAAATAGGTCCTAGTTCATCCCTGCCAGCAAGAATAACTAGTAGTGACAGTCAGAACGGCTTCACCAGACATCTGCCCTGTTGGCATGGCAGCCAGGGGGGTACAGAAATCCCCTTAACCCCTCCCGAAACTCTGCATCTCCAGGCCAAAAATATCCATTCTCTGCAGCTATATTGGTCTGATTTTTCAAGGAGTAAACTGCAGAGCAGGGCGAGACCAAGCACACCTCTGCATCTGTCCTAAGGCTTGTTAACACTCACAGGCAGCACACTCAAATCAATAGCCCCTTCCAGGGTCTTAAGTTTCACAGCAGGTCATTATTTGATCTGTTTATACAACTTCTATGGTTTATTACTGGTGACAACAGAAGTAGAGGGAAACATGGTTTTCACCCTAGCTGTGACCAATAGGTTACAGAGCAGGAATATCCAGAGTAAGTGAATGAGTAATTTCATTAGGGCAAGCATTAAACACTGATTTTTTTTCCTGTCTGCAGGAGGAGGAGTGCTTTCCAAGGAAAGTGTCTAAACACAACAAAATGAGTTTAAGAAATAAAATAGCCTAAAAATAGGGATGCAGTTCCTAAGATGGCACTGTTAGAATGCTCTCTGGCATTAGTCCCATCCATATCCCACTTCCCTATCCGCTTTCAGGCAGGGCAGAAGAAAAACTGTCCAAACCCCTACCTTGCAGTGTCAGAGGAGGGCAGGGTTTCTAGCCACCTCATTTTCCATGCTGCTGCTGCAACATCTGCACTTACATTAAGCTGGAGTCACAATTGCGCATTTTTTCCCCCTTTGATAAACCTTAAACTGAAAGACCTTTGGTTAAGGCACCCATGTGTAAGCATCCCTGGCATGCTGCAGGCAAGCCCAAAGAGTAGCCTAGGGCTGAGCATGAGATGCAAACCCAGTTTAAGCCTTTAACAGTATGAAGTTTTCACTGCTGTTCCACTTGAAGGATGTTTGGAGTTGGATACAGCTGCAAAGCATGCAGCAGCCATCTGCCTCTCTGCTAGAGCTGTTGCAGCTTACACCTCAGCACATTCACAGAGAAAGAGAAAACCAACCACTTCTCATTTCAGCTGCTTTTAATACTTCACCTATAAACTGAGGCATCCAGGAGCACACACACACATCCCAGCAAGATGCCCTGCAGTAGGGCAGGGCCCTCCAGGAGCAGTAATGCTCACACCAGTAACACCATATAAATTCTCAGCCAGATAAGGACTACTGCTGTCCTCAAATCAGCCCAGAACAGGCACTACCCTGAGCTAAGAATAATCCTTCTTTCACTCCTTTATCCTTTTTTTCAGTGCAGATATAAGGCACAGATCCAGAAGGTGGTAAGTAGCTTTCCAACTGATATCAAGAAAAAAAAGTACCAAGTCAGCACCACTTGGAGAAACTTTCTAAAACAAACAGGAGCAACTCACCACAGCTGAAATACAGCAGTCCTCAGCTTCTGCCCTGGCATCCTCCTCTCCTGCTAACACTTCATGCATCACAGCTCTCAGATAGCCTTGCTGGCCCTTAAATGCACTGTGGTGTGAGCCAGTTTCCTCCTTCCTTAATTGAAGAAGGCTGGGGGCAACACCTGAGATCAGTTTGTAATTGCTTCTCAGAGCAGATGGCTTCATTGCTCTTAATGAAGCCAGCTAAGAACATATATTCTCCAGGGGGGTTGTGGGTGACATCCCTGAGGATGGGAGAGAAAGAAGTTATTTTCTTTTACGTAATCCCCAAAAAGCTTGTGAAAATTCAATTTTCAGTATTTATTTTGTAACTCAAATTTTACTTTGCTGGAATTAGTGGGATGGAGACACAGAGCTGAACTCTCTGTTTGTCCAGTATCTGGCCAGAGCATGTGGAAATCTCAGACATGTTTTTGCCACAGCAAATCCTGTGGATTCACTAAAGTGCACAAGTTAGATCTTGCACATGTTCAGGAAATCTAGGACACCACAGGGTAAATTTTGGTCCAATAACACCTGAATCAGATGATTTATATGCTTTGTCTTATACTTCTCTTAGAAATGGTCACATGAAATATAAATATTATAAAGAAATGGTCTTCCTTCAGTGTTTGCTCTGAGTTTAATGAAACTGCTCTTATTTGTGAAAGTTTCTTGCCTATAAAAATATTAGCTAAGTCCTAACTCATGATCTGTGGCTGTTGCAAGCTGCTCACTGTCAGAAAAATACACATCCTGTTAGTGAATAAACCAGAACTGCTCGTTGCCTCAACTTTCATCTCCTCATGCGGATGCAGTGAGACTGTTGTTGGGAACTGTCACAACACAGCACGTGGATGACAGTGGAGATGTCCCAGTATTCATCCCAACAGGTGGGGAGCACTTGCATAGAATGCTGAGGGTCTAAACATGATAAGAGGATCAAATTAATGAATTATTTTTAATAACTATAGTAGAGGCTTTCACGCAAAGGAAATGCTGCACACAGCTGTGTGCCAGGGACGATGAAAGAAAACACATTAAATAAATCTTTGGAAGTTTTCTTGTCTCTAAAAAAGGACTTGTTGGACAAATCTCTGTGCGTGTGTATAAATGTTCAGTCTGTACCAAGCTCTTTAGGCAGCTACATCTTTAGTGGAAGGCACTTCACAGCCTTGTTTGGATCAGAAGGAAGATTGTGGCCAGACAGATGGGCAAATAGTTCACCTTGGGAAATTTGCCAGCTGACTTTTCCTGCCTTCACACTGCTGATAAGAAATGTGTTTTCCCAGGCTCGCCCACCATCTCAGAGGCTGTCTCCAGTCCTGTGGTGCTCGTGCAGAGCTGCTGAGGAGCTGTGGACCCACGTGCACTATAGGGTTAACAAGAAGCCAGGCTGTAAAAGCAATTCCAGCCCTTGCTAATCCCATCCACTGAGCTGTGAGTCTCAAGCTTTCCGAGCACAGCTGGTTGCTGCATGTGCCTTTATATTATAGCAGAGCACTTTATCTTTTGGCTGAATTTTCGTAGGGCTGTTGAAAATAGTGATGCTTCAAGCTGCTCTGTCCAGATAAAGGACTGGGGCTGGGCTTCTTGGAAATGCAGGATTTATGTCCCCAGTCAGAGTAGTTTTCCTTCTGGCATGTGCCCAAAGTGCCCATAACCTGTGTGCTGGGAGAGATCAAATAAAGTCTACAGGGCAGGGTGCCCTTGATTTTCTCATCATAGTTTGATCTATGTGGTGACCTTCCTGCTGCTGGCAGTAGTATACTCATATATTCAGACATGGACCTTCTTCTTCTGTGTTTGCTCCCCTGGCATTACCCTGGACTTCTCTGCCTCATGATTCTCTCAGAAAGTCCTAAAATCTCCCTGTCTTGTGTCTCCTGGACATCTCCCATGCTTGTCACCCATGGGAACCACCTCGGGGTAGCTGTCCTCTGGCCATCTTGACTGGTGCAGCTGAGATAACCATGCCAAGGATGCTGATGGTCAGACTCCAATCTGTAACTGGGGGGCACTGAAGGATCCAGGAAACTGGTGTGAGGGGAGAACAAGCCAAGAGATGGGGACCATGGCTGTCTTTGTGGCTGGTGACTGTCTCTCCCTATAGAGAGCACTAGACAGCTATTAGGTGTAATCTCATTTCTTCTTGGTCTTTGTCTCTCCCTGGCCCCTTTGGCCACTTCCCCATAGTTTAAATCCCAGCCAATTTCATTAGGGAAGGCATGACTTTTGTGTGTCCAGTGCCCAGGGCAATGGCATTCTTATGGCTTTTGGAGCACTATAGGTTCTACTACAACAACAGGATCAGTTGTGACAGCAATGTGAACCCAGACATGGGGAGAGGATTCATTTTTGACTTTTCTGAAGTTAGACTGGATACATTTTCTCCATACCTTCCTGCAAGTACTGAAGGTAGGACGACCTATGGCAATGATGTTTTGGAAAGGCAAGCCCCTGCTAATTTCAGCCTACCTGGCCAAGGGCAGCATCAGGCGGTTCAGAAAGAGACTTATTTTCAGTGATTTACACATCTTTTTGTGCACCCAACAGATCTGGGTGCTGAGGACACAGATTGGCTCAGAAAGCCCTCAAAACCTTTTTTTTCCCCATCTTATTCCCTTACCTGCTGATTTTATCCCAGTCTTGACTGGAAATGCTGGATTTTTTTCTTCCCTAAATATTCCACTTTCTCTAACAAAACATGGATTGCACTTGTTTATCTGAACTGAAGCTGTAAAGGGTTTAAACCCATTAATATTCAAGGTGGATACTGCTTTCACACATTGCACTGTGTGGAAAACAGAGATGTTATTTCAATGAATCAGTAATTACTGCTCATAAAATGCTATGAAGGTATGGTACACCACTGTTTATTATATCATTATTTTAGGTTGTGAAAGGAAAGTGCTTTTCCACAGACCGGTGTGAGCTTGTGTCTGCTGCCCTACGCAGATAGTGATGTGCTAGAGCTCATTAGAAGAGGCAGGATGCCAGACCCCTGTAGCGATATACAGACCTGGCCTTACAGAGCATTCTGCAAACCCCAAGAGTTTACAGCCTGCAAATAACTTCGTTCAGGCCCAGTAGTTTCTGCAAGAAAAACCTCAGCCAATCCTGATTGCTTGCTCAGGCACAGTGCAGGGTAGCTGGACAGAAAACGGCTGGCTCAGCAGAGCATCTTGTTTCAGCCCACCTCGCCCTTGCCCGCGCTCACTCCACAAGCTTGGTGCCGGGTCCACTCTGTGTCTTGGACAAGGAACAATTCATCATGTGAAAAAGGAAGGTGTCAGGCCATAGAGTAGTTACTGGGAACACGGGGATTGAATGACTAAAGGCCCATTTAAGTGACAGGAATTTTGCCTTTCATTTCAGTGTCACAAGAAAAGAAGGGAAAGTTTCTAAGGTTTCATTCAATTGGGGTAAGTACCAACAGTTTGTTTGGTTATCCCAGAGCCTTTTATCTGCAGTAAATACAAAAAGAAAAGGCCTTTGAACAGACAGATTGAGCAGGTGTTAAATAAGTTGTTACCCTTTTGCTTATTCTGGTGCAAGCAGCCAATTTTCATTGATGGAGGCTTTACAGGGCTGCCTAGGTAAGATCAAGAAAAAGTAAATCGTATTAGAGACATTAATGATGGAAATTTAACATGTTGCTATGGCTTACCCTGGACAAGCCAGTGGATTGATGCATGAGGGTCATGCATTATTTTAGCTGAAGAACTGTTGATAAATAATGATGAGGTTGCAGAAGATGATTCAAGAGACATAACTGCATAAACAGCTACAGGCAAGCAGTGTTTTTCCTTTATCAGAACTCTCCAAAATCTGATTCTTGAAAGGCTGTGCTGCAGTGAAACTTTACCTCCTGACTTCTCACCCCCAAAAGTCTCTGGGTTTCACCCAGAATTGGATTCTGTGCGATGGAGACAGTGGTCTGGTTTCAGTGTAATTCTTCTCCACTCTGGTGCCAGAGAGGTCGAGTAGCAGCTGTGAGACTGAATCAATATTTGCAACAATTACATGGAACTTTACTTTCAAGCTTTCTGAGTTCAGCTGTCTTTCAAATTTGGCAGAAATAATTCTCCACCATCTACTCGTTGATTTTAGCAGTAGACCTGAACAAACAGTCTTGGCAAGCAGGCAGATGGTCCAGTCCCAGCTACCTGTGCAAATCTGACTGGGTTTGCATGGTGTCACTTTACAAAAGGAGTACAAGAGTTTTGAGAAGCTGAAACACATCTGCATAATATCATTTGGGTCAGGTGCTCCAGGCAACAAATATTTCCATGCAGTTAATTTATTGTCCTTGGAAAATATCTCAGAGTTGATTGTTCATGAACATTTAAGGGGTTTCCTATAGGGCAATTCTTTCTCCTTCTGACAGAGTATCGATCCAGCCATTCTGTCAGCTCCTGTACCAGTTTAGTCACTACCACAGTTACTGCTGCAGCAGTAAAATTTATTGAACAGACTTCCTTGCTCTGTAAGGTAGAAAAACAGGGCTCTGTCTGCTCATTCCCTAAAAGCATGCTGTAATTATCTTAGGAGGTGAAGAGCTTTGAACATTTATGGAGCTGCAGACTGTATTTTCAAAATTGGATGCTAGGAATGGCAACCAAAAAAACCCCATAGAACAAGCAAGAAAGGAAAAAAATAATTTTGTGGGCTCTCACTAACTGCTGTTTGCTTCTTCTGGCCATACAAATCCCTTCCTGCTCCTGACAAGTGCAAAACTAGCTGTGGGCTCGGTGGGTTTCTCGCCCTCCTCCTCTACTTTTACTCATGCTGTCCCTTGTAAGGGACAAGCCCTGCAAGGCAGCTGGAAAAACCCATTTGTATGAAATGCTGTGCCCACTTTGCATCCTGACACATATGGCCAGAAGTGTACGGACACAGAGGGGAGAAGGGAGTGAGCAGGACTGCATGTGTGCAAGTGGGAAGCAAGGCATTTGGCACCTGTTGGCTCATTAGTTTGCCATTAAATACCAAGAGTAACATGTGATGCATTCCTATACCCCTCTAGCTGTCAAAGGTATTAAAATGCCCAGTGCCATCTGACTGGGAATGTGAAAGGCAGTGGTGGAAAGACATGTCATATTAAGCAACTAGGAAGCCAAGGGACCAGCTGGCATCTTAAGAAGGTGTCATTTGTAAGGCACAAATGGGTCTAAGTGAGCACAAGGGAGGCTGTGATCCTGAGCACTGAAGCACGTACTTCTCTTTAAGTAGCCAGTAATTCCACTAAATTCATTGGCAACAATATTTTTGACCAACTCTTCTCTGTGTCTAATGTTCCCTAGATAAAAAATAGAAGTGATAATATCAGCTTGCCAGTTGTTGAGGCTTACAGGCTAAATGTTTGCCGAGTGCTTTGAGATAGGAACCTAGGAAACAGGCCCAAAGGGGACTCCGAGGGTACCAAATCTCATAGGCACATCCACTGCTTAATACCTTTGATAAATTTAGCAAGCTCCATCCTGAAACCTGTTAAATTTCTCACTCCTAGCATTTTGGCTGGCAAACTATTCCCAAATGTTACCTTTCTGAGGATTAGAATCAGGGTTGTTATGATGGGCAAATGATGAAAAAAGAAGGAAAGCCAATTAAAAAAGGATTATCAATTGCATTACGAGCCAAAAGGAACAAGTGTCCTCTGAACAGTCCATTTGCTTCCTGCCTGGCTCTGGGCACCGTCCCCCTACTGTTATGTCCCTGTTCTTCCTCCCTTGTCAGTTCCAGGCATTATCCCCCCCATTACTCCTTTCTGCTGTCTCCAGGCACTGCTCCTTCCCCATCTTCTTCCCATCAATTTTTGGATCCTCTCCTCTTCCACCACCTGATTTTGAACATCAGAAATCCAGTCTCCCCTTACAGCCCTGGACCATGGACATTTACCCTGTTGCACCTAGCTCCTGGCACCCCATTAGTACCCAGCCCCATCCCAGATGGGCCAGGAAAACCTCTGGCTGCAGAGAAGACCCTCTGAATTTGATGAGATAGCATTTCTTCCCTTCATGCTGGCTCATGAAATGAGCTGTATGGAGAAAATGGAGAGCCTGATGGAGGGGTGTGTGGGGAGGGTGGTTGCACCATCAGCCCCAGGCTCCCAAAACCTGTCAATAACCATCAGGGCAGGATGGTGGCTGGGCCAGTATCAGGAACCACAAAAGCAAGAAGGAGCCAAAACCACAGCAACAAGCCATTATTTTTCTTCTCTTTACAGTCATTATTTCATAGGATGAGAAATTGCCTTTGTTAAACATTTTAAAATTGAGGCCACTTTCTGTGCAGCAGTCGTGATCTGCCTGTCATTCCCATCCAACGGTGGGGAGAGGACTTGGTTCTGGATATCATCCATCAACGACAGATTCACACTACAGTGTGATGAAGGGCAAGGCAGGGAGGAAGGTAAGGGGGGGGGGCAGGGGAGGGGCAGAGGGCTGGCAAATAACATACAGAAATTTCATTTTCAGTTTCCAGCTCAAAAACAGCTTGCCATGGCCCAAAGCCATTTCCTGTGGAGTGTAATGACTTTGGTAGTTGCTCTGCACTTATTAGACAGGCAACCAAAAAAAAAAAGAAACCAACAGAAGAAGCAGTCTTTGAAAATGAAGCAGACATTGCTAACAGCAGCTATCCGTCTTAGCCTCCATTCCCCCTGGAAACAGATCCTAGTAATTAGCAAGACTCCTAAATCTCTCCTGGAAATATAGAAAGTTAAATAAAACCCCAAACCTGCTCCCATCCCTCTGCGAACATCATCAGAGGGAGTGAAATCGGGAAGATGCATTCACAGCAAAACCAGCAACTGGCACCACAAAGAGCCAATTTGCTCCTCAGCAAAACCATCGCAGCCGCCGTGGTGTGGAGCCCTGACCTGGGGCAGTGTGACAGCACGAGCCAACCTATGGCAGCTGTCGGGAGAAATACGGTCCTGCAGCCATCCTCTTCCTGCGTGAGACTCGATCAGGGCACCCAGGCAAAATACCCTTAATCCAGAACTGGCAGCGTTCGAAGGAGTCACTGTGCATCTGCTGTTTTGCACACAACGCCTTCCGTTTTGTCTCCACCTGATGAGCTTCAAACCTGCAGCCAAGAGCAACGGCGTTGGCCCTGTGGATCATTTCCTAGTCAAACAACTGTGCCTGCAGTGCTGATTAATGTTGAAGGATAACTAACTTCCTCCTCATCTGTGATTCCTCTGTACCTCTTAGCCTGTTCATGTGGAAATGGCTTAGCGCTGGATTTAAACAGGGCTTCTTCCACAGCTTAACTTTGCCTGGTATGTGTCCGTGTTGTGGCTTGTATCCATGTGAAACAAAAAGTGTGTTGAGGGTAATGGAGCAGAAGGACAGAGGGTCATCATTATTTTCTAAGCTGCTTTGGGGATTCCAAAGAAATCACTTGCAAGTGTCAATTATGTAGGCATTTTGATGTGGCTGTCTCACGGAAGGAAGTTTGGCTCTGCCACACCTTCCTGTCGTTCAGACTGCCTTCACCTGAATGTTAATGATTAAAAAGACCCTTCAAGCTTGGAAAGAACAAAACCAGTGAAACATTTGATGTGGCGAGATGGCACAGGGTGACCCAGAGTGCTGGCCTTTGTGGATGAAAAATGTGTCATTTAAAGTTTTGCAGTTTGTGGATCTCTCCCAGAGATGAATTTGATTTCCTGGCTTTTGCATTCACTTCCGATTTCAGTAGAAATTGGCTCAGGCAATCAGGCCAGGACAGGGAGATGTGTCCAGCCTGATTTTGTGCACAGACACTTCACCATCACCCGACAGAGGTATAATGGGTGGTCTCGTCCAGCAGCCCGGGTTGGTTGCTCTGTAAATAGGAGAGCTGGCCCGATGAATGCTGAAGCTGTTGCCAGTACCAAAATACCCACACCAGTCCTTAAAACCTTTCTGGCTAAAGAGGTGCTGTGTGAAGGGCTGGAGATCTTCAAGAGATGAAGAGACATTTCATCCCCACCAGAAAGTAGCTGAAATGAAACAGGAATGCATAGACCATGCCACGCTGAACATCTACATTCAGGTTTTAACTAAATCAGGACTCTAAGGGGATGGAGAAGTTGATTGTCCAATGGGAGATAAAAAATCATGCCTTCTTTTATTATGTCTGTGAGCTGCCGGCAGCAAGGAGTGCCTGTATCTTGCAAACTGATGATCTCTGATTTGAGGAGTTTGGCCGCTCAGGTTTCTTGTAACTGTGTTTGCTTTTTGGCCCAGAAGAGGTAAGAGCAAGAGAAATCACTTTGCTGTTTCAGGCGATGGGGAGCCAGTCAAACAGGCTGAGATCCTACCCAGAGCTCTGCACGGGGGACCCTGCCTCCACAGGGCTTGTCCTGCCCATTCAGTGGGATGATTTCTATTAACTTGAATTGTATATTATCTCAAACCACTCAGGAATAACCTGTGTGAATCTCTTTCAATGAAGGCCTTTCCCATCTATTTATAAATTGAAATACCCTGGAACAGTAATGGAAAACTCACGTCCTGGAGGAAATTGATGGAAATATATTTTTTTCTTCACTGCCAGACAGAGTGAAACTCTCTGACTCTTATGATATTTCATGTTTTTCTTAGCACTGAAACTCCTGTGGATGCATGATTAGATAAAAATCTCAGCTACTGGTAAAAAGAAAGAGTACGTTTTTAGCCAGCAGGATTGCACAGAAAATCTCGAATTCAACGTTAGGGCTTAGGAAGCAGAAGGTGCATTAAAAATAAGATAAAATATCATACTTTCTTAGATTCTGACTCATGCTTTGGGGATTGGAAATTCTGAAAATGGTTAATTGGTAAAAACACTTGGGACATTCTCAGCTAGAATGTCTTCTGTTCCAGGACCACAAAGGGCTAGGGTTTTATCTACAGGTACGAGAGCAATGGGAATTACACACCCTGCTGTATATTTCAGTATCCAGCAAGACATTGTTTTGGCATGTTCAGATACCTCCATAGCTCTGCACATATGCACCACAATGGGATTTATTTTCCTTTAAACTGAGCTAATCAGCATCTATGGAAGGCACAACAGACTTCAGTACAATTTGTTAGTATATTATAGATCATGTTTTGGGGTTTTTTTGAGCAAATGAGTACCCTGAATAATCAGTGCTATTGCATTCAGTTAATTCAGTTTGGTTCCTGCATGTAGAAGAATCACACAGAGGTTCTGAGCACTGGATCATCAGATCTCAGGTCTCTTGCACCAGCATGTGTGTCCTCACCAGAGGATTGTCCACTTGTCATTGAAAGTGGTGGTTAAAGATGTAAAGAGGTACCCTAAATCTTATTTCTATTTTCTTATGCGAGGTCACACAATCTGTGTGAATAATTAAGAACCTGTAAATCCAAGAGACTCATATAAGTGGCTGAGTAACTATCAAAGCTTTGAATCAATGCAAAATTTAACCACATTAATAAAGAATGGGTACAAGAATTTTATTCATTGCTATATAATACCAGTTTATGGCTTAACTGAATCACAGGAAATGGGAAACAAAGTCCTTGACAGTTCATTCCAGAGCTACCCTTACAGAACACAAGTCTTATTATTTATTTGCCTTGTCCTTGATAAATACACACAAAAGAAGGGAAGATTTTACAGCAGAAAATATCAATAATGTCTTAAGGGAGTCAGGCAAAATTGGTTTGTCTATTTACAAATCAATACATAAAATCCTCCATAAAGCTGATACTTATTTAACTTTGATGCCTGAGCATTATTGTGGCTGTAAAGAGTTGTTCTTTGTAATGTGCAATGGCATGGAGCAGCGAAGCTGCATTGGCTTTCTGGTTTCCTATCTGCATGCTGGTGTCAGTGCAAGACACACGGTTTCATCAGAGTTGTGGGCTGTGGATGTGTGCTAAGCAGCCCACCGTGCCTGGAATCCCACAGGAATATGCTTCATCTATGACTCAGGGACCTCCTGAGACCCTTCTCTCTCATCTGAATGCTCCTGACATTTAGTCCTCCTGTCCTATCAGACAAATCCATTGCAATGTTTCCATCAATAACTCCCAGAGGGGAAGAATTTTTCTCCATATGTTTTTGTTGTCTTGTATGAGGGAGTAATTAGACACAAAGCCCCATGTCAGAGCATGAGGTTAACATCCCATTGTGTGCCCTGTGTAGGAAAGGCAGCCGTTCCTGCCCCTTTGTGCTGCTCTGCTTGCTGCATTGCATGAAGCAAAAGAGCTCAGGTCCTCCTTACATCAGCATTCCCTGGAATAGCAGCAGTTTTTTTGCATTATGTTGTTTTCTCCACTGCTGGGCAGATCCAGCGTGTATACCGTAAGGGCTGGGAATAAGTGGAAAAGACTGTGCAGGCTCATCTGAGACAAGTGAGGTGTTGTCAAGATGTTTCCACCAAAACATACAGAAGATCTTGTCTGTAAACTCTACTTCCATCTCCTTCAGGGAAGGCCAAGACCTGTCCCTGGGAAAAGTGATGTTTTTATATCCATGCAAGACTTTAACTGGGAAAAGGAGTTCAAGGGCATTCCCAGTATAATTATCAGGAATCTGAAATGTTGCCCAGAAAAGGAGCAAGGGAAGAAGCAGAGAGAGAAATGGTACCTTTCATTAAATTAGCCAAGACCATTTGCAGTACAACAGAGGAACAGATAAAAGACAGCTGGCTCTCAGGCACACCAGCCCTTCTGCAGGGCTGAGGCAAAGATGGCAAACCAGATAAACATGGTCACTAACCACAGCCAAGACCCCAAGCAGCAATTGGAATGCTACAGTTATGAAAATACTGCCCTTAACAATCTGAAAACATCCCTTGCAGGATGTAAGATCAACCCTAAGAAATCACTGAGAGAAAAACTGATTGGGTAGAAATTTCATGAAATGGGGGTCAACACCTTCTCTATTTTCTCTCTCAGGATTTAAAAATACTTAAAATCTGGGATATAAAGGCCAGCAGCAAGAAAGATTTCTTTTTTTTCCTCAGCCAGCAGTAAACAACACACATCTTTCAGAAAATGAGACATGTCCTAAGGAATTTGAGATGGATCATTGCCTTTTATGAAACATTAGATGTGTCTGGAAGTTAACTTTGAAAATTAGAATGCAGAGAATAGACAGACCACAGAAAAACATCATTACAGGCAACATATTGACTTTCCTTTCACAGTGGGGATAACAGCAATATTGTTTAGGTAAGCAAATGGGAATTCAAATGGGAGACCAAATCCACCTTGGATATTTTTCTTTTTTTTTTTTTGGACAAGATGAGATTTGCTGCAATGTCCTGTGTTGCTGTATTATGCATTACTGCCTGGAGGAAAGTTTCTCCCTAAACAAGCAAATGAAAATATTTTGAGAGAGAACACAAAGGAGCTTAGAGCAATGAGCAAACACCAAATAGGCAGCGTAAGCATGATTAATTTGTTTCTGCCTGCTCCCCCATTCAGAGAGGGATGAGCTGGGAAAAACATGGTTTATTTGCAAAAGAAACAGATTCCTATCTTGAAGAGAACAGGGACAAAACTGCTTTGAATTCTCTTTGTTGCAACAAATTTCTCCAATGCAAAGATGTAAAACTTAAAACTCCCACATGCTAGAATGCAATGACATTACTATTTCCAACAACAGTGCTCTCTGTTCAAATGCCTTCGTTCTCCACACCTCCTTTCCCCTCTTCATGTGCTCTTTATTGATGGTCTTCTACCTGTTGGTTAACAAATTGCTATGTTACATGAACGGGGAAGACTGGATCTCATCTTCCAATGAGCAGAGATGATGCTGGTGGTTTGTTCTACAAGGTATTTCCTAGGCACTTGGTGTCTGACATGTTCAGCCCCAGGACGACAGCCTTTTTGAGTCTTAGATGTTGCTGTTGCCACTGCCCAGGTTGGTGCTGCACGAGACACAGTTTGAAGATGGAGGCAGTTGAAGAGGTGTGTGGCACAGTGGAGGGGGTGGTGGATGGTGGTGTGAGATCAGGAACCCACAGCCACAGTGCAACTTCTCAACCTGGTTTTCCTGCTGAATTGGAGGTGTGAATAACCATGCCCTGAATCCAGGAACAGGAGCTCAGGGGTTTCAGGTGACCTACTTTTTGAGGCCACCCACCCCTATTCTCATGACGAAGAAGCTGTGGTGTGTAAGTTGGACACATCTTGTACAGGAGTCGGCCTGAATCTGGCACTCAGTTTTGCTGTGCTGTTGCTCCTGAGCAAGCAGTGAGGACTCTTCTGCTTCTTCTGCCAGATCTCGCTGCCTAATGGTGCCATGGGCTCCTAGGGCAGCAGCAGCCCCATCTCCCTGCTCCTCATGCAGGGCCTGACCTCAGCTGGCTCCCAGCACACATCCTCCCTGCTGCCACCTTCCAGTCTCTCACTGTCTCCTTTGTGTTAATCTATCCAGGTTTATCAGATCGTTTGCAGTAACCTGGCATTTTTACTAACAGTGAGCCCTGAAAATATGTAAGAGAACACCTTGGATTTCATAGGGATTCAATGTCATTTTGGTCCCTTTCAGAGCTTTGTTACTCTTTTTTGTCCCTGAGATTAAGTCCTGTTTGTACTGGTGATATGCCCAGCAAGGGCAACTCCCAAATAAGTGGGAAAATATGCAAACAATAAAGATTTGGAGGGAGGCAAGAGATTTTTCTCAAGGTTTGTGTGCTTTTATGAAGTGCTGAAGATCAGTAAAACACAGTTAAAATAACTATAGGTATTTTAAACTAAATCTGTATAACATGAGATGAAAAGAGATCAAATGCACCAGCCACAGCACTCTAGGGTATGGCAGGTTTCTTACATCAAACCACAATATAACCAGCTTTAAAGAAACCAGAAACACTGAAAACAGTTTTCTGGCGACAAAGTGCATTGCATATTGCTCAGCTGTGGTTTAGAGGTTTTGATCCCTTTTCCTTCCCTAATCCATTGGTAAGTTGTGTCTTCTCTCCTAGTAGTTAGCAATAAACTAACACCTAGGGGATGGAGGAAATGATTGAAAAACCAAGAAAACATTTCAAAGCCTTGACTCACTGCCAGCAAACCACCTTCCACTGCAGTTGAGTATCTGCTTGCATTTGAATACTCGATGGAATCTGGTTGAACTCAAACGTGACTGTTGCTGGGAGAGGAATAATGCTACAGCAATCCATAGCAATGGTCCGAGGTAGTGCCATTTGCAGCAATGGCACTGTGTTACTCACTGCGCATCACTGCCGCATTGCTAATGAGACCTCTGAAACACATGGAGCCTATTAATGATGGGGGAAAAGCCTGGGGGGAGCTGGGCACCCGTGGTTTTCAGAGGCCCTGGACTCACGTCCCCTGTGTAGCTGTAGAAGTTTCCACTCAGACTCTGACACCCAGGGATTGCACTCCCACACATCTCCCAGCTGAAAAGCTCATGGGAGTCATTTCAGTGTGCAAAGACTGGGATTAAAAAAGCCTGGGAGAGGAGGAAAAGGCAGGATCTCCTCTCTCCTCTGACAGCTTCTGAAATGACTTTGCCTCCAATCCACTAATCCCTCTGCAACAAAACAATTTCATTTTCCTATAGTGTGACAGTTTTTCCTCCTGCTCTCTCACTGTCATACAGCTACCAAAGCCAAAGACAGATCAGTTATAGATTTCTTTGCTAAAAACCCCAAACAGAAAAAACCCCCTCTTGGCTCAGTGGAAGATGCTAAGATTAAACCTGGAGCTAAAGCTGACCCAAGGGTCATCTCTGAACTCCTGCAATGGTTGAAGATGCGCATCATTCATTTCTAAGCTAGGTGAGATGCTACAGAGGTCATTGAACCAGAGGAAAACATGGCTGGTAAGGTGACAAATGCTACCAAATGCTTCTTCCTCAGAGCAAAGAGGAGCCAAAAGAGAAGGGCAATCACATCTTCGAGCAGCTGGTTTCATGCCAAGTGAAAAAGAGATGTTAGGCTGTCACCGCTTCCTCTAGCTCTGCTGAAGGGGTGTTGTCAGGGAGAAGAAAGCAGACATCTCCTCAAAAGCTCACCTTGATCTTCTGAGTAATTGTGTTTCCATTAAGTGGTGTTTCCTGCCATCCCCTAGCTCACAGGTGTTCCCATCTGTGTTTGTAGTCTGAGCATCCCTTCCACCTCCAAGTGGGTGGCTGTGGAGGCCGTTTCAAAGACCTGTCGCAGGGCTGAACAGAAAAAGTCTTGGATTTCCCATTTCTTCTCCCTGGCTCCATTCAGTGTTTGGCACTGTTGGTTAATTTGATGAGCAGCAGCTGGGCCGGGGGCTGTTTCCATTTGCTTTTCCTTAATGGCACTGTAAACAGCTGCAGGGAGTTTTCCGCTCTGGCTTTCCCTGAATGCAGGAGGATGAAACCACCTCAGTGGAAAGTTGAAGGGAGATGCTTTTATCTCACATGGCAGGGAACTTGTGCCGTACCTGAAGGAGTCATCCATGAGTAGATCACTTATGAATCTACTCCTTGCCAGGCTTCCTTGCGTCATCTTCTCAGTTACCAGGCTCTGCTCCTCACCTGGCACAGGATCTGAGATGAGACAGGCCCTGGTCTAAGCCAGTGTGGCTATCTGGGCACTGGTTTCCAACAGCTGAGACCTTCAGATCAGATCTGAAGGATATTTCTGCCAGAAGCGGCCGTTTAAACACAGATTATTTATTCAGGGGCTTTATTAATTTAAAGAAGAAATTGTTAGTGACCAGATTCTGAGAAACAGCATTCACTCTGGGCTTGTAATGCTGATTGAAGCCTTGGGCTGGCCCCTGGGGCATTTATCCAAGCTTGGCCCTTGAAGTGGGTCGCCAAGCCCCTGTCCCAGGGTATTTCTATTTGCTTTCAATTGCAAATGAATGTTGTATAAAGACTTAATCTCCAGTTTGCCTTGTAGAAATTGATTTATCACTTAATAACACCCTTGCTGTGATGGGGCGAGAGGAGGCAGAGCCTGAGCAATAGCTCTATTGTACTGTCAGTATAAATTAGAGCTAAAGATGTTACTCTTTAACCACAAGCTTTGGGGTTTCTGGGTTTTTTACAAGTGTAATTTTCAGCTGACAAAAGGCTTTTTGCACAACAGATTCTTTCCTGTTTAGGGTTTCATCCCACACAGTTTTCACAGCCTTGCTGCCTTCTGAATCTCCTGCAGGCAGCAGCATGCAGGGGAGAGGGGATCAAACTACAGGAAAGACAAGAGTCTGCTTTCTGCTCTGTAAATTGCAGTGCACAGCTACTGGTGATAATTACAGGGAAGAGGCTCATTGATTTACACTCCACTTTCAGAAAAAATGAGGTTTCAATAGACCCAGGGAAAGGAAAAAACAAACAAAACCAACCTAAGAAATCTATTCAACTTTATCCGTTATTAGAGAAGAGAGAGATGACTTCAGGTGCCTGTCAGGAATCTCCAAGTCAGAGTTAAGTCTGAAGAAAGAGCTTTTACTTCTACAGTTCAGACTATCTTATTTTTACTAGGATCTCACCCCAAGCTGGGTAGCTGAAATGTGAATTAAGAGGGCATCAACTCTGTAGAGATGGCTTTGTCCTGAAACAAGGTTTCAGATGGAGCCAGGAACAAGATGAGAACATGGGGGCCACCCCTGGGTTTCATAATTTGGGCATAGCTTAAACGTGCAGTAGATTTCTTCCACTGTAAGCAGAGTAAAAGGATGACACAGTCAGTAATATTCAGTCAGTAATACTGAAATGCCAGATATGGATAGGAGGAATGGTATCAGGATCTACCTGAAGCTGAGCGCCCTTGAGCTCCTGTCTGGCTGCAGACAGAAGAATCCTGGTGTAGTTATTGGTACCGTTGGGTCATCCAAGGGAACAAGGAGTGCCACATTGGCAGACCAGTGTTTTCATGCAGAGGAGCTGAATTAATGAGTAGTGGGCTTCAAATAAGGAAGGCCAAGTCTAGCTCAGGGATTTTCCATGGCTGGAGACCCCTCTCTTTTTATCCTGCAGGTCGTTGTTAACTTCAGCTTTGTCTTTCACATTCAGCTTCTGAGAAGCTCACATGAACTGTAGACTCAATGATCCCCGATTTCACCCAGCCCAGGACCTGAGGGTAGCATCATCCAGCCTGTAATTCCTTTGGGATAAACAAGGTGAAAAAAACCATATTCTAGAAAGTAACATAAACCAGGGCTTGCAGGGTTAACTGTGGCATAAAGACTCATAGCAAGGAGAAAGGTTTATTTATAAGTTAACATTTTTATACACACACATGCATATATATACATATCTCATTAACTTGCTAGAATGTATATTGGGAACATTTAATATGTTCTTCAACAGCTGAGAAATTTCTGTTCAGCTCACGAATCCATCACTGCAGTGAGTGATAATGAGCCTTTTGCTGTAGGATGCAGCTCCTGGTAAAGAAGAGACTAGAAATCTACTCTTTTCTTGATACTAATGTTAGTGTGAGAATGGGAAAACTAAGTTAACCCTTGTAATTTTTGCCAAGTATGATTATAGTGAACCATACTAATGTTAGAAAGGTATAAGCATTTTAAGCAGAAACTAAAACTTTTATTGGATGTAACTTATTCCTATTAAGCAGAGCAGCACTGATAAAAAGCAAAACTTTTCCAACATTTTGTTAAGCCTTTCATACTCACAGTCTCTTTGGTCTGGAAGAACAGAGTGAAAAAATCTTGGGAAAATCTTCCAAAATAACTTATTCTAGAGAAAAATATTGAAAAAAAAATATTGAATTTACATCTTCCTTTACAATTACTTCTGTCATTGTATCCCAAAGGTGATACAATTGGGGTATTTTATTCCAGTAGTTAGCTAAATCATTTGTAGTAACATTTTTTTATTCTTATCATGATTCTATTTTTTAAAGATGGTGTCATGGATTTGTCCAATACCCAGGTGATAGATGTTCAGTTATCCCCCCAGCACCCTTCCAGGGGAGGATAACAGGGGAATAAGGGAGAGAGACTGAGGTTGGAAAAAAACCTAGAACAGTTAAAATGAAACAGAAAATAATAATAATAAAGATGGCAAATTATATACAAAGCTGTAAAAGTATTCAGATATATAAATGAATATGCAAAGATGGAGCCTGCACTTCACCTGACCCAGCCTCCCCTCCCCACAGGCTCAGCTGCTCCCCCCATGGCCACAGGCGGCAGCGCTGGGGGGCCCGCGCCCGCTCAGGGCAGGGAATGTTCATCCTGGAGCTCTTGGACCAGGACAGATGGCTTTACTGGTCTCTATGATCTCTCCCATTTTTATTTGTTCTTGGAAGGAAAACACTGTTTGTTAATACAGAAGATTTTTTGTTGTATGAGCGCCACACCGGTTTGTGTATCAATGACAGATTCAGTGCCCTGAACAAGGAAACACTGACTGTGATTTTTTTTTTTGCCCTGAAGGTGAAAGGGATCCTTTCTTTTTTGAAGTTCTCCATTGCTTTAAAAACACTTTACAGAATAAAAGTGTATTTCCCACCTTGCACTAATAGGACAGGCATTCCAAATCCATGAAGTTGAAGGAGAAGTTCCAATCTTTTATGAGCTGCTGAAGGATACACCACAGCATCCAACTTCAAAAATGCAGTCAAAAATATAATTAAGCTGTCTTCTAAGTAATAGTAATGATCTCTTGTATTTTCCCAGACGCTTTCATCCCTGCAAAGAATATATTTCAGAGCTCACGGACCTCCTCCTGTCTCCCTTTCTTAAAGGAAATTAAAATCCCATAACCACCATGATGAGATATTTATTTATTTATTTAACTTACTATTTATCAATGAAATAATAAAGAATGCATGGCTGGATCATGTGAAAGTTATATCAGGGCTGGAATTTCTTTCTCTGGCCATTGAAGTGCATCAGTCTGTTAAAGGCACTCTATAACTCTGCAGAACAATTTTAGCCCAGAAAGTGGAGACAACTTCATCCAACTGAAAATGTGCTTCTAACCCTCCACATTTTGCAAAAGTATGCAAAAACCCTCCAAACCGGCAACAATTTTTTTGTCTTCTTTCAATACAGGAGGCCTCCCTTTTTTTTTTAATCTAACACATCTTTAGGGACAGGGCTGTGAGTGCTCACTGAAGGAACTTGACTGGGCAGGACTTGCAAACAGAAGCCCTGCAAGGCGTAGGTGGGCAGCAAGGCGAACGTCACTGCATCCGCACTTCGTGTTGGTAGCCAGCCCACACGCCGGTGGCATCTGTTCATCTCTTCATTTGAGCTTGTCTCTCCCTGCAGTCCCTGGGAGAATGATGCCCTAATGCAGGCAGACCAAGAGAATGAATATAAAGTATGTCCCCCCCTATTTTATTTATTTATTTGCTTTTATCTTTTTTTAAGGGAAGAAAAAAAATATCCCTTGCTTGTTCTTCCCTTATGAGGGATTTTAAGGTAATCTTTCATCAGCTTTCCTTGCAACCACGAGAAAAAAATCTCTCACACATATTTCTTCAGGCAACTGAAGCATGAAATGGGAAATCTCATCCACAGCGGAGAGCAAATGTGTCACCTTATTTATTAATTTCATGATCAGCTGAAGACTTTGATTCACTGGACAAACCCAGCCAGAGTGATTTGGACAAGAAGCAAGAATAAGGACTAGCTCCGGAGAAGGTTGCTGTCTATCTCCTTTTGATTATTTACATAGAGATGCAATGACAAAAGCAGTTTAAAATCAAGGAGGGAAAAAAACCCAAACAAACCTCAACCACTACAAAACCATAAGCCCTTATGTCCTTTTCCCTCCTGTGGCACTTTTGAGGGGCTCTCCCTTTTTCTCTGCCAAGTCTCTCGTTGTGGCCTTGGTCACATCACATTACAGCCCATGCCTCAACCTGCAGACTGTGGAGTGTGGCACCCTGGATTTGTATGATGTATCAACAGTTGAGACCCTGGAGCCCTGGCTTCAAAATGTCATTGAAATAAAACGAGCAGAATTTAAAATATTTGCAAAATGTTCACATAGTGCTTTGAGCTCTTAAGCACTGTGGAAATGCTTGGTATTTTCTTTGCAAAAGGGGTTAGCGTGTGTTTGAACATTTAAATCTTGCAAGAAAAAGAGAAGTCACCACAACCAGGAACAGGGAACAAAGCAAACAATTGATAGTTGTGCCAAAACCAAACGTCTCTTACATTACTTCCAGTAACTTTCACAAAAACATCCTTAGTCTCACTGAGATTTGTAAAACCCTTTTTTTACCCAATATCTACACATCAGGGCTGAAAAATAGCTGCCTACTACTGCCTTGACATATCACCCACCTAAGTAAATTTCTCATTTTCCTGGAAAACTCTGGAGTGAGAATTTTTGGTGTCTAATTCTAATCTCTGTAGGCTGACACCATTATCATAGCAGCTAATTGTACCTGATGGCCCCAGAAAAGATCTCAGTGATCTAAATGGCAGTGGCAAAACGTGCTGAGGTCCTGGCAAAACCACACCCCTGTGAGAAAGAAAAGAGAATGAACAGGTCCGGATTTGTGTAGAATAGAAAGGATTGCTGAAGCACAAAATTAAGGTACTCTATTTTCATGAAGACATCTGCAGTGAAACCTCTGAGTAATAGCCAAAGGTGCCTGGTAACATACCTATTAGAAAGCTGACCTCACATTTATTTTGCTGTATTTGGAAAACAGAACACATTGGCACTATCTTTCAAAAATCTACATTTCCCTCTTTTGTAAAACAAACATAAGGCAACTTGCACGCTGAACCCGCTTCATATAAATAACTCCAAACTTGCAAAAATAGTAGTATGTGTGAGAGCATAGTGAAGGAGCTCCCTATGCAACAGTGTAGCATGAGGTCTCAGAAGTAAAATCAGGAGAATAGTAAAAGTAGAGAGACTGTATCAGGCTCAAGTGGATGCCATGTCCCAGTGTGATGTCCCTTCTTCCAGGATGCTAAAAAATTAAAGAGGGTTCAGAAAAGATGTGAAGAACAAACAACCTGATAGTTGTTTAAAAGCAAAAAGCATCTTGTCTGTTCAGTGTATTGCTGATGAACCTAAAGGACAACACATCTTCATCATCTCTAATAGCTGCAGGTGGAAGAAAAATGCAGAAGTGAGGGTTCTTCAGAGGTGCAGGCTAGAGGAGAGCAAAATCCAACAGCTAAGAGCTGAAGTTGGATCTTTCTGTCCTCTAAGAGGTGGTTGTTAAACAATGTGGCCACTAGCAACATTTCCCCAGGGTTGTTAGTGGATTATCCAGTGATGGATATGTTTTAATTAAGAGTGGACATGTTTTCCAAACCTCTGATCTTCATTCAGATGTTAATTCAGAGACGTTTTCTGGTCTGTTTTACACAGGGGAGTTTGCTGAGATGATCTCAGTTATCCCTTCTGGCATTATAATGCACATCGCTCCAGACTTCACCATGGAATCACATAGGCAAAGGACCTGATGAAGAGGAACAAATCTAGCCCAGATCTTTGTTCAAAGCTGCCCTTTTAAGTGGAAATGCATGTAATGGTTGATTCACCCAGCCCTTCCTCCTTGACCCATCATTTAATCAATTAGGGAGGAAACACAGGCTGTCATTACAGATGTGCACGTATGCAAATCAACCTGGTTGATGTCAATAAGGCAATTAAGCTCACAGGTATAAAACAATTATGCTTTAAAGTTTGCTTCCTTCCTTAAAGAGAAGCCTGTGGCACTTAAAAATGCATGTTTAGAATCTGGAAGCCATTGTTTTTGTGATGTTTATTGGATGCGGGGCCAGAGGGCTAACTGAGCTGCTATATGGCTTTTCAGTAGGCATCAAAAAGAGCATGAATGAGTCCCAGTTTGACAGCTTGTAGATAAACTGTAGATGGGAGACATAATTTATATGTATTTTAAAAATTCAACAACAACAGCAAATAATTCAAGGGACTCTAGCCAGCTGGTCTTCCTTCTAAAAGTGGATATGGAAAGCAGGGAGTCTTTGCACAGCTATGATGACATGCAGAAGCCTTCTATATAAATTTACACATTTATCAAGCCTTTGTGGAATAATAAGCTACAATCTAGCCAGCCTGGGGCAGCCTGCTGTAATTGTTATGATTTGTTTTCCAGATACAGTACAAAATCCTTGGTAATCTTTCCTGAATTTTAATAAGGGGAAGGGAAGACTTAATTAAAGAATCTTTTGTGCTGTTCAATAGTGACTGCCATCTGTGAGTGCTTCTGTTCTGGGTCTTATCTCCATCCTGCAGCCCACAGCTTCGCCTTTGCAGACTCTGCAGGGTAACTTAGGCTCAAGGAGTGAAATAACTGAGCAGTGTGGGTTTGGGGGAGCGTGCACCACTCTGGCATCTTCAGTGGCTGCTGTGGAGAGGCAAGGACCAGAGCCCTTTGATCTCTCTGCTGCTTAATAGCATTTATTTCAAGAGAAATTAGGGAATACCCAGTTTACATATGAAAGAAGCACAAACCTTTTTTTTTTAAGGGGTATGTACAACATAATTGACTTCTATCAAGTGTAGTCTCTGGTGTCAATAGGGCCTTTTGTACATTCAGCTAAATGGGCTTTGATTTTTACAACAATGAAATAGGGAAATGTATCTTCCAGAGACATACTGGGCACATCCCAGAAGCTGGTAGAAAAGAGGTGAGCTCCTCAGCTGCAGCTCTGTACAGGTAAAGTTTATCATTTATTTGGAAATAAATCCTCCTTTCCTATGGTTTTGGGAATAAGCAACTTTTATAATAGGAGTTTGTAATTAAGGCTGGCTGCCCCAGTTTACAAGACGCAGAAAATCCAGATAAAATGATGGAGTTCTTCACAAATGTGACCTGGAAACTGGCTTGAATTTCAGAGTGGGTTGTGTCTGACAACTGGCAACAAGAACTCTAGAAACAAACTCTCCTGGCCTTGATGCCGCAAGAACAAACACCAGGGGCATCTTATCGAGCACTTGCTCCCTCCTTTTCTCCTAGTAGAAGTTCTCTGAGTTCCAGACAGGTATTTGGGCATCTCAGTGCTCTGACATGAAAGTGTCTTAATGTGAGGTATTCAGGCAGCAGGCAATGGGATGCAAGGGTGAGATTTATTCCATTGCATACTGTATGTCGCATATACTCTGTTCTGTTGCAGTAGGGCAGTCAGTTAAGTAGCTCTGACAATGTCATTGGTAATTTATAGACAACCCTATAGCCAGGTGATAAATATTGGGATCCAATTCTGATTTAGACCAGGAGCCCCCACTGGGTGAGACCTACCTGTCCACAACCACTCATGGGATCAGGTCTTTGGTCCTGAAAATAACCTTTACCAAAGGGTGTCCTTTGACTTCTGACTGATTTCTCCTTAAGAGATAAAACTTTTACAGGTCTGTCCCCCTTCTGCAGCTGACTCCACATTGTTATCTGCTGGTTAAAGACAAAAATCTTCACTTTTCTGCCTGTGTTTACAGCTAGGATTCTTCGGATTTCCATGTATTCAAATCAGTCTCTTGAAGTATAGATGAAGTAGAGTCAATAGCTGCAATTCTCTCCAGGGCAGGGCTGATTGGTGCAGATTGTGCCACCTTTCCAATGAGATGCAGGCTAGATTTCAAACTTCCTTTTCTAAGGAAAAGAGCGAAACGGCACTCAGCCTAAGAGGGCTCCGCTGATTTCAGCAGGCTGGTGAGAAAGGGCATCTGCCGGTCATATATCCAAATCACAAGGCAGGTGAGGTTTTACAGATAAAAGTAAATAGCTGAAATTCCCCCTAGTTACACACAGAAAACTGTGAAAAGGTTTGCTTTGATCATCAGCCTTAACATATGTTACTAAAGGTATTCCTGTACTTCCTTAAAATAATTTTACTGGGAAAAATGCATATATATCTTTTTATGCACTTTTTGCTGTAAGAAAGTAAAAGTTTGGCCAACATCTCATCCTCCCTGTTCTGTTTAAGGATGCCTAGTACTGTTTTGAAAGCTTTGCTATTCCTCTCTGTTTGTTCTTTGTCCTATACCTCTCTCTCCCGTCCACCTACTCTACATGCCTGTTGGGCTGAGGAGATGCTATTGCCCCCACTGCTGCTGTCTATCTGGGAATCCTCAGCACTTAAATTGCACTTGTGCTGCGAGTGCTTTCCTTCCATGTTGATCCCCTCTAGGAGCCATCAGGATGCTAATTATTAATCAGTTAACTTGATGACTGGAGAGCCAAAAATATAATCTCTAGATAACAGCCGTCCAACTTAAACCTGTCCTTAGTATGTATGTGTTGGAGAAGTGTCTTGGGACTTTCTGTCTTCTGTTACACCTAGATATCACAGCACAGGGTTCCCCAAGGGAGTGCAAAAAAGCAATGGCAGACTCAATACCCAGGGTTTCATTCTTTTCTTTCTGTACAGAGACTGCACGCATGGCATGATGCCATTACCTGATGAGTGGATGAAAGCCTGAACTGTGGACAGAGGATTTAATTTGTTAAAAAGAGAAAGAATTGCCTTTGTCTTTTTTCTCTCCTCTTTTTAGCTGTTTGCATCAAAACCTAATCAAGCAAACTTTTTTTTTCTACACCTAGAAACATTTAGTTTGTTTTATTTTTATTGAAATTTGTGTCCTTCCAGTTGTGTTAGGGTAGATCAAAACAATATAGGAGCATATGTTCCTGTCAGATTTAATGTGCAGAACTCCTTAAATTCCCCAAAAGCCTTTTCAGATATAGACCTACATTTAAGTAAGCAATTAATTATTGCATATCTCTTCCAATGAAAACATGATTTGTTTGTAATTCAACTGCAGTTCCAGCTCTTTTGAAGTTTTCTGTCTGTTCATTTCCAAGCTAAGGATTGTGCAAATTTGATCTGAGGCAGTACCTGTCAAATCATCAAAAGGCATTGGGGAGCCTCCATGTGTCAGGAAGAATCTCCAGTTCTTCACTCACCCTCATGGAATTCAGGGACCCGGCAAATTCAGTCACATGTATCTGTGTAAGCAAACCACTGACCTAAAACCTCTCTCTAAAACACTTAAACCACAGTATCTCACCTAAAGGGACACAGCCTTCCTATAAAAACAGGAGAACATGTGATTAATCCTATGACACTATGAAATGTCAGGCAAGGGTGTGCTTGGGGAGGGAGAGGATATGGGAGTGAAGTGTTGGTTGTCCTGGTTCACGAGTCAGGGACAAAACTCTGGCGTGATTTTCTGAAGCAAGGAGGTATCTGCGATTCAGCTGTCATGTTGCCAACTGTTCCTGGAGACCCAGCACCCTGACAGGGCAGGGAAATACCACCCACCAGACCTGGGAGCTAAACGCATCTTTCTACTGGAAAACTACAGGCCGTACAATAGCTTGTCATGTAATAAATCTTCTCCACTTTGCAATGCAACAACTGCTCCTCACCCAGCAGAAGGCACTGAAGCCCAGGTACAGAAAGCCCCACAGATACATAGAGAAAAGTCAGAGGATTAACGCAGGGCTTATTGTGTTGGTTTTTGAAGGAGGGCATAATTCATCACTTGGGGGCAATCGTGAGAGGGATATTTAAATTACTGTGAGAGCACAGAGCATATAAATAATAATGAACAGAACAAAATGCAAATGGCCTGGAAGGAATCAATAATCATGAATGAAATCAGCCCTCAAATCCTAATTGAAATGAAAATGAGATGCATATTCAATATGTGCTTAATAGAATATACATAATATGAGTATACGGAGCTAAGGAACAAGACCTTCCCATCACACAGATACTTACAGGCAGACAACCCTCCTAGGAAGCCAATGCCAATAGATCTGCCCACCCTTAGCACACTTCCATGTATAGCTATGGATGTATACATACACGTATGGTATAATGGAAACGATGAACTTGTAACCTGTGCTAGATCTCAACCACACGCATTCATGAAAAGACCAGCTGTTGTTTCTGAATATCCATGAAGCTGTGATAGGTATTTTGCATACTGCTCCAATATTAGTTGGAAGCTTTTGTGTCAAAAATCACATGTGCCAAGGCTTTATTCTGCTTTGTATTTTAGGCCATTTTGCAGGACCTGATTGGGTGCTTACATGCTAATTACTCTGGCTGGTTCCTTGGTAGCCCTTCATTGGACCTCACTGAACTACACAGAGGAGTGAGAGCTGTTGCCCTTTAATTCTAATTGCAAAGAATCAAATTATTTCCTGACACAGGCCTGAGTTGGGGATCTCACATTGTCTCAGCAGAAAGCAGATGTGCACTTCTGTGGGGATGACTTGCCTCAACCTGAGTCTTGGAAGAATGAGCAGCAGAGACAGGAACACCAGTGTCACGTGCAGAAGTGTGCTCATTAGGGCTGCAAACATCCACAGCCATTAACACAGTACTGCAGGGACAGGAGCACAAGATGCTCCATGGCCCTGGGACCCAAGAAATCACAGTAGCTGGGTAGGTGTGAGCCATCGTGGATGACGTAGCACCACCACCTTGAGCTCCTACCACCCTCCTGTTGCTGAACACAAGTTACAGATGTCCAGTTTGCTGCTGAAATGCTGATTGGCTTTTGCTGTAATGGTTACCTCACCCAGCAAAGCAGGACTAGACCTATTCTGCTCCTGGGCTTTAGCCCTTAGTTTTAACCCAGCCCAAGAGTGCTAATTGCAATGCTGCCAGGGCTTATCTTCAAGGTATCTCTGAACTTCTCTGCCTCTGTTTCCTCATCTCCACCCCACATCTGTCCTAAGGGTTGATTGTTTAACATTGCTATGGGATTTTGAAAATGTTGTGTTAAAGCCTGTCTTAAAGTACCTAACAGTTAAACAGATTGAGCTTATTTTATTGCTATGCAAAGCAAATGTCATCTGTATTGAATTTCTTGCTTCATCTGCTAACAAAATGCTCCTCTTTGATTTTTTTTTTCTATTTCTGTGGAGGCAGAGTTGTTGGGGAGGGAGCCAAACACAATAATTTAAGGGCTAAAATTCTCTTTTTTGCTTTGGTATCCAACAGTAATGCTACTGCCTCATTACTACTGAGCCAAGACCCTAACTGGATATCAGACCGATGAGGGCTTTGTCCCAGACCAATTACTGGAAGGAGAATCGTTCTCCTGAATCCGCACCCATTTGATGACTGCATGGAGGCACTCACTGAAAGGGAAAAAAAGAGAGAAGGTTTAATTATTTCTTACATTGTGTCTACTATAAGTGTAACAGAAAGCTGAAGTAAAATCATCCCTCCCTTAACACAGCACAATAGCTCAGTGGAAGGCTTTGTTAAGGGCCACTTGGAGTTAAGCTGCTATAGAAATCTCAGTGGGTTGTCCTCATGGGGAAAATGGATCAAAATTATCACTGGTGTCAACTACATTGGTTTTAGCTGTTATCTTGAGGATCAGTGTAGCCAGAAATCTTCCCAGATCTGTGGACAAGTCAGGGTGCATCTTGTGCTGCTGACACTTGCTGACAGTTTAGCACAGGAGAATAATTGCAGTGAACAGTGCAGTGGTCCTGGGTGTGCTGCCAGGGTGGGATTGTTCTTGCCCATCAGCCTGTGTCCCTCTGCCTGGTCTCAGTTGAGGCATCTCCATTTTCAGAAGCGAACACAGCCATTTGGGAGGACCTTTGGCCAAAAGCTATTCTCACAGCCAACTAAGTAATTCTTCCAGTTATATTAATTTCTCTTCCAACTGATGTTTGTCCATAGTTATTCCTTTGTAATTTTGCTCCTTATTTACTGACTCCAGGCAGTGGAAAGCCAAGAAAATGTAGACAGTCGACATGATGGATCTGTTCTCGTCACCTGGCCTGCATCCTGTCATCCTGCTTGCCCAGAACTGGTGTGCTGGGTTCCAGCCCATCCTCCCACAGACCCTACAGCCTCTGCATCTTCAGGAGGGTGGCTTTGAGTCATATGCAATAAGCCTGTAAGAACTTGAATCTATTCTAGGCTACTGCTGCCAGGTACAGCAGATGCTATCTATTAGATTTTACTTTCCCAGAAATTCCTCTGATTCATAAAACATTCAGGATTGTGAACCCCTATTTAGTCCACTCTTCTTCCCCCACTGTGTAGGTTTTGGCAGTGGAAATGTGTATGAATGACTATAGAGCCAGTCTTCTTTAATATCTCAGTTGGTCATAGCAGTATTTGTTAATCCATAAGCCTCCAGTCCTGGGGAGACTTTAAGGCATCAAGAAGTGATTTTCCAGATGAGAGCAAGAAAGAAGTAAGAAAAAAGATGTTTTAAACTATACACACTAATTCCCATGGATGCAAAGAAAGAGAATGGAGAAGAACAAATCCAGTTAAAGAGCATTAGAAATTCAGTCTTATTTTAGGCTTTTATAAGTGAGAACTGATATAGCTACATGGCATCAGTGTCCTTGGAATTTGTTTTCTTGTTTCTTTTTTTCAAAATCAGACTATCTTTCAGTGAGAAAGGTCAGAGAACTCTGGAATGAGAGCTAAGAAGAAATTCCTCTTGCTGTTCTCCCCAGAAAGCAGCATTCCAGGGCAGGTGCCTGTACATTAATAAGATACATCTATTCCTAAATCTACTCATGCTATTTGGAATAGGGGCATGAGTCATTCATGGAGGACTCACAGGCTGATGGCAGGGGGATACTGGGAGTTTCAGGGAAAATTCTTACAATGAAAACTGATCTGGAGTCAAGAGAATATTCAGGATCACTATCACCCCCTTTGCCACCAAGCAGTCCTCATCTTCTGCTACTAGACTTTGTATGAGGAATATCAACTTCTCTCTTCCCTACACTAACATTACCCTTGTCTTCTAGAAGACTTTGTTGCATTGGCAGTATCAAGATAAGTTTAGCACTTGTTATGTTGATTTCAAATTTTTGCTAAGCAGAAAAGATTTTATTTTAGAAAGTGAAATTACCAGATGGGAAATTAATTTAATAAGTTGATAATATCTGTTCATTTTAATTAGAAGACTGCACATAGAGCTGTCTACTTGAAATACAACCTGACACAACTCAAATATTCCAAAATTGCCAGATGTTATTTTTTTTTCAAGTAGGAACTTGAGAGCACTTTAATTTCTTTAAAATGCGTTGGAGAAGATAATATTTCATTTACAAGGGCATTCTTTGAAGAAGACTGTCCCAGGCACTCAGAGACATGGAAAATGACAAAGATAAGAACAGTTGAGTTGATAAACAGTGAAGACCATCAAATGAAAGAAGTGAATAAAATCTGCAAAGAAACAGCCCAGTCTTGCCATCTAAACCTTTGTTACTTTTCTATAAGCCATGGGCAGAATGCTACTGTGATTCACAATACACAGATTATTTTAATATTCTGCTCTCTCTACACATATATTCCACGGTTGGGAGAACTGGGCTTTATCTCAACATTGTCAAAGTCTTTCCATCATAAAAATAATGTACGGAAACCAGACTGACTGGAACTGAATACAGAATTCATGAAGAGAAAAAAAATCAAAGATCCACAAATGTCTGATGAAAATCAAGATGTACCTTCCAGACAGAAGATTATGCAGAGCCCCCAAACACAAGAGAATATTCTATTTTACATGTACCTGCTTCCTAACTCTGTTTCCATTAGAGGAAATAATAAATTACTTTAAAAATTCTATTTTCATCCTTGCAGCAATCTCAGAAACTTACTAATGGACAGGAAATGTTGGTTGATAGTAATGTGGTTAAGAAGCATATTACTTTATAATCATTTTACCCAGGTTCAGATTCAGATTTTAAGTCCCAGAAGCAATGGTTTCTCACTCTTTTCTTTGTCAGAATTCAGTACTCAGAGCAATCCAGAGGGGAGATAAACCTTGCTGTATTTTACATAGGAAGAAGCTGAGGTAGAACATGTCACATGGAAGCGTTAAATAAAGTTGCACCTATTTTTTTGTGTATGTGGGGAGAGAGAAAGGACCCCACCTGCAGATGTGTCTGAGTTACAGGGAAGACAGTGATTTTATCAAGACGAACTGGAAGAGGAATTTTACCTGTTTCTAAATAAAAAACTTTTTTTTCCCCCATCACCTAATACATGTGATGCAGTCAATGTGAAATGAGTTACTGTTCTTCAGCTGCTTCATGTGCATGTCTCTGCTCCACTAGCACTTTCTTAGCCTGATTTCATTGCAAAGCCCATGAAGACTGTATTCTCTCTCTGCTACAGCTGCTGCAAGCGATGAAGGTTTCAAGTAATACTTTACTGCTTTCCCTCAGGAGTAAAACTCAGAGTTGGCTCCTTCTATGAGCTGTAGCTGATCTTAGCACGAGCTAGAAGCAAACCTTATGGTGCAATACTATCACTTACTCAGGGGAAAAAGGGCTTGCAGATGAAAATAATCCGGGGAATAATTGCAAATCCAAGAAGAAAAAGTCTGAGTGACCTCCTTTTAAATACCACAGAAACACAGTGGCAAACCTTTACAATTAGACTGTAAGATAAATATCCATCCACTCATGGTTAAATTTCAAATGAACATGATCTAACTAATCAATTGTTGTTTATTTAGCATGCTGTAACTACTCAAGTAAATCTAAATTAATGGCATGAGTAATTGGATTCATTTAAGACCTTGTATTTCCTTTCCTTATGCTCTGCTGCTCACTGCTGCTTAAGTGGAAGCAGCCAAACCGTTTTCTTCTGTGGGCCACAGATAACACACCGAACACCAGAATCTGGGTCCCAGCTGCCCTTTTCAGAACTATTCATCCACAAGCTTAATGCCTCATATGTGGCATAGCTCAGGAGAAAACCTGTCATATAACTGAGCTCCAGGACAATTAAAATCTGAGATTTCTAACAAATTAAAAACAAGTCTGCAGAAGAGAAACTAGTCAGGGTTATTCTCACTAGTGGGAAAGGGAAGAGGTTAGTTTGAAGTTAAGAACAAACCTCTGGAGGCCTTAGCATGTGGTATAGAGGTCTTCTGGCACATGGCTGAACCTTTAGGTTGTAGCTCAGTGTAAGTAGGATGTGATGTCTCCTCTCATCCAACAGCTTCTCCATACAGCAACAGGGAGCCCTCCACAATCTGCTTTGTACAGCTGCTCTGTCCTCTTTCTAAGCCAAAAGCACACAGATTCCCAGCATTTAGCTTTACTCCAGTCCATGGAGTCTTTTTTCTGTTGCTGCCCAAACTAACCTGGTGTAATACAAGTCTGGGCCAGCCAAGGGTGACAATTCAGACCTAATACAAGACAGGAGAGGCAGATATTGAAAATAGGAAAGCATTGATTATCAATACCATTAGTATTATTTAAAGTTTTAAGTATCCCTAGAGTAACTCCAAGGAGTAAGATATGCATAGCATTAATCTGAACCTTAATCAAGCAGGTCTATAAGCTGCCCAGCTCTTCCCTGCTGCTCCTCTCTTCTCGAAGCTCCCTGGCAGGTTTCAGTCAAGTCTGGAGTCATAAACTGCATCCAACTGCAGGAGAGGAAACCACTACCCAGAGAAGCCAACTCTCTAAATACACAGCAGCATCTCTTCCAGAGCCTGAACTGTAAAAATGAACTTCTCTCTCCCTTGACTCTTCACTGCCTAATGCTCACAGACAGCAGCTTCTGGGAATCAGGGTTCTTTGTGTTGCCCTGGAGGTGAGGACAGAGAGGAGAGCAGCTCCTCCACAGCACACAGCACCATCTGGGCATCATTTCACCCAGGCCTGGGGTTTCTGGTGAGCCTGTAATTCAGTGATTCAATTAGTAATCAAGAATGACTGCACTCTTCTTTCATCATATGGTTAAGGAAGGCTGGTGCTGCCTGTTGCAGCAATATTTATAGCTTCCCTGCTCCCCTCTGCTCTCTCACAGGCAATCAGAGGAACAGAAAACTGGAGCTGGGGGCTGCTGTACAGAGAAAGGTAGTTACTAGGTAGAGTGTCGGATTTTGACAATACCATGTCACTACCTATAGTATTTCTAGGAATATCTCTAGAGGCTGGCTGCTTTCTCTCAACAGGCCTTTTTGATAGACTAGACCTTATTATGGGAACAGAATAGTTTTCACCTAAAATAGAGGTTTTCACAAGGTTAAGTTGGATCCAAAGGAAGGAAAAAATATTACTTTTACCAGATATTTCTGGGAGAGAACAATCACCTTCTGGACCTTCTCAATAGTTCCATACTCTGTGTTTTAGTTAAAATTGCTCAGTAGTAATGCAAGTTTCCTGAGCCTGGACCCCTTGGCCCAGCTGGATATGTGAGGATGTAAAGTGCATGAGCACAGGCAGGATAGCAGAGCAAAGCAAGGGTTTTTTGGTCCAGGAGCAAGCCAGATTGTTAAAGTGGCAGATTTTCTAACTCGCAGCACAGTTGCTGACTCTGTTTTAGATTATTGTTCCTTACCTTCCATGAGCACTAATAAGCTATAAATAAACCCACAAAATCTTACTGCCAGGGAACTGTAATGCCTGCTGCATTTAGTGGCTTTTAAGACTTTCTTTTTGTGGCAGATGAAATCACTGGAGCATTTGCTGTAATTTAGCATACAGTAGGTTAAATCAGAGCTTTGCTTGAACCAACTCCTGACACTCCCTTGGTTGTTGGATCAATGCTCCTAGAGTGGATTTGCAAGAGGCCAAAGGAATTAGGTGCTCACACTGACTTATTTTGGCCATTGGGCTGCCTGGGCTTACCTTACAAATGCAAACTTTGAAAAAGTACACTCTGTTTTCAACATGAAACCTATTGAACAGTCTTTTGAATAGTGGAATTGTTTTTTCCTTGGGCTCTTACTCAAAGTCTTCCTTTGGGTTTTGGTCCGTGCACCAGACAAGAGGTGCCAGTGTTGAGAACACCTGAAAAGCAATTAAAGGCAGCAGCTGAGGGTCTGTTTCTTTATTACCCTCCACTGAAGAGGTTCATGGAAAAGTATTTGCTTTCCCTGAGCTACTAAAGAAAACTTTAGACAAGCTATGGCTCTGTGCAGAGGTTTGTGCCTGCCCTAACCTCTCACATCCATTTGATATCTGCACATCTATTGACCTGTTATTTCCTATCTGCTTTTCACAGTTCCTAGATTCATGAGATGAGAGAGTCTTTATTTCTTTGCAGGGCAGAACTGTAGTCAACTAGATTGAAAAATGTTATTTTT
The DNA here is from genome assembly GCA_013398125.1 of Aegotheles bennettii. Lineage (NCBI taxonomy): Eukaryota > Metazoa > Chordata > Aves > Caprimulgiformes > Aegothelidae > Aegotheles > Aegotheles bennettii. The sequence goes on along the minus strand of VZRW01011345.1, from coordinate 1,640,264 downwards.
GGATAGATTTCCCTCCCACCCCCCTCTTTTAGCTATCCTTACAGAATGCTATACTGAGGTGCACTGGCAAAAAAATAAATTCCACACCAGAGATATGATTTTTCTATTAACCTCCTCACCTCAAACTTCTGCAGAGACATTCATTTTTTTCCTATGGATTTCTATAGAATTTTTCCATAAAAACTGAAGAAGTTTGCAGAAATCAGCCATTCTCATAAGAATCTCCTCACACTCATATAGCTAGCTATTCAATGCTTTTAAAATGAGATTCCTTTTAAATATACAATAACATTAGAGATGAGGCCTTGTGAGGCTCAGTGGACTACACTACAGAGCCCTCCCATTACCATGCTTTGGTTAAACTCCAGCCCTGTGTGTTTCTGGCATAAGCTTCCAGACAGGGCTTCCAGGAGCTGGTATCACACGTGATTCTCTACGGAAAGTTGGTGTTCAACAAGAACTGGAGTGGCAAATGAAATGATTCATCAGGGACTAAGTATTTGCTGACCTCGATAGAGAGAGTCTGCAGCAGTTCTCAGCCAAGTTTACCAGCTGGAGTCCACCTGTAAAACACTGTCACTGGTATGAGCAGGGGTGTGGAGACATGTGCTATCCATCAAACTTTCTGAAACCTGAAAAAAAAAAATCAGTTTCCTATGTGGCAAGGGCTAAAACAGCCCTGTAGAGAAGCTCATCCCTGTTCCAGAGGGAGAATTCCCACATTTTGATTGCATGAATACTTAGAAGTACAATATGTGGAGCGCTGCCATCAGGGTCTTATTTGCAATCAAATGCAGCCTGATGCAACTCTGCTCCTTGGGGATTTTGTTGTTTTGTTTGGGTTTTTTCTTCCCTGATGTTTTTTTTTCCTCTTCCTTTTTTTGTGTATTGTGTCCTTTCAGGTGTTAATTTCATCACTGCTAAATATAATTTCCTACTGACTGAGATGCAATGGCAGTCAGGCCATGATTTACACTTCCAGTTTAATAAAACCAGTGAGAATTATTTGTTAAATCAATGCAAGGAGGGGAATTTCAAGGATCCCTGAGTTCATGGGCATGATTGCAGAGGATGGAAGTAACAGCTTTGATTTCTTTTGACACGAGCAGTGTTCTGATCCTCACACAGTGACAGCTGTCCTGTAGTCCTTCTCTATAATGCCCTTTTTAACATCAGTGCCTTTTACCCCCATTAGGGTGGCCGCATACCAGGAACATCCTCCCTTCACTGCTCTCTGCCCAGCATATTTCACTACCCTTTCCCTTTGTCAAGGTGTTTTCTTCTAAAATTTGAGGTTGATTCAAAGGTAGCTTTTATATTCAGGTCAATAGGCAATTGCACAGAGTACAACTTAAAAAGATCACATACAAGATAAATTCAGGATCATAGGGCTGGAACAAAAAGGCACAGTATGTCTTTAACCCATCCCCTCTGTGCTTTTGTTTTGTAAGACTTTCAGGCCTCTGGTAGATTATTGTGACAGGTAACTAAAATTTGTTGCAGTAATCAGATTTTGATGTGTATTGTCTAGGATTTGAAAATTTTATCCCAAAATCTGGAAAACTACTTAATTTCAAGATAGCTCATGGCTACATCTAAATCTGATGATTGAAGATGGCCTTTAGAAAAGGGCCAATGTAGCAATGACTCCCTTGAACTCTGGCTCTGAATGCCAGCAGCCTGACTTATTTCTGTTCAGAAGGCACCCAACAAACTTATTAACCTTACTGCAATAGTTCCTGTATCATTGTTTTGTGTTAGAAACTATTGTGTTAGAAAAGTCGAAGATACAAAACTGTCTTTAGTTGTTAATGGTTGCTGTGTAGTAACTGGTATTTCTTATCATTTGGTCTAGATTGATTTTACCAAGGTAGATATATTTGACTTCATACTACTTTCCTTCTCCCCAGGGTGTTATTACTGGTGCTCTGTTGCACTCATTCTTCAAGGGAAAAGAATTCACCAAAGAAAACACTTTTCAATCCTGTCGACATGTCATTGAGTTGTAATGCTGTTATTTTTCCTTTAAATTTTATCCATTTGTCTAGTGCACATGGGGCTTTGAGGACAAGCACAGGGAAAAAAAAAAGGTGTTCCAAAGACTTTTTGGTCTTCCTTAGTTATAACAAAGAACAGATCTGCATGCAGAGGCTGTAGAGAAATATGTAAAGGGGATAATGACTTGGCAGACAGATGTCTTGTTAGGTTTTCTTATCCTATGCTTTTTTTAACAATCTATTTAAGTAGATGCCACACTTAATCCCATGGCAACTCAGTATACACATATGTGCATACATACACAGCTGCTGTTACCAAGGCATCAGCAACACACAGACCTTCTGTTGCTATGGTGACAGCAAGTATTACATGCTTTTTATACATGGGTATGTATATATACACACATACATATTTGTTTGTGTGTACACATCTGTTCTGGCTCTAGACCTACATTCAACAAGATGGTTGCACGCATACTTAAGTTGCAGTAACAAGACCATGGAGTTAAGCTGAATGTGCTGAAGTTAAACACATGCTCAAAAAAGGGAGCTTTTTGATGGGAACCTTATTATCCAAGAGAATCTGGGAGCTCAAGCATGGTCAGAAAGGCAGGAGCACTCAGATAACCTAGAGCAAACTAGTACAAAGTGTCACTGTCCATCACAGCTTCCCACACACCGCTGGTGCTGTAGGACACAGAGCCAAATTCTGCACCCAGAGCTGGGTAGTTTTGCTGTGCCCTTCTTCAAGGACTCTCACGAGTCAGTGGGGTTTTCCTCTGCCAACTCTGAGTTACATGCAACAGACTGTGTAAATTTTGAATTTTGCCCACAATCTAAAGCTCATCAAGTTGTTTTTGTCCAAATAGGTACAATATTACATTTCATCATCCATAAACTCCCAAGCTTTTTTCAAATAATTAGCCAGTTTATTGTTGGCAGCCATCACATTTACCTAACAAGGCCAAGTCTTTCCAAGTTTATTAGCCAAAGATAAGAAATAACTTTCTTAACCAAAGGTGCCATTAGTCCTCCATCTATTTCCCATCTTATCCCCAGGCTGTTGCCCACACCAGATTCCCGTGCCAGGCTTGTCTTGCATTACAGCAAGAACCTCATTGTCTCCAGGGAATGTCTGCTCCCTCTGACCCCACAGAGATATAATGACAACTTTAAAGCACAGAGTGCAGCAATTACTGATGCAAGTGTCAGAAGCCCTGTCCACAGATTTATTTACTCCCCCTGCTTTTAATTTCGTCCTTGTTTTGCATCCTATAAAGGTCCCTGTCATGCTGCCAGGCTTTGGGTGCCTGTTATTTACTGTTGAGAAATGCAAAGATGTGTAAATCTATACACAGCTAATGCAAGAAATACTGCTTCTATGACATAAATGTGAGTCTTTCATGGCTCTTGCATCACATGAATGGTCCAACAGGCCAGGCAGCTCCATCCCAGTCTCCCAAGACCTGGTGACATTTAAATAAAACTTAGCTTTCAGGGTTAGGGGGAAGAAGGGAGGGGGAATCAAATGAGTTATGAAAATATAAATTAAACTACACTAGTATTGATTCACAACAGCCTGGGCCACATTAGACAGTCAGAGTGTCTGTTCCAAGACCTTGTCTTGCTACTTTTACATTTATGTAAACTTATTTCAGTTAAAAAGAGAGCAAGAAAGGAAAAATCAATTGAGACAGAGGACGGAGATTTAATTTAGCTGGGGGGAAATCAGATCAAGGAAGGAAAATGATAGAGATAAAAGTAACCCCTGTCCTGATGCAGAGAGAGAGAGGAGCTGGCTGTCTGATGTTCATTAGAATTAATTAACAGTGTTCTGCTCCTCTGAGGCCCGGGAGGCTGAGGAGGGTGGGATTTGCTGCTGTTTCAAGAATGAATTAGAAACAGACCAGAGGAAAGGGATCCAGGGATTCTTGCGCTTTTCTTTTTAAGACGACAATGGGCTGGAAGATTTGGGTTCAGATAGAGAGAAGCAAGGTGGTTTAACCACAGCCCTTCCCAAACACAGCTGGGTGACTGATGGGGTTATTGTAGTTAACAGGTGAGAGAGCAGAAGATGTCACCAAATGTAATGTGGATGACAAAGTCTTGATTAACGGAATTCTTGCAGGCCTGGATGAATCTGCAGCCAGAAAAAGGAAGATGGCTTCTAGCCAGACTACCTGAGAAAACAGTTTGTGTGATTCATGTTATGCATGTGACTGTCTCTTTGCTTATGGTCCCTAAAGATCACGATGTCCACTGGCTGATTTGAACCAGATTATTTGAAAGCTCTGAAATATATTAAGTTCCCAGAAGGAAATAGGCCAGCAAGTAGAAAATCATCTGCATTTATGTTCAGGCTGATACTAGGGCTGAACCCACATTCCTTATTAGACACTAGAGAATCAACATAAGACAGAGTTATTATTTGCATCCCAGCAACGGGAAAAGCTGCAATCCAGACTCAAACCCAGGATAATCCAAACGCCAGACAAAGTGGCAGGAAAGAAGTTGCATAAATTCATGTGGTTTTTTCCCCCCTCATCTATCCCCAAGAAGTCCTGCCAGGAAGCCTGTTCATGCCAGCCCTGGAAATACTGTGCCTGCACTCCCCATGTGCTGGAAGAGGAAGGGCAGCCAGTTCAGAGCATGAGCTAACCAACAGACCTGCTTCCAAGAGCACAGGAGGCAGCTGAGCATGGAAGGACACAAACTTTGTTTGTTTGTTTTGGGTTGAAAAGGAAGGTTCATTTTAAGCTTCATCAGGATTTTGAGGAATGGAAAAAAGTCAGCCTTTACCATATGCAGGGGAAAAGTGACTTTTCAAAACCTGGAGGGGATCAGAGCTTAAACAAACAAAGTCACTGAAATTAAACCATGCAAATGTACTTGACAAATATGCTGTTCAGAAAGTGGTACCCAAGAACAAATAGTTCTTTGGCTGTTGAAATGTTACAGGATGTCAACAGCTGAAAGATATTGAAATAACCCCCTGAATAAAGACATTCTGCATAGCCCAAGCTGCCATGCTCCTGCCCTGTGGTCAGGATGTGTGAGCACCATCACGATGGTGATGACTGATTGATTTACAAAGACCCTTTTTCAAAGGATGCCTTGATAGGTACATCTGCACAGCTGATCCCAGCCAGCCACAGCATCAGTCACTGAGGACTGTTCCCATGTGGCTTCTGCTCATTACATAAACGCAGAGCATGGACTGTGGATTATCTTCATTTACTTTCTTCCCCCACCTCCATCAGTCTACAGAGGGGTCAAACATGAACAAGATACATGCACTGTTCAATCTGGCATTAAAAAAACAAAACAAAAAGCAAGTGAAGCAGGGGATGGGGAAAAAAGCAGATCATGTTGGTGTTTCCATCTCTAGCTAGAGCTACCCCTCCAAACCTGCTGCAACCCCAAGCCTGCAGAATTGTCCCTTCAAAGTAGGCAGCCTGATGTTAGCAGTTCGGGAAGATATGACATTTTGGGGAAAAAAATCCCCTCTTCATTAGATTATTTGCCCAATGGAACAACATAACAAAAGATACCTCAGCTGGACTCGGACTTAAGAAGCAAGAAAATGAGGGAAGGAGCAAGAGGCCTCTTGGACTGCACTTTGACAATGTGAAAATTTGCCAGGGATTTTACCTATCAAGCTACCCCAAAACACAGGCAGGATGAAGCACAAACACAGAGCAAGCTTTGAAGTTGATGGGTCAATCTCTCTTCAGCGATTCTATCGCACTAAATTCAATCTTTAGTTCAGAGAGGCAGCACAGAGCTGAAAATTGAAACTCAGCTATAGAAACTGAGTCTCTGGAAGGCAAGAAAGCAGCCAGACACCAGAAAAAGAAAATAACTTCTTAAATATCTTCCCCTTTGATTTCTTTAGCTAAAGCCAGTGTTTGCCAAGAGATAATCCATGCATAGGTTTCCCTCCTGTGCTTAGGGAAGTAATCCACTGGGGCCAGACTTTGAAACCCCAGCACCTAAGTATGAACTATATTGCCAAGCAGTTTCTTTCCTGACTAATCCTGCTGGCTGCTCTGGTAGGAGGGGGAGCCCTTCTCTCCTTAGAGAAAAAGAAACTGGCTTTGGGCCATGGTTTACACACAAATGGCCTTGAGGGCAATAGTCAATGAGTGCATGGTCATTTAGTGCCACTGAGATGTCCAGCTACCAGGATTAGATGCTCAGTTGTCAGTGGAGTTGACGAGGGAATGGATAGAAGATAAATTACTCTTCCATCCCATGTGCTGCATGGAAAGCCCAGCCAAATTGCAGAGTTCTGCAGAAGGCCTTTAATGTCCAGGGCTGCCACCTATCTTAGAGCTACTGTGGCTCCCCAGGAGCCAGGACCACAGCTCTGTGTGGTCCTTGGAGTCAGTTCAGGTCTCAGTGTGAGGAGTTCTGCTTTAGCATATGAATACATGAAAGTTCAGTCAAACTTTTTTGCATTTGAAGATGTTCAGGCAAGAGAAATTCTGAATTCCTCCTTTTGCAGGAGCTTTGGGATTACTTCATTCCAGCCTAGGAAAGTTCTTGCAGGCATGGTAGAGATTATCAGTAATAGTTACAGCAGTATCTATGCATTGTATTTTAAAACATCTTGCTTGAAGCGTTCTGTGGAGCGCTGATATTATAATAAGCAACAATTTAGAAATGATCACCAAAGTGGAATACCAACAGATAAAAACTAAAGAGCCAAAGGGCATTGCTAGAAGGAGGGTGAGGCTTCCCTTTAGAATGCAGCCATGATGCAGAAAATGCCTATTCAGAACTAACTTTATCCCAATCCTGCTTCCGTTTGAGGAAAATGTGCATTAGAATTTGACATTACAATTTGTGTTAGAATTCAGAAAGCAAACACAGCCACAAGCTTCTGGTGGTTGAGATCTTGTTCACCCTGATTCTCTCCTCTTAGATCTTATACATGTTTAACAGGTTGCAAGCAAAAACATAGCTATCTTGACTGCACCAGGGGTCTTGCTTAAGTGAAAGATAAGGATTTTCATGGACTTGGTGCAATAGTTAAATTACTACCAGCCGCAGTTTTACTGGGTATGACCACATAGCCCAATAGCAGTGACACCAGAAGAAAAGCAGGACAGCTTTAAAGAATTAGACACAATTTGCCATGCTTCTTAGGTTACTGTGACTGTTCAGATTCTTACAGCAATCAACATTTTCCATTAAAACTTTCATAAGAGAGCATTTGTTTCCTCTGGAAGGAAAAATGTTAAAGACATTTTGTTTTCCTTCAAAGTCTGGGCACGTTCCTAAAGAATAATTAGTGACCCAAAAGAGAATCTTTTCAGCTGAAAAATACTTGCCATTGACTGCCTAGATTTCAGCTCCATACAGAATATGAAAAAGCAATAAAAACATATTTGCAAGAAAAATCAGCATCTCACTATTAAAAAAAATCTTTAACAAAAATGTTTTGCTTTTCTTTTTGGTGAAGTCTTTTCCTCTGCCTTTGGGTTATCTTCACCAGGTCACTGGTACCAGCTATGTTACTTTTCTCTTCAACTGCTCCAAAACATCCCTTCCCAATGCTGCTGTTTCCCTAGAATGCTCACCCCTACAAGTATCATATATTTTTAGTTTCTAGTAGCTGGCACTGAAGCAGGATGCCAGTTAAACCCAGTTGTCCTTAGCCTAGGCTTTTGGGTGGTGGCTCTGGACCCACTTATTTGAGGCACCAGGAGCTCCTCAATTTTAGTACCATATTTGTATCTGGTACTTCTGGGGATTATGCTGGTTATTCAGTAAATTCTGTAGAGAATTTCAAAGTCATTGGCAAAGCCTCTTCTGGAGGTAACCAGGACCAATCCTTTGTAAGCCAGCAAAGGCATTTGAGTGCAGTGAGGACTGTCTCTTCTCCCCTCAATCCAAATGGCTGAGGACATTTCTGCCTTTAGCAGCTTGATGTGGGAGACAGACGGGCTGGCAGGCAGAGCCAGACCTGCCACGTGGCGCTGGAGAAGGCTGACCGACCAGCCACAGGTTCCCCAATGCCACATTGTCAAAAGCAATGTTCTCATTTAGTCACTTGCACTCAGTGTCTTTCAAGCCTCATTGAACTCTGACGGGGGTAGAAATGTATTTGCAAGGAATGTTACCTTCATCTCCAGGATGGAGAGCTTTAGTTGGATGTCATTGCCATCACTCTGGCTGGGAGCAAGGCTGAATTAACTGCCATCAGTCGCATGATGAAAACAAGACGGAGGAATGCTGTTAACAACAGGCAGTCGTCAACACTTCCAAAACTCTCCTCTGAAATAATGTCGCTGCGTTGTCTCTAAATCTTGAGCTGGGTGTGCATCTCGCTGTGAGCTGTGGTTCTCTCTGTGTTAAGGGCTGTCCAGAGCAGCAAGAGATACCGCAGCCGCCAGGACCCCAGCCGAGGGTGACAGCTGTAGAGGCATCATTACTTCCTACCTCCCACTGCTCCACGCCAGCTACTGCTTCTAGCTACAACTGCCTTTTTATTCTGGTTTAGTTTATATGTGACATAATTTCCCCATAAAGGAGGGCTGATTGTAAATCCAGATGGAAATTGAACAGTTTGCATGAAATGCACTTTAATTAATTGGCTAAATGTTTGCAAAGTGCTTTGGCGATGTAAAACACCATGCAAGTGTTAAACAGTAATAATAAAGTAACAATTAATTTCCCCAGGAAGCATGTGACCAGAATACTCCCATCCGAGAGCATTAAAAAAATAAAATAAAATCCCACTTTACCTCTGACATTTTATTAAGGACTGAGTACTGCAATAAAATAAATTAATTCATTTATTCACCCACAGAGACTTGAGTTTGTATCTAGTTTAAAATTAAAATAATGGCCACAGCAGCCATTAGTCAGTGTGACAGAGCAGAAGTATAATTTAGAGCAGTTAAGCAAGACAGGGCTGTTTAACTAGGAGGCATCTGATAAGGGGACCAAGTATTGCTGCTTTTCAGTTTTCCCAGAAAACCAGTATAGCCCAGCAGGGTGGCCTGCAGTGGTTCAAAGTCTGGGTGTTATTCTGAGTATTAACTTGGAGGAGGCAGGCAAAAGCCTGGACTGTTATGTTTTTATCTATAGCTCCTGGCTTTAGCCTGGGAAACACTGCTCCCTTCCCTTGGAAGTGTTTGTTTTGGTGCTTGCAATCACATTCATTTGCTTTCTGCAAACATTTAGACAGATTTCTGCATGCAAGAAGTTGGTGAGAAGAGCAAGCCATTGCAAAAGCTAATACAAACTGAATTTGGCAGAGGATTTGCTCTGGAAGTATTTCAAGGTTGCCCTGAAGGCTCTGTGGGTCTTCAGAGCAAATCTTCAGCTCAAGAGCCAACATTCCTGATGCAGTAACCCTAGGATTGCATTTGCTAAAGGAAATTGGGCTGGAACATCCTCACTCTGAGATGAGTTGACAGTACAATGTTCTTCCCTCAGCTTTGTGACAAACTTGCACTTGAAATCTCTCAGACTTGCTAACTTACCTGTGACATCCCACAAGGTCCATCTGCTTGTGCAGGTCACTGCAGAGACTCCAGGGTAGAGCAGAGAAGCTCTGTAGATGGTCTGATTTTGCCTGGCATTTTTCATGCCTTATACAAGAGCATAGATGAATGGTGAAAAGTTTGTCATTAATCAGTAGCTTATACCCAGAGCATTAGAGATTTTAAAGCTGAGGAGATAATGTGACAAATGAAAAAAATGATGGGAATTAGTGGAAAACTGACTTTTCCCCTTGGTGTTAATTCACTCCTATGGCAAGGGTGCACTTTCAGAGCGCAGTCAAATTCGTTAAGAGGTTTTGATGGATATGGAGAGACAGGAAAGAACCATTTATCACTTGGGAAAGCTTCATAAGGCACAAGAAGGGCCCCTTTATGGTGGCTTAACTGCAGGAGATGTCATCAACCACGGAGCCTGCATGATGACTCTCCCCCAGCTGGGGATGTGCAGATTGCAAGTGAGGCATTAAACTTATCTCCAGAGCCTGGGTTCAGGAGTTTACTTTTAAACTGTTTTAGAAATACAAACTGGAGAAATAAAGTAGGACTGGGCTGCTTTCTGCAAAATGACTCTGCCATCTAATTCAGCAACAAAGAGCATAGGGGACATTCACCTGTCTCAAATTCACCTCTCTCAGTAGAATTTTGATAAAAACATCTGGTTTGTTCCAAGTACTGTTCTGTATATTATCATGTAACAAGAGGCACTAAAATGAGACACTTTAACAAAGCCAAACCTGGACTTCATCTCCATGTTTATAAGCAAATGGAGTCACAGCAAATGGCTCTGGATGTATCATCTTTAACCTTGTCACCAAAGCAGAGGAGATATTCTCCACCAGAAGTAACAGGAAGCATCCAAAAGGATTTCTGAGCTGGCCATTTTCCCTAAAGCAAATCCTCAGCTCTTTGCCAAAAACTGGAACCATATCTGGCAGTCAGTGGGAATTTTCTTGAAGAGGATGCCTGGAGTAAAAGGAAAGAACTGAAGGTTTTGAGCATACAAACATAAGAACTTCACCCCAATTCTAAATTCATCCGGCTTTTGGAGAGAAGCAATGGAGAACTTGAAGTCTCCACACAACCTCAACAGCACTGACTGAGTGAAAACAGGACTGATCTGCTGAATTTGACCATTATATTACTGAAAAATTTCCACCTAAGGACAAAAGGATTTGGCCCTTTGAAATCCAACTTGTATTTGCAGAGCTGTTTTCTGACCTTTTCCGTAAGCTGATGTAGTCAAGAGCACTAAGATCAAAGGCCTGATGGATGCCTGATGTGAAGAGAAAAGAAAAGGCTTCAGGCTCTTTCCCTTAGAGACTGATGAACACTCATTTCCAGTTAATTTAATAGGATATATGCTGAAAAAGGACTCCTGTATACAGTACATTGAACACAATCTCTTATATTTTCTGTGCCTAAGTGGCCAGTCTGTTCTAGTGGGTCTGTGATAGAAGACACCAAATATTGTATTTGTCAGACAAATGTTCCTTTTCAGGGGCTTGGGTTGCAAGGCACTGGATGCACTACACTTCAGACAGACATCCACAACACGCTGCTGATTTGGGTTTGATACAGAAACCCAGTGACTTGCCTGGTTGGGGACAAATGGAAGAGATGACCCATCTATCCAGTGGGATAAACCAGCAAAGTTTCAGTGATTTTGGTGGAGCTGCAGCGATTCAGGTCCCTGATGGTCCAAGTGCTGGTTCAGATCAGTTGACTGTAGAACAGTTAAAGCAATGGCACAAAGGAGCTTGTTTTCAGACAGTAACACCAGCATCAGACTTAAAGCTGAAAAGTGAAATTTAATGATGCATTTCCTGACGTGAGCTTTTCACTTCTGAGCCATCTCTGAGGACTGGTTTTTGGCACAGGAACCAAGCCACACACCTTGGAGGAGCAGCAGTGAATGCAGAGGGAAGCAGCTCTGCTGCCTGTGGTACAGCTCAGTGGGACCAGCTCTCCTCGTGTGCCTCTCAACAATGACTCCATCACAGGAACAGGTTGCTCAGATAAGTTGTAGATGCCTCACCATTGGAAGTCTTCAAAGTCAGGTTGGATGGAACTTTAAGCAACCTGATCTAGTAGACAGTGTCCCTGCCTACAGCAGGGAGGGTGGACTAGGTGATCTTCAAAGGTCCCTTCTAACCTAAACCACTTTATGATTCTATGTGGCCTTTTACGTAGAGAAGTATCACTATTTCCATTTTATAGATAAAATGAAAATCCAGGATAGAATTCAAATTATTTGAGAGATCAAACAAACTACATAATCCCTACAAAACCCAGGAATTCTGGATGCCACTCTAGTGCTCTCCCTTCTCAACTCTATTATCTGAATGTATATGAAAAAATCTGTAATAAAATAACCTTCAACCATAAGTCAGTGATGATGAGGTGGCAGCAGGTCTCAGTTTTGCCTCTCCAAGATGAATCATAACCAAAAAAACAAGGAAAGTTTAATTTCTTTCCAATAAAATGCCATTATTGTGTCTGACAATGACAGGTTTTGCATATGGAGACACACAAGTGCATGCACACGCATACAAAGTTGCTCCATAATCATAGGTTTTCTAGCTTGGTCTTGAAGCTGACATAAATCAGAAGACCAGGAGCTTCTCCTCTGCTAGTTTATGGATTATGAATAAGACTGCACTTATCCTGATGATCCTTCTACTAGGTCATCATTCATAACCATAAGATAAATTGCCCCTCACAGAGGACATATCCATACAAGGGGATCTGACAGGAGTCAGTGTGTCACTCTGAACGTGACCATGACCCAACCAACACCTATTTGTCTCTCTTCTTTTAATTTAATCTGTTCTCTTTTCCAATTCCTTTCCCTTTTCATCTGCTTACTGAATGGAAATAGCACTGATAGGAAGGCAGAGATACCAGCTGCTCTGTAACACTGTTTATCTTAGGCCCTGAATCAGGTGCTTCTGTGCCTGCTTAACACTAATCACCTCCTGGAATCCATCCTTACTCAGTGAAACGTTTAAAACTCATTGCAAGCCCCCTGATACCAGGCAAAGTTAAACACAGTTAATGTCATGTTTAAAATTCAGCCCAGACCAGTAGTGCTTCGTCAAATCTTTACATGGCACTGGACAGCAGTGCAGACCTAAAGGACCTCCAAAAAGCTGCTTAGTACAGTTGTTTGTAGCAGTTAGGGACAAATATCATAAGGTGCAGTTAACAAAATGTACCTGACTTCAGATCTTTGCCACTCACAAGCAAAAGTTCAAGGAACCCGAGAGAAGGTTCAATTGGCTGTCAAAAATCACAAAAGCTCTGAGGAATAAATGTAGAAAAATGCTGCTTTTAAAGTTCTCAGGGTAGCAATTGCTCATAGCTGCCATAAAACCCAGACAACTTCCATATATTTAATTTTATCTGCCTAAAAGTTAAATCTACATGTTACAAAATCTGAAGGTAACTTAAGGATGCTGTTTTGTAGCTGCATGCCTACAATTTCCAACACCTGCAAATCATGCTCTAATGAGACAATTTGAGTGGAATCCATCCAGTGTCTCAGTTACTCTCCTGACTCATCCTGACCAGCCAAGGTAGCTCATCACTAACACAAACAGTTCATTTGCACATCAGCAATGGCAGAGACAGGACACTGGGCTGGCTGTGAGAGACCCTGCGTCAGAGCACAGAGTAAGGACTCCAAAACTGCCTGCGGTCTATGTATCCTCAAAAACAAAACTAAAACTGCCTGTTTCTGGTCTAAAGAAAAATTGTCTGTAGTATTTGTCAGAGCCATCTGTTGTTCAAAAGTTTGTTGATCATTGAACAAATGAACTGGCAATGCCTAATGGGAGGTGTCTAATGGGCAGGCAGAGAGAGCAAGCTGAACAGCTTGGTCTCTAACTATTAAAAACTGGCTTTGGTTGGGCTGCATGACTGAACTGCCAATGGCTCAGCCACCTGAGGGCTCAAGATGTTTATCTGTAGATAGGTTTAGGACTCTCCATCAGTTTTCAGCACTATGGCTCTTTCTAACCCACTATAAACTCTGCCTGATCTTTGGATCTGCCTGGAGTTTTGTGTAAGATCAAGTTAACACACAATGAAAGGTGTGTGAGAGCCATAGAAAAGCAATAGATTTGGTGATGGAAAACACTTAAGCCTATATTTTCTTTTCTTAGATACAATGACTAAATTAGATTTCAGCCATCACTAGAAACACCATAAAGTCCTTTCAAAGTGCAAAGAGTCTCTCAGGTCAGGTTTTATGTGGAGACAGCAAGACCACAGTGCTCCTCATGCCATCTGCAGGCAGCACCCCTCAGTGCCCCACTTTTCTGCTCTTGTAGTCTTATGCCTTGAAAGAGCTCCCATGGAACACAATTCATCCTCTAGTAATACACTCACCATAGACAATGACTCTACTTTGCACCACTTCTCCTGTTCAAAATATCCACCAAGATATTTACGTTTGGCTCTTCCTACATGTGAAATCTCTCCTCAGCCAGGGCCTGGGCCAGAAACAGTTTGCTACAAGGCACCAGTAAAGCTCCAAACTGGTAAAGCAAGTGGCAAGGCTCAAGCTCCACAGGAGGTAAACTGTGACAACACAGCTTGCAAAGAACAGACATCACCACGCTCATCCAAGGCTTGCCAAGGAACTCTGTGGTTTGAGTTCCCTCCATCACCTCTCTACACATACACAATTGCTCACGCACACAAAGCTGATGAACAACTCTATGGAAATAAACACACACAGGCTAAAACCCAATCAAACTATCCTCCTCCTGCCAGCTGGAAAAGGAGGGTTGGAGTGCTTCTTGTTTTCCCTGGTTTTTACCAACACAGCAAACACTGGGAGACCAAGTAAGAACCTGTATAGAAAAGGTGGAGCAGCATAAAGAGGACAACAATACCTGAAGCAAACCCAGCTGCTTTGCCCAGGAGGAGCTGCTATTTCATTTCAATGCCTGCTGAAGTTGTGGATTCCTCCCTTGGTCTCAGCAGTGATTTTCTTTCCTTAATTAATCAATTACACATGTAACTGTGGTCCATTAGCAAGGCAGATAACTGTCTTCAGACTCTGATTACTGGGTTTGGAAGAGCCCAAAAATATTTCAGTAGGATGAATAAATTTCCTCTATGAGGTTTTAATGAGACCATTTAGCATTTCTTTTTTTAAAAAACACAAGAACTGAAATGGGCATAATAAGCCAATTCCACCTACATCACACACTTGGGAAAAACAACAGGCCCCAGTTTTAGATCCTGTCTGCACTTAATTGTACTTGGAAGAGTACATAATGGAGGACTAACGGTACCTATGCATTTGGTTCACTTAGCAGCACAGAGGGGATGATTTCCTACACACAGGATTGCACTTTGGTTGGCCATTTTATAAGATAATGATCAGGACACATACATTAGTAATAGACTGCCAGGAGTAGCATGGCCTGGGTTATAAACCCCAGCTGGCCATGATCACAGTTATTACTAATAACAGTAATCTGCATTTCTAAATCACATCTGACCACAAGAGCTACCCGAGTCTGTTTATATATGTATTGCAATAAATCTAATTTCATCTGTGTATAAATGAGCATTTTTCAGTATGGGGGCACGTTTTCAAAGAAGGAAAAGCTCTGTTCTTAGAGCAACTCAGTATCCAGTGCTGCACACAAAAATCCAGCCAGGATTTCTGTACATATTTTTTCTGAGATCTTCCCATAATATAGACTGTGCCTATTCATTTCATTAATCCATTATTAACAGGAAGAGCTCAGGACTTTGATTTTAAACCTCATCTGAGAGTCTGAAAGCCTATACTCTCCAGCAAGTGCTTACCTTGGGTCACTGCTACTATTATATGCTGATTTGCATTTACATTTTTTGTTTAGAGGCTGCATTGTATTTGCTTTCTTGTATCTGTTTTTTTTCCTGACACTGAGGCTGAAAACAGCAATCAACATTGGACATCAGCAAGAGCTCAGAGCTGTCCCCAGACCTGTTACCTTCCCTCAGTTTTCTTAATGTATTACTGATTATTTTTCCAACTGAGAAGCTTAAAGCCAGGAAATTCCTGAAAAATTAGTTCTGAACTCAAATGCTAAAAATACACATTTCATGTAATGCTGGAAAAACAAGGTGGTCCCCGCTCTACATTTGCCAAAGTGTCTCAAATCCAAATATAGTAGACTTCTTATTCAATCAGTGAATTGGTACCAGCATCTTGTTCTCATCCAGTAGTGAGCAGGGTATGACAAGTTATCAGCCATACTGTGGGACTTTGGTAATTGTTTTAACAGGACGTACACCAGAGCCTTCAGAACCTTGTTGGAGTAGTGTCCTACATCCCTGCTGGAACATCTCCAGTGCTTCTAGTGCAGTCCCAAGCTATGGAGTCAACTGGGCTTTCACTCCTCTTTCCTCTAAGGATATTCAGACACCACTGAAGAGTGAGATGTCAGGAATACAAGGATGAAATGACCCAAAAGCTGGGATAAAGGCAGCTCAGGAAGAAGCAATTTGCATTGTAAAGAAGTCTTATAAGTATGCAGCCTATTAATAACTGCCTCTGTTTGTGACAAATGTCACCAGGCTGATTTGAGCTGCTTCTGAGGCAGAACAGATAATTATCCATCACCCCAGAAGATGCTCTCAACAAATGATTCACATTTGAAGAGGGCTGGGAGGCATTTTCTTTTGTTTTGTTTTCCTGATGAGTAATTTCAGCACCAAAGTCCTGGTTTTCAAAGGCTTCAGACTTCGGGTCACCTCTGCAGGCCATTTGCATCTCCCTAACCCATCAGTCCTATTGCACTTTGCGTTGTGCAAACTTGAAAGCAAAACCTGAAAGCAATGGACAAGATGAAGTCTTTGGGCATTTACATAGCTTCAGAGCTATGGTGGCCAAGGAAAAGCTCACTGTGGTACCTGGAAAGGCAGCAGTGTGCAGGTGGGTAGTGGCTTTTGGTTTGACGTTAACTCTGGAGTAGGAGAATGGCCTGTGCTACAGCTGACTCCTCAAAAAACTTACTTAAGCATCTGTTCATCTCTCTCCAGGCATGGATAGCACCAGGATAGTGAAATAGGAATACCAGAGCCAGTATCAGATCACACACCTATCCCTATCCAAGCAGGCACTGACTACAGGCTTAGGCTATGTTTTATACCCTAGTATAAAGGTACAGTTCCTCATTGCCATCCAGACCTCACCATCTCTCAGGCAGTTTAAGAGACTGTAATGGCAAAGTTATCAACACCTTCACATTTTCTGTTTTGTTACCTCCAGTGCAAATATCAATTACACAGTCTGACAAGGAGAAAATGAAATTGCAAAGTGTTAGGCTGCAGGTATTTAGTTCAATGATTGGGGCTGCCTTTAAAACACTACAATGACACCTTCCCAGCCAGGTAACAGAGAGATGGGGCATTATGTGCATTCCTACACTTTGAATTTAAATTAAAATTTGCTGTGATTTAAGGTGTTATCTCCTTTGAAGGTCTGTGCTTTCCTTAGAGTACGTAATTATTCTCAGCTAATAATGAGTCACTAGGCTAGTGATTAGTATATTTGCAACAGGGTAAATTTACCTCCTATTGTCAAAGGCTCAGGCGCATTATTTACTGCATGATAATCTCAATCTGGAATGAATCTGACTTGAAAGGACACCTATTCTTTAAATCTCATAATCACCTTGTCCTGCTTTTGCCTGTGCCTCAGTTTGGAAGGTACATTTTTCTTTGTGATTTGCAGAAGTCATTACCAAATGCTTGAAAGTCCATCAGCCAGGTTACCTTGATAATTTCTTTTATGAATAGCAATAACAGCAACTACAATAAATAAAGCTGAATTATGTCCAAAGGAAAACAAAGCAGTCACTTGTGAGTTATGATTGCAAAGATAGGTAGTAAGAGAGATGAAAGGACATAATATAGGTACTGGCAGCATCCTCCCCCATGTCTCACTTTGAAACCAAATTAATCAGGCCCTTATTCAAGGATTTTACTCATAGGTGTAAAGTCAGGCAACAAGTTCTTGTTAGAGTGAAAAGGGAACACAAGAACTATTAGCTCAGGGCTACAATCACAGACCAGATCAGGACAGAAGTGTAATGCTTTATCCCTAAATCAGCTCAAAGACAGACACCAAACTAGATTAAGAACCCCATGTGGCAGACAAAGATCTGGATTTTCCTCCACATTGGCTTTAATGCTTAATGCAGTTACACAAGAATGCCTGCTGTGCCCTTTGAAAAGCAGGGCCATTGCAGTGGAAATCTGTTGTACAAACCTTTCACCTTGTGCTGGTTCCTTGTCACGCGTAAAGAAATCCTGGCTAAGATATGACTGGTGATTAGCTCAGCCCTTACTCCTTCCCTGCCACTACCCAACATGCTGGAGGAATTAATTCTCAATGATTATGTTGCCAATAAGGGAATTCCTAGGACTACAAGTGACTGAACAGATTTTATTTACATAATCTTGCTTGAAAATCAACATTGTATTTGCATCATGTCACCAGACTCCAACTGCATCAAATAAGGATGGATACTTGGGGAAGTTGTACCTGAAGACAAAGAGACAAAGCAGAGAAAGAAAAGGAGGCAGAAGGTGATTTTCCCAGACTTTGTTGTGCTGTGAATCAACTCAGAGATCTAGTTCAGAAAGTCCTTATTCTGAAGTAAGAAAGAACCATCAGCATTCCAGCCAGCCACACCCCCACCCTAATACTCATTCAGAGAACCTGCCACCCACATCTCCACTAGTTTGGGGCTTGCCTGCACAACAGATCCGAGCTGACCATGAGACCATTCAGGTGAAGACTTTTCAAGAACAGCTGCCCTGTTTAAGACCACATGCCCACTTAATTGGAAACAACTCTCCTGTATATACAAGCTTTTTGTTTATGTTGCTTGTGGTTCTTGGAAATAATTTGAGATTATTCTGTTTCTTTGCAAGGACTCAGCATTCTGTGCTGGCAAATGCTACCAGACAACAACTCTGAAGAACAAAATGTTCTATTTGTCTGATGAAGACCAAACAGTATCACATTAAGCTCCCTATGCAAACCTGCCTCCAAGTCTTAAGCCAGCCCTAAGAAAGGAGAAGTAGGCTGAAGAATGTTGATACATCTCAAGTAGGTCATTGAGTTTTCCCTCAGTTTGGGCTTGAGTAAAGCCAGCCCCAAAGCTCTTGTAAATTAATTTCTTCAAAGCACCATCCCCATGTGAAAAAGATTTCCAGCAAAAGGCCACATGTTTTCCACTGAAGCACTGGGTGTGAGCTGGTGAAGTCTTTCAACTTGTGACACATTTTACTCCTGCAACAGTGAATATAAACTTCAGGCTTGTCTCTCTCTGAGGGTGTAAGAAGCTTATCTGCCTACTGCTGTTGATTGAGCAGACTGAGACAAGTATCATTAGGCAGTTCAGGCTATCAGTGCATTGCCAAGGAGCACATTGGGATGTCAGAATCTCCAGAGAAGAATTTCTTCCAGGGCTAAAAGCAGTGACCAGGAAAAGCTACAATTGCTAAAACTTTGATATTTAGATAATGACTACAAAAAGGTTTTGATTTGAATTTCAGTTTTTTGTTGGTTTTTTTTAACATTTCCATTCATCACTTTCCCATTTGGATTTCCCCCGTGAAATCCTATCTCTAAAGCCTATCAAAGGCAGTAATTCATCACCAGTGAACATCAGAAGGTTACAATAATCATGGTTGTGATTTAGGGATACACTTAACTTCAGCCTTGAACTCCTCTGTTGTGGGTGTGACATTCACCCAGAGTTACTTCTTTTTTCTCTTTAACCGGCATTTCTCCCACACACGTTTTATATTGTCACAGGTTTGGCCAATAACCAGGTGACAGATACTTTCTTGTCTCACTACCACCCTTCCAGGGGAGGATAACAGGGGAATGAGGGAGAGAGACTGAGGTTGGAAAAAAACCTAGAACAGGTTTAACAAAACAAAATAATAATAATAAAGATGGTGAATTATATACAAATATGTAAATATATTCAGATATATCAATGAATATGCAAAGATGGAGCCTGAACTTCACAGATGGTAATTATATCCAGACCAAAACAGTCCCAAATTGGGCTCAGCAGCAGGTGGGGGTGCCTGGGCCCAGCGTCCTGGTGACAGCCCACAAAAACCCCAGAGCAGTGCATGGGTCCTACCTGAGGATGTGGGGTCAGGAGACCTGTCCCTGTGCACGATGTCCTTCTCCAGCAGCACAGGGGGTGCCCAGAGGCAGCCCCAGGAGGGCTNCCAGAGGCAGCCCCAGCCCAGCAGCCCCAGGAGGGCTCTGAGGAGCCATTTTACCCTGAGCGCCATGGGCAGGAGCGCTGGGATTGGCCCCTTGGGCGCACCTGACCCAGCCTCCCCTCCCCACAGGCTCAGCTGCTCCCCCCATGGCCACAGGCGGCAGCGCCGGGGGGCCCGGGCCCGCTCAGGGCAGGGAATGTTCATCCTGGAGCTCTATCTAGGACAACACTGAACCTTGACCTAAGGAGAAGTGGAAGCCAGTTACTTGGAGTTAATTTACACCATTTAAAAGCAAAATCTGTTTTAAGTGGCCTGGTGGAGGGATGTGCTGCAGTACCCGAGATAACACCAGCACAGTGACGGTTTCAGGACACCTCATAGTAACCAGCCCCCCAAAACCTCTGAAACACTGCCAGGGGGGCTCTCAGGGCCCCTAATGCCAACACAGGAGACCAACACAAAGGTGTCACTATTCTTGTCCTCTTCCTGGTGGGGTATGAAAGGACAAAGTGACTTAGCAGGGTTCTAGGTCCAGAGCCAAGGCTGTGAACTCTTTCTGATCTCCATGGATAAGGTCAAACGAGGGCTCTGAAAGTTGTTCTGAAATATTTGTAGGCCTAAGGGCTCAGTACGTGGCTGGCTTCTGTGGAACAGTTTGTTGCTCAAGGGTCTAAGCGAAGGAACAGGGCTGCTGGGAAGTTCTCAAAGCTCTTCTCCTTATCCTGAATAAGAAAGGATAAAAGTGCTGAATTTATCATTCAAAGATGTGTTTCGAGAGGCTGAGCACAATATTCTCTTCCCAGTCTGAAGCAGAAGATTTCAAGGCTAAGAAAGGGCTCCCTCTGGAGAAATATTATCAGCTCCTTCTGAAATGGAACAGCCAGCACAGAGCTGCTCCAGCTGCTGTCCTGCCTGGGGCACTCCACTGGGTGATGGGCTGGGAAGATAGGTCACCCCTGGGGTTAGGCTCTTTGCTTTGCTAGGGTTACAAAAGAGAGTAATGAAACCACTTGAGGTCTGGCTTTGGTGTCCTTGCAATTAGGCCTGTGTATATTTACTGGATAGCTCTTTTGTTTGTTTTCTATAGTGAATCAAAAGCTTTGCAGGGAAACCCAACCTCTTGGTTCTCAGAGAGAAACCATCAATGTAAAATCCATGGATGCAGCTGCATCCAGCTGGGATGGGAGCAAGCTCACAAGGCAAGGGAAAAGCCCCGCTGAACTGGATCACAGAAGTCTCAAGATAGGCTCCACGGTTTCAACAAGCTGCAAGAAGGGCAACTGAAACATTTGTTGGTGTTATTTGGTTAATATTCAGCAGGCTCAGTCCTCTGATCTGAATCACCTACCACCCATACAGGGAAGGCACTGAGGATTTGTGGCCACACGTTTCGAGGCAATAAACAAAGCACTTAGAAATGTATGTGATGTGCCTTGTCTTACATTCATGATACAGGGGTGCAGGAGAGGTTCACAAAACCACTCTGGGAAGAGACTTCTCATTTTAGGAGCTCAGATTTTAACTGCAGAAAGTTCTGCCTGTGCTTGCGACTGGAGAGGAAGGAACCTGTGAGGCAGTGCTGGTGACATCTTGCCATGATTAGCTGGGCTGGAGGTCTTGTCTACAAAACCATTCACTGCAGCATCTCAGCAGGCTGCCCCAGGTGCTGACCTGCTCCTAGATCTGTGGGTAAAACACTGGCCAGCCCAGACCTCTTCTCCTCTAACCAGAATCTCATCACATTTTGAGAAGGCATTTGCATCCCCACTGGAAAACACTTAGGAGCTGCAGGCCAAGAAAGCTTGGAAACCATTGCACTAGTCTGCTGGAGCAGAAACTCATATTTTCTCCCCCATAATTACATTTGCTTTGCTTCAGGTTTGCATAACTCCTGTTCCTAAAGCTTTGGCACTAGACAGAGCTCTTTCTTCTCTAAACTTTCTAATCATTCCTCTTTTATCCCCTTTCCCTGACTTCCCTGGGGGTCAGATCCCTGTGACTGGTACCTGATGGCATTGCTGCAGCTCCCTGTCTGTGCCTGATGCGGGTCCGGGCCAGGACTCAGTCCTGGGTGCAGCCTCCTGCAGCCAGTGCTGCAGTCATTGGTGAGCAGGAACCAGCAGCCTATGCTGTGTGCAACTGATGCCATCTTCTGGTCTTATTTAGACTAATTTCGGGCACGAAAAAGCTGAGGCAGCACCAGTAAGGTCAGCTGTAATAATTTAGTTTTATATATAAATGCATACGCATGCATATATATATGTAGGTATAGATACACATGTTTTTGTAGGAGATATGTGCTGAACAATAAATTTATATCTCACTTGTAATTTTCTCAAATTGCATTTTTGAGGGTTAGTGCAGTAATAACCATATTACACTTAAAATATTAAAAATTATATATAATCCCTGACTGTTTTCATTATCATGGGCCTTGCAGGTGGCTCCAAGTTCTTCAGTTAATTCTCCTTGCCCACTAAGAACTGTAAAAAAATAAATCTGTGGCAACCTCTTTGGCTTGTTCTTTTTGTGCCATACACATCTGCTTACAAGAAACTGGTCTGAGAAACACAGACTCCCTTGATATCAGCCACAAAGTCATGACATTGTTTGTGCATTGGCAGGGTGCTCAGTCTCCAGCAGTTTCTGTCACAAGCTGGAAAAACAGGGCTGCATCTCCCAGCACCAAGTGCCTGGCCAAGTTGTTGCTCATCCCCTGACTTTTCAACGAATGTGAACTCGAATTGCCAAGTCCGATCTCTACTTTGAGTCCCAAAACCAGGGCCTGAGGTATGGGAGCACTGATAAAATGGTGCTTGCCATGATCTAACTCAAATCACATTCCCAACAACAAGTCACTTCACAATTCAGAAGCATCACTCAGACCTTTTGCTGGATTTGGTGACTGATGGAATTGCTGTCACTTCCAGCCTTCTTTCTCTGCTGCGTAACCTTCTGTGACAGGTTGGGTCAACCTACACGCCCAGGGAATCTAGGTCAGTTATTGGTAGCTATGAGAATCTGTGTCAGAAATGTCACATACTGAGAGACGTGAAATGGTCAAAGTAGAATCATTGATATAGAAAAATAGGAACACAGGTTTGCAAAGGTTTTATCATCCAGTCCATCCTATGCTGTCTCAGGCTGCCATATCACATAATCCCACTCTTAAATTCCCTGCACTCTACTTTAAAATTAGTCAAGGGGTTTTTATGCACAGGTTTTATCAGCAACCTTGTCTGCACATTCAAATACTGGATTTTCCTGCTTCAGCCTTATGCAGAATGTCAACTAACCTGGAGTAAGGACAATTTGAAAGCACTTTGGAGGCTTTCACTGCAAATCTCTGACCTTTATTTAAAAGCCCACTTGGAAAATGTTTTTTGATGGCATTTGCTAATAAACGGTTTCCTACATAAAGGCAGAACACACACAAAAGCCTTACAGACTGTTGACTCCATAGCTCTGGGCTCCGCAGTCAGACATGAACACAATTCACAGCTGGCAGCTCCCACCTGAGACCAGTCCTTACCAGCTCCCCCAGCCTGCTGCTGGCTTTGGTTCACCCAGTGGGACTCCAGCTCAGATGGGTCCTATGGGACCTGGCTGAACCTGAGCCAAGATAAAAAATAATTGATTTAGTCTCCTGATGACAGAGGTGCCTTCATGATGCTTTTATTGCATTTCCAATATCTTCTGGCTCTTTATCTCTCACTTGAATATTAGCTTTAGTGGTCTATGTGGAGGGAGGAGAAAATGCTGATTGACCTGACAACCTTTCAGCACCTGAATGTCTTATCAACAAGCTAGAGTTGAGCTCAGGATCAGAGGCCTGCTGACCTTCAGTGGGTCCAGAGGCAGAGACATTGCTGTATTTTATGGAACACATAAAGTTGAAAATAATGCATAAACCCCGTGGTTTGCCAAGCAGCCTCTGCTGCTGAGGCCATGAGCTCTTTTCCCACACAGCTGATGTTGTGCAAGGTCTCTATCATCCTGCTCTGGAAGCACGGGGTGGACAGTTAAATTTATACAAAGAGCTGCAAATCAAAAAAAAAAAGAGCACATATCCTTAGAAATGCATCGACAAGAGTATGTGCTATGGTTAAACAGTGCACCAAGCTACAAGAACAAACTTTTTTTTTACATATTCTCCTTACAAAGTAGAGTTTAGCTTTCTGATTTTGCATGGCACTTAAAAATATTTCATGCTTTCTACACCAGGAAATTTTTCAGGATATAGAGTTTCTCATGTAGTGTGTCAGGAAATATGCAGTGTAATGAAACGGTGGTAAGAGGGAGATATAATTGAGACGGAATTGTTTGAGAGAGCAAGCACATCCACATAGCAAACATCAGAGGCAGTCCCCACATTGTCAGAGTACAAAGCCATCCACAACAGCCCTGGTAAAAGGACTCAAAGTGCCCATTAAACACAAACACTACAAGAGGCAATTCTTTTTCTTCCACCTTTTTAATGTGACAGAGAAAACAAAAACAAAGTCCATTGGAACAGCTGCAATTTCCAGTGACAAGCAGACACAGATCAAATAAAAAAAAATAAAAGAAGGAAGGTTTCAAATGAAGAAAAGGAATCAAGGGACTGGAATTGGCTATTTCACACACAGAGCTGACAGAACATCTAAATGAAACATTCCATTAAATGCACAACACTGGGTGTTATTTACAGTGGAACTTGCACTGTGTGTACATTTATACAGCACTAGCATCACACACAGCAAAGATATTTCTTTCATTTTGTCTCCTTCACAGTTCCCAGGCTTGATTCTTCCTAAAAACAGCACTTGCTAATACAAGGATGAGAAACTGAGGGAGAAGCTTGATGGAAATATAATGTATGGGCCTCAAATCTACATAAACTTAAAAATATACTCTCAGGTTTTGTGTGTCCTTTGGAAAGTCAAAGGACATAGCGGGGAACCTAAATGGACCTAGGTCTCTTTAACAGAAGCAGAGTATTCTCTGTTGTTGGAGGTCTCAGAGCAGGACCTGGAAGAGACCTGCACATCTGCAGAGAGCTCAGCTCCCAGCAGCCTCGCTCTGTGCTGTGATGTGAACCCAGCCCAGGGGCTGGACCGCTCCCAGGCTCAGGGAATATCCCTTAGCACTCCTCTCCAGTATCACCGGAGGACATCAGGCTGCCTGACCACTCCCCAGTGTGCAGAACACCTGGCTCTGGATATGGGTTTTCCAAGAGTGATCCTTTTCTTAGTCCAAAAGATCCATATGCTGCTGTTTATAAACCACATAGCATTTCAAGGCGATGAGGACCTTATGGGCAAAGAGATCACCCCACCCAGCCCCAAGCTGCAGCCACCACCAGTGAATGCAGCAGAGCCAAAGGCAGTGGCAGGAGCTGTCCTGCACAACTGAAGTACAGCAATAGGTATATGACAACCAGTAAAACCAGCAGGGGAGGCAGAGCTCTCATCGCATACCACTGGTCTTTTGTAGTAGTATCAACAGTGCTTTGTGTTCTTCATGTCTGTTTCTGCATGCTCAGACACTCAGTAGTGAACTCCTCCCGTGACCCTTGTCACACTGCTGTACAGGTAAAGACTAAGTCACAGCAGGCCAGTTTGGGTTCCCTAGACCCATCTTTTCCATGCCACAAAGTCCCTGGCTAAGTGGCTGGGCTGGTGTGCCACGCATGCATGAAGAGGTCCAGCTGTCCTCTAGAAGAGGTCTTTGGAATTATAAGGCAAGTCCCCTGTCTTGGTCCTCTGTTCCCCTGTTGCAGTAAAGTTCATTGATCCAAGGGAATAGTGCTCTGCAGGGATCACCAGTGGACCTGTGGTGAGCAGTTTTCTCTGCGGATTGTCCAGTGTATCCAAGACAAGGAGACTGTGACAAACATAGGCAGGGGGAACCAATGGCGGAGGCATGGTGGCCTTTGCACTGCACCTATAATGTTGATTTTACGGTAGAAATGAAGCTGAGCCATCAGAGGAAGTGCCTGATGAGGAATCTGCCCCTGCACGGTACTCCAGGGCTCTGTGGTTCAGGCTCAGCCAAGCAGGTAGCCCATGGCTTGAAACTGAGAACCAAATCAAAACACAACCAATGCCAAGGGGACTGCACCCATCAACCATTTTGCTCTGGAGAGCAGTAGTGTGAAGCCTACACTGATTTAGACCATGACAAAGACAGTAAACAAACACATCAGGAATATTGACTAAGCCTTGTACACAGTAAAGCTGGATGGGAAGCTTCAGCCCAGGCGTCACAAGGGCAAATGCTTGAGCTGGAGCCGTTGCCCTGGATTTCTCTGTTATGGAAGGAGAGGAACAGGGCCATCCAGGGCAACCCATCTTCTTTCATGGTGCCTGAGCGTTGTCACATACATATTTTGTCTATGCCTCTCAATGGAGAACAATGGCAACCCAGGGTGATGAGTTCAGATCCAGACATCTAACTCATAGGTGTCTAAGGCTGGGTGATATGATTTCCCCATAGCTTTTCCTTTCTTCCTTGTCTGTTCACTGTTGTCCTTTCCTAGGCCCTTGTGTACCAGCTGCAGCCTGTGTTTGTCCTTTCCTGTTAGGTCATGAACTCCCTGGTGAGGTGTCAGGGATAGGAGCCTTGTCACGACACACGTGCACTGTCCCCTAGTCCGCAGGTGACTGACCCATGCATTTTAGGGGTATAAAGAGTTTCTACAGTCACATGGGTAGCCTGGGTGACATTGAAAACAAGATCCTATTGCTCTTTACCTTGTCCCAGCTAATCTCTCGAGGATGAGGTTTAGCAGTCTGTGAAAGAGCCATTCTGTAAAGAAGAAAGGTTTCTAAGATTACATAATATTTCCTAATATTACCTTGCCATTTCTATCTCCTCAAGACCTCAATTTTCTCCTTCTCTGAAAATTAACAGAGAAGTTTCATGAAATAAATGTCATTAGTGTCATTGTACCATGTCAATGGAGAACGCAAACAGTCAGGTTTGCTGTCAGAGCATTGGATGATATGTAAATAAGAATGCTTCATAAAATAGAAGTTCTGGCTCCACAGAACAGCACAAACACAATAGTTGAGAAAATGAAACAATTTCCCCCCCCATTACTATGTGGTAATTGACATGCTCAGCCCAGCAAAATGGATGAAACATAAAGACCGTGGTGATCTTTTGTATTGAAATACATATTTAGCTGCTTCTCGCCACGCAAAAGGATCAGACATTCTTAGAGGGAAAAAAAATACACATTCTGGGCTGTGATTCTCAACAGAAGCTGTGAACCGCTGCCAAAGGATGTAATTACATTCACTCCTACCTTAGAGAAGGAACCTTGCTGTTTTGAAGGCAAATCAAAAAGAGGCCCTAAGCTACCCATAAAATGAAGAAATGAGGCATAATAAGCTCAGTTATTACAGCAGCATGTGATTTTATCAATTTCATAAACCTCAGAATAAAGCTCAAAAATCCCAAATAGCCCATTGTAGCCTGGCTGCTCTGTAAGTGTTTATCCCCGATTGACACAATGATAAAAGCCGTGCTCGTTAGAGGGTTTTGCTTCATTGGCAAGGATTTGTTTCTTGTGATCTAACCACGCTCTGTGTCCTTCAGCTGTCCTCTGCAGCAGCACCGACACTGACTGCCACGGCTGAGTGGGGCTGGCCCTGGTGTCGGCCCTTGGTGTATTTGGCTGCCTTTGTGCAGCTGAAGGCAGAGGTGTTAGACTTCAGACCTGCTGGGTTTCAGCCTAGCCTTATGTGTTTTTCTTAAAAAAAAAAAAGAAAAAAGAAGAAGGAAAGAAGGAAGGAAGGAAGGAAGGAAGGAAGGAAGGAAGGAAGGAAGGAAGGAAGGAAGGAAAGAAAGAAAGAAAGAAAGAAAGAAAGAAAGAAAGAAAGAAAGAAAGAAAGAAAGAAAGAAAAAAAGAAAGAAAGAAAGGGATTTAAAGAAAGGTAAATAGGAAGATCATTAACAGAAGTATAAAAGCATTTTTTACGTCACAACATATCCCGGTGAGACAAATTCCCTGCATTATGTGACGGTTCTCATCAATTCTGGTTTATTGCTGAGCTTGTTGAAAGGATCTAATTAGTGTTATCTAGTCAATTGTGAGCATTGGTGTGTTATTTAACAGTACGCATTTCATTCCCCCAAAAATATAGCCAAAAATACATAATTCACTTTGCTTCTAGGTGCAAGAAGATTTAAGTTGTATGATAAAAAGGGCATAGAAATTTAAAAAATGGTCTTTACAGGATATCAAACTTAACTGCGCCACTTAATGGAGAATTTAATGTTCTGTACAGTGAAAGCTTGCTGAGTGCATTCCCTGTGTAACAAGTTAAATGGCTTTAAGTAACTGTGCTTACAGTGTTTCAATGAGACCCGAGTATTTAAGAAAATCAAGCATCATCTTCTTTAAATTATATGGCTAAAATGCTGGTAAATTCACAGTTACCATACTCCAGGTATTAGACAAAAAGTCCTCTATTTACACTGGATAATATGTACACATTTGGTTTGTGGAATGCTGCTCCAACATCATATCCATTTCTTCTCTGTGAAAGTTATAGGAAAGAACCTCTTAATTGTCATAGAAATATATATTCCTAGCCATCAATACATTTAAATATTTGGTGTCTGGATAGAAAGAACTAAGTGTCACTAAGTTGGTCGTGACTCCAGATAACCTTGAATTGCTTGGATTAGTTTTTAGTGTCTTGCTTAAGATGTTCTTTAGGGTGTAGAAATTTGAGATTATAAATTTCAATAGCTGATCACTTCAATGTGTCTATGTATGTTTGTAAGTACTTGTAAATACATATATATATATATAAAATTCTGTATATATTTCTCTCCTAGACCAAGGAGTTGCCTAGTGGTTCTCTATGCCCAAGTGAAGACAGTGAAGGGTTTTGAAACGCTGTTTCTTCCGAGAGAGTTGAGCACCTACCCTCATATCCTCCAGAAATCAGGACTCTCTCACTCTTCCAGGCAGTTCAAGTGGTAACCCCAAAATCAAGACAGCCAGGGTCACCAGTCACGTTTGTAGCTCTTGCCCCTATTGCTGGGGCTCACCTACAGTAGGTTTGTCACCTGCCTCCCCTTCAGATGCCCTTCGTGTCTGAGCACAGCCGATATGAATTGCCAGGGAGTGCTGGGCGAGCCAGGCAGTATCTCACAGCTCAGCAAAGGCATGGGGGGGTCAGGACCTGTTCTCCTGTCGGACACGTTCACACCCACACAGGCCCACACATGCACAAAGCTGCTGTTCGTGTCTCGTGTCGTTACACTGGGGTGGAGAGGGGACGGGCAGACTCCCAGTGTAGGCAAGGTTAAACCCAAGCTCCGTATGGGGTGTGTAGCAGCTGCATGCACCAGTCATGCTTGGAAGAGGATCAGAAACTAGGGGTTTCATTTTTATCCCTTTGGGCTCTTCTTTCCCTCCACCCAAGGTATTGACAGAACAGTATAGAAATGGACATTTTGATTTTTCCAAACATGCCTCTTTTTTGTTCTTCTGCATCTGTCCCCTGACCCCCCTGGCCTCAATTGCTCACATCAGGACCTGTTCTCGAGTCTCTGGCAGGCGCAAAGCGACCAGGCCACCTCCAATCAGAGCAGAGGAAGCCAGAAGGATGGGAACCACCTTGGTTATCCCTACGAAGGAGGCAAAGATTGAGTTCCCCAGGATGGCACCAAACTTGCAAAGCCCATTAAGGATGCCAAAGGCTGTGGCCCTGCAGGGAAGAAAAGCAGAAAGCAATGGTTAGGAGGGAGGTTCTTGGCATAGCTATAGAATATCTGGATGGGTAATTTTGTGAATGCTCTTACATTTCCCAGGCTATGCTTCTAGCAAGTAAAGCCAGGCAGAACGAATAAATAGATATATAGGTATCAGTGTTTTGCATGTCTGTGTGAATGAGGAGGATGTCTGTGTGTATTCATTTCTCCTTTTCATCTCAGCTTCTCCCTAGCCCTAGAGTGGCCCACTACGACAGGCTGTGTCCTCCCGAAAGACAGGACACAACCTGCTCTAGAACTTGCCAAAGTCCTTCCAAGTGCTGGCTGGAGTGAGTTGTCACCAGAGAAAGAACCTGGGCTCTTCTCCAAATCTTGCTGTGCCCAGCAGCTGAAAGCAGAATTATGCTTGCAAATGTCTGTGCTGATCCAATACAGCCGCAGGACTACCCAGGTCTTAAGGACTGGTGAAAATAAAGAAAATACACCTCCCCCATCTACGTGTATCTAGAGTGACTTTTTCCATCAGGAACGAACAGGACAAAGTCAGAGAGTGGAGATTAAAAGGAGACATTCCAAGCACCTTTTGTCAGTGGGGTAGAGCTCCACAGTGATCACATCCAGGGCATTCCAGCCAGCGATGCTGGCCCCGCAGAAGAGGCACTGCCAGCCGATCATTGCCGACTCGCTGTTGCCGAAAAAGAGGAAGAAGCAGCACACTGCAGAGATCAACATTGAGCCACCTACAGGAGGAAACCAAGAGAAGAATGTTGGCACCAGTTTCACCTGTCCACAGTTGAGCAAACACATTTGTTAATAAAGATGGCTTTCAAGTGATGGCATTTCACCCTAAAATGAATCAAATCTGCAAGAATCCAAAAATACCTTGATGCTGCCTATCTGTCATTCTCTGATGCTGGAAACCAGCCTGGAAATGTTCTCAGTGACCATCTGATCTTGCTGATAGTCCTGCTCTACAAAGACTTTGAAGACAGGCTTTTCCAGGCAGGTTTCCAGCATCTCAGACATCCAGATGGACCCAGGAAGAGCAGAGGCAAGTAAACATGAAAGTCAATGAGGAGGAAGAATCATGGTGAAGGTTTTTCAACTTGAGTTTTGAGTGAAGAGCTGGTGCATATCATATCATATTGAAATCACTTGACACATTTATAGTTTCAATTAGGATAATTTACAGTCAATTGTATAAAGCATTTGAGGTCTCTTTTAATTAAAAGAACATCATTAGATTTCATGGCACATGTGCACAGGAGCCATAATGTTATAAACACCACCAAGGGAGAAAGCGAGAGCGTTCATGCTCAGTTAGGCACTGTTTAGATTCAGAAATATTAATGGCTACATCACTGCCTTCTACCCCGTTGGGAATTTTCACCTGAAAGATGCAATTTTTACAAAATCAAAGTATCTTTCACTGGGAATTTCTGTTGTTGCCGAAATATATTAATTTACTACCAGGAAACCAAACATTTTTTTGTTCGGGGCTTTTTGAATCAATTTGACACCAGTAATTTGGATGCTGAACTGGAACTAAAATGCTTCATTTTGGACATTATGTTGCATTTTGCCACTGCAGTGCCCTGCCTATAAAAAGCTCCATATCCCCTTCTCTTCCATGGTACCAAAGTCCATCCCCTCATGTGCAGTGTGAATATCCCCTCTGCTGAAGAGGTACAATGCTGCATTAGGGTCACCATGTGTGTACCAAGAGATCTGACATTTGGCACAGGAGAGGGTTTAGCAGAACATGATAAAACTGAAGTCCCAGCGAGGCACATGACACAAAGGTGAAATTCATTTTTCATGTTAACCTGACCAGAAATAATATGTTCAACAGAGTGATAGGGGTGGGATGCCAGAAGGCTCTTTCAATTGAAAATTCCACAGTGAAACATTTCAGCGTGTCGTTACTAATTTTTGTCCTGTACTTCTCATTCTGCAGAAGAAATAAGCATTTAGGATTCCAGCTGTCATCCCAATTTCAGATGAAAATGCTGAAATGCTGACATGTTTGCAAGGGTGGACAATCGGATTCTTATTCAGCTTTATTTAATTTCTTTCCTGCATGCCCTCTGGGTTGTTTGGGTCTTTTCCAAATTCACTACATGGGCACTCATTTCCCCCCCCAGCATACATTCCTGACACACCAGAGGGGTCATCTTGCTTACCTTAACCTATCTGATGGTGAAGCTCAGCTAACTAAACTTCCCTCTGTTCTCAGAAGGGAGAAGGAGGTGAGCTCAGGAGAGTGAGTCATCCCTTACCCCTGAGCCACATCCCTGATTTTATTAACCTCACTTGGCTGCCCCTTGATGCATGATTCCCTCAACACTTGGAGAGTAAGGTCTGAAACCTGGAGGAAGCAACACCTTAAATTCCCAAAGTAATCATAAAGCTGATAAGGTGATAACTTATTCCCATAAAGCTAAAGGGTGGCATCTCACCTGTCTGTGACATTGTCAGTTATTCTACCATATTCTCTCTGAAGCTGTCTGTAAAATCAGAATTTGAAATTCAGAAATTTGAAAATCAGAAAACCCAAGNGGGGGGGGGAATATTGAGCTGTCAAGCAGCTGCATCAAATGATTTCTGTGAATATTCATTGCTAGAAACAGTGTGTTCACTTATTTATACAGAGTACAATGGACATCAGCATTGACTCAATGGTACCAAGACGTCCTGCTTCAGCTCCGACCCTGCAGTGCTGAGAGCTGGATAAACACACAGGCTAAAAGCCAAAATACAGGATAAAAAGGAGGATGTCACAGAAAAGCAGGGTGGGGAGGCAGGGAGCCGGTAACTTGCCCACTGCCATGGAGTAGGTCACTTGCCTCACCCTCAAGTCCCGGAGCCAGCTTGGCTTGCCTTGGTGTGTGCAGATGCAGTGAGATCTTCACACTGACCTTGGCTCTTTGCAGAACTGTACTCCCACCCATGACCAGCACTATGCACCCATCATCCCTACTCACCGATCATCTTTATCCTGCCTATTTTATCCATAAGTAATGCAGAGATGATGTTGCCTGGCAGCACAGACAGACTGCCCAGGAAGCTGACCAGGTAGATCAGGAAATCGTTCTCCTCCTCAAAGTCCAGGTGACAGCCTTCCTTCTGGTGTAGGAACGTGCAGTTTATGAGCCTGCAGTTGATGAATTTGTGTTCATACAGATCTGCAAGGGAAAGTGGCAAAGTCTGGATCCTTCTTGGTTGCTCTCCCTTCATACAGCAGTAACAGGAGTCAGGATCAAAATGAAATCAAAGATTTGATCAGTGCTCCTCACAGAATGGAAATAGCCTGGGAGTTTTAACTTTTAACAACAAACTGTAGCTGTGTGCTTGGCCTGTGGTGGATGTAAGCTTGTGCAATCCTTATATTTGTGGAGTCACCTGGACCAGTATTCCTATGCCACCAGGACAAGCAATCCAGGCTTTTACTTTCATGGCATTGCAGTTTGTAAACTCTTAGAGCAGAAGTGAAAAGCTTTCTCAGGATAAATTAATGAATACTTTACTGCTCACAATCATCAACCACAAGTCGATTAAAATTGTATTTTAAGCCAAATTGGTTGAATCAAGCTGTTACACTGCTAGGCATTTTGCCATTACTTTAACCCGCCAAGGGCTGAGCACAGACTTTTGCATTTCCTGTGCAGCAGCCAATGGCACCAGAAGCCATGAAATTAAAACACTGATGGAGCAACCTGAAGACTCCTTCTAAATGCATCACCCTCTCTTTTCCATCATCACTCTCATTACCCAGTACACAAACAAACACAGAGATCCCTATCATCCTTTCTCCCAGAATCCAACAAAATAGTTCCTAATTACAGAGATGAGACCACAGCGAGAATCTCGTTACCGGTATCATAGAACAAAGTAGAGATGATGGTGCAGTTTTCGAAGAAGGTCTCGCTGGATGTCACATCTTCAAAGTAGCAGTCCTCGAACAGCGAGTGCTCAAATCTCACTTCCTTGAATTTCATGTCAACAAATCTGTAGGGCAGGAAACAGAACTTCACTCTGCTTGGAGGTGTTTCCTACGCTATGTAGTGTGCAATGTCTACTTCAAGAGACAGAGCACTAACAGTAGTTTCTAGGGTCATTGACTGAAAAGATGTTGCTTGAATGCATAACTGTCCTTCCAACTGCATGCTTACACATTTTGTACTTTAGTAGGAGAGATTGGTTTGAAATTTTTTTAGAGACGGACCTTTTTGGCTTTCTGGCAGTTTTTCTATTCCTCAAAATAGACACATCTAAGAAAGTGTGCTTCTAAGTGGACACAAATCCTCTCCCTTTCAGTACTAGTCCATCTGAAGAAGACATAATTTCACACGGTACATGACATGTTCTTTGTGAACTGACCTTGCTGCCTTCCTCACTCTGCCCCTTCCTCCAGCATAAATGCAAACAGACATTATTGGGAGCCCATTGAGCCATTTGGTGAAAGGCTTCTGACAGTTGTTTAAACACAAAGTGACTTTTTAAGCAAAAATGCAGTAGGGCTTCTAGACAGTGGGGAGATGATATGAGTTCTGCTTATAGCCATCTCTATTTGAGGATTATTGCTTATCATGTAATGAAAACAGTTTACACTAAAAATAATCAACTGTGTCAGGTGATTGATTTGTCCTCTGACGGGAAGCCTGACATGTCTGACCTGCCTGCCTGAAGAATGACACAATATTGATTTACCTGTGTAATCCTGTGGGGAAGAGAAGATGTAGCAGTTAATGCACAGGCATGTTTAGAAGATGTAAGGAGCTATTAAGAGCAAGCATTATTGCTCTAGTTAAGGAGGCCATGACTGCCACCAAATGAAAAGCCTTCTAACATATACTCAAAAACTTAATTGAATTGAGCACTTACAACACAGTGTAGCATGATGACTGTTTGCACCATTAAATGAGCGCTGCAGGGCTTCTTAACTGAAGCTACTAACAGATACTATTAATGTGCAAAATACCACAAGAAGACTATTTGAGTTTTTTGCTCCATGTGGAAGGTCTCATAGGTTACAGAAAAACTTAAGCTGTTCTGCATTTGCTCAGTAATAGCCTGTGATGTATTTACTCCCAAAGGCTGTTAGAAGCCCTTTCCCCGCAGTTTGCTTTCTTAACATCCATCTTTAAAGTCGTGTAGCAATGGACTAGTGTTCAATGGAGTTTTAACTCACAGCCAAAGGCTGGTGGGAAACCACAGCTATAAATCATGTTGAGATATGTTCTGGGCATTAGTGGAATGTAGCTTGATCGGTTTTGAGCTTTTGAATTGGAGAGGAACAGCAGAAGAATAGTGATGTACCACACAGTTTT
Source organism: Aegotheles bennettii (assembly GCA_013398125.1). Lineage (NCBI taxonomy): Eukaryota > Metazoa > Chordata > Aves > Caprimulgiformes > Aegothelidae > Aegotheles > Aegotheles bennettii. The sequence goes on along the minus strand of VZRW01011345.1, from coordinate 1,605,446 downwards.
ATGTCTTCATCCTGCAAGGTGCTGAGCATCCTCAATACTCAATGAGGACAGTGAAAACTGAGTATCTCCCCTGGGCATAACGGTCCCCATCCTTAAATTTGACCACCATCCACTTCTCACCAGACTTTGTTTTGCAGCTTGATAAGCAGGGGAATAGGAAGTATGGGGCTAGGTTTGCACCATCAAACACAGCTCCTTGCTGCAAGGGACAGTCTCCAAAAGGACATGGAGTACATGCTAGGGTCCCCCACCAATGTCGATCAGATATACGTCAAGGAAATGGAGACAAATAATTTCTGAGGGGAGAGGAACAACCTGGCTGGGGAATGAGGTATGGTTTCACTTAAGAAGATTAAACCAATGAGTGTTTTGTATAACACGGAACATCCAGTGGGACCTCCCCACACAGTGCAAGGCAGCTGGAGCAACACCCCGTCTAGCCTGTCTGAGGCAATGGGATCTCCACAGAATTTACATAGGGATATTTTCCCACCCATTTTGTTGGGATTTAGAAAAGTAATAATGGCCTGCTACAAATCACTAGGAAATATATTGCTGTGGAACATAGAGTGATTGAGGTCCAGGCTGGATGCTGTAGAAAAAACATCAGGCCCAGCCCAAACAGGAGAAGAAAGGGAGGAAAGCAATGATGTCACTGACTTCAAAGCACTAAAAGAGAAGATGACACACTCAGTGTGTGGGGAGAAGCACACCAGCACAGCTGGCCATGACACAGCTCACACTAAAGGGCTGCAGGATGGAGACCAAGGTATGTCATAGAGAGGACTACAAGGGAAACTATCTTTTTCTTTTGGAAATGCAGCAGCAGAGCAATTTCATTACAAGTGATGGTCTCTCCTGCCCAAGACCGGTAGATGTCAGTGTGTGCTAAGGAAAGAGAAGTCACCTCCGCATCCAGAGGTGCCCATCACAGGCAGGTGGGTGCCCAGTGCCCTGCGCCCAGCAAAGGGGCTGCTGGAAGTAGGACTCCTCACGGGCATCCCCTTGGGTCTGGCGATATGAGTAGCTGAGGCAGTCTATGAAAAATAGTGAAAAGCATATTTGGTCTGTGGAAAACTGCCTTTGGGATTTGAGGTCTATAGATTGTGTGTCCAAAGAGCAAGAGAGATTTTCAAATTGGTGGCAAATAAAGAAACAAAAAAGAGCTTTCTAGAAAGACATTTCTGTTCATATGCATCGAAGGAGGTTCTGTTCACTTACTTATCATTTCTGTATTGCCCATTTCTATGGATCTGGTTTTCCAGGGTGAAATTAAAGGTGAAGTGTGACACCTCTTCCTCATTAAAGATCTTCACTCGGGATTCATACGCCTCTTCTTGGAAATAACGGATCATGTCAGGGAACCAGACAATAAGGCCATAGTAACTATAGCAGGAGGGGAAACAGACGTTAGGGACACAAGAAACTGGCACTGCAAATATTGCAGTGCTTTTCCAGGGATCTACTTCATAACTTGTAAACCTGTTAAATTCCTCATGCAAATGTGTTTCTGATGCAAATTCTCACTCAGCTCTGATATAGGATTGAGCAAAATCTCTCCCTACTCTAAACATTCAGCTGATCTCAGAAGTATGTTGATCCATTTTCATTCACTTAAAGCAGGACTATTCATTTAAGTTTGATTCCTTGGCTGGGAAACACATTGATCAACAGTTTGCATGAGAGCAAGGCTTAGTACACAAGGACTCTTTAAAACAAGACAGGATTAATTTTGTAACAGTTTATCTAAATGTGTAAATAATTATTCAAGCTCTGAGGGTCCTCTAGTTTCCTGGGAAAATTAAAGAAGTACCTTACCTTAAGGCCATTGTAAACCAAACCACAGCCAGCATCAGTGTGTTCATTCTGTACTGGGCTGTTAAACAATATAGCACGTTGTCCCAGACCTACAAATCCACAAGAAGGAATTAACTGCAAAGAAACCCGAGCAGACACTTGACAGATTAATTTCTGAGTGCATCATAAATTTAATATCTGTTAAAAGGGCTCACTGGGGGAAGGTCAGATGTGTGGCTTATGTTATTTGTTCAAAATTATATTTATTGATATGAATGACTTATAAAAAGATTATTCACTTATTCAGCAATGTGCCAGGGTACTTGATCTGACCCTCAGTAATGAGCTGGAGTGCATGACTAGGGCTGGGCTGGGATGATTTATTCTCTTTACCTGTTTGAAAGTAGTCGTGATTCTGACCAGCCACCGCTGGTACCAGGTCCCTGTTGAACTCTGGATTTCAATAAATTCATCTACTTGCTTTGGGGTTTTGATATAGGAAACCTGGAAGGGGAAAAACAAAAAACAAATAAACAAACAAACAAACAAAAACAAAAAATGGAAAAAATATAGGACTGAAATTTCCAGGATTGATCTTGGGTGGATTTTAAATTCCAGTCTTCTGGGCAATATTTCCACATGCTCCCCCTTACTATTTTTCCTTGAATGTTATCACTAACAGTTGATGTAAATGATTTTCTGTGAATCACAAGAGGTGGTTCTCTGAATCCGAACCCTAGCTCTAACCCTAATGGTGGCCACAGGCTGAGGTCTCCAGCACCATGGGTGTCCCATATGAGAAAGGTGTGGAGGGACCAAGGTTGGTGCAGTGCCGTGTTCCTCTTGCCATGCATTTTGCAGCCCCAGTGTCCCTGGAGCTCTAGGTTTTGTGGTTCTGTGAATCCAGAAGAAGTCAGGATAAAGGAGGAGTTTGCCTTGGTAGATGAGGATTGGGTTAGGGATCAGTTGAGCAATCTGGACATCCATAAAT